>JAHHUM010000878.1:105847-597241 GCA_036173005.1 Crenichthys baileyi | reverse complement strand
GTCTCCACCAAGTTTGGTGGCTCTAGCTGACTTCCTTCATATAGCTGCCATTGACTCAATGTAAAGGAGCACTTTGAATAACTCCAGTACGGAAAAGGTGGCATATGCACCAAACTTGGTGTGTGTACTGCCCCCGGGGCCCCCCCAGGTCTCCACCAAGTTTGGTGGCTCCAGGTCACTTCCTTCACATAGCTGCCATAGACTCCCATTCATTTTCTGCCAAGTGTGCAGATGACGCAGCAGTCCACCACCAGGTGGCACCCACGCAAGATAGTGGTGACATGGCCAGACTCCAGGAGTCAAGTAATTAACATTGCATTCTCTCTGGCACATACTCCAGTGACCTTAGGTTTAGTCAAAGCCTCATGGGTAGTTGACAGGTTGATAAGGCTGATCAGGAGCTTATGCTGGGTTGATAGACATGTGACATGAGCACATTTGGAGACTTGTGTGCTCAAGACAGCTTCAGGACAGCAAAGTGGGACTGATTTTGGATGAAATTCTGCTGTGCACTGTCAATAACCAGCTCATGTGCTACAGGACAGCAAAATGAGACTCTTTTCGGTTCAGATTCTGCTGTGAAATGTGAAGAATCAGCTTATGTGCTTCAGGACAGCCAAATTAGACACTTTTCGGATCAGATTTGGCTGTGGACTTTCAAGAATCAGCGTATGTGCTGCAGGACAGCCAAATTAGACTCTTTTTGGTTCAGATTCTGCTGTGAAATGTGAAGAATCAGCGCATGTGCTACAGGACAACCAAATTAGACTCTTTTCGGTTCAGATTCTGCTGTGGACTTTCAAGAATCAGCCTATGTGCTGCAGGACAGCCAAATGAGACTCTTTTCGGTTCAGATTCTGCTGTGAAATGTGAAGAATCAGCACATCTGCAGCAGGACAGCCAAATGAGACTCTTTTCGGTTCAGATTCTGCTGTGAAATGTGAAGAATCAGCGTATATGCTTCAGGACAGCCAAATAAGACTCTTTTCGGTTCAGATTTGGCTGTGAAATGTGAAGAATCAGCTTATGTGCTTCATGACAGCCAAATGAGACTCTTTTCGGTTCAGATTCTGCTGTGAAATGTGAAGAATCAGCGCATGTGCTGCAGGACAGCCTAATAAGACTCTTTTCGGTTCAGATTCTGCTGTGCACTTTCAAGAATCAGCGCATGTGCTGCAGGACAGCCAAATGAGACTCTTTTAGGTTCAGATTTGGCTGTGAAATGTGAAGAATCAGCTTATGTGCTTCAGGACAGCCAAATTAGACACTTTTCGGATCAGATTTGGCTGTGGACTTTCAAGAATCAGCGTATGTGCTGCAGGACAGCCAAATTAGACTCTTTTTGGTTCAGATTCTGCTGTGCACTTTCAAGAATCAGCCTATGTGCTGCAGGACAGCCAAATGAGACTCTTTTCGGATCAGATTTGGCTGTGAAATGTGAAGAATCAGCTTATGTGCTGCAGGACAGCCAAATGAGACTCTTTTCGGTTCAGATTTGGCTGTGAAATGTGAAGAATCAGCGCATGTGCTGCAGGACAGCCAAATGAGACTCTTTTCGGTTCAGATTTGACTGTGAAATGTGAAGAATCAGCGCATGTGCTGCAGGACAGCCAAATAAGACTCTTTTCGGTTCAGATTCTGCTGTGGACTTTCAAGAATCAGCCTATGTGCTGCAGGGGGGGACAGCCAAATGAGACTCTTTCGGTTCAGATTTGGCTGTGAAATGTGAAGAATCAGCGCATGTGCTTCAGGACAGCCAAATGAGACTCTTTTCGGTTCAGATTCTGCTGTGAAATGTGAAGAATCAGCGCATGTGCTACAGGACAACCAAATTAGACTCTTTTCGGTTCAGATTCTGCTGTGGACTTTCAAGAATCAGCGCATGTGCTGCAGGACAGCCAAATGAGACTCTTTTCGGTTCAGATTCTGCTGTGAAATGTGAAGAATCAGCTTATGTGCTGCAGGACAGCCAAATTAGACTGTTTTAGGTTCAGATTCTGCTGTGAAATGTGAAGAATCAGCACATCTGCTGCAGGACAGCCAAATAAGACTCTTTTCGGTTCAGATTTGGCTGTGAAATGTGAAGAATCAGCGCATGTGCTGCAGGACAACCAAATTAGACTCTTTTCGGTTCAGATTCTGCTGTGGACTTTCAAGAATCAGCCTATGTGCTGCAGGACAGCCAAATGAGACTCTTTTCTGATCAGATTTGCTGCTGAAAATGTGAAGAATCAGCTTATGTGCTGCAGGACAGCCAAATGAGACTCTTTTCGGTTCAGATTCTGCTGTGGACTTTCAAGAATCAGCCTATGTGCTGCAGGACAGCCAAATGAGACTCTTTCGGTTCAGATTGCTGCTGAAATGTGAAGAATCAGCACATGCTGCAGCAGGACAGCCAAATGAGACTCTTTTCGGTCAGATTCGGCTGTGAATGTGAAGGAATCAGGTATATGCTTCAGGACAGCCAAAGAGACTCTTTTCGGTTCAGATTTGACTGTAAATGTGAAGAATCAGCGCATGGTGCTGCAGGACAGCCAATAAGACTCTTTTCGTTCAGATCTGCTGTGCACTTTCAAGAATCAGCCGCATGTGCTGCAGGACAGCAAAAATGAGACTCTTTTAGGTTCAGATTGCTGTGACCAAATGTGAAGAATCAGCTTATGTGCTGCAGGACAGCCAAATTAGGACCACTTTTCGGATCAGATTGGCTGTGGACTTTCAAGAATCAAGCGTATGTGCTGCAGGACAGCCAAATTAGACTCTTTTTGGTTCAGATTCTGCTGTGCACTTCAAGAATCAGATTAGTGCTGCAGGACAGCCACAAATTAAGACTCTTTTCGGTCAGATTTGCTGTGCCACTTTTCAAGAATCAGCTTATGTGCTGCAGGACAGCAAATGGAGACTTCTTTTCGGTCAGATCTGGCTGTAAATGTGAAGAATCAGCGCCTTTGATTCAGTACAGCCAAATGAGACTGTTTTCGGTTCAGACAAAATGGGGATACTTTGGGAGGGTGTGGATAGCAGGTAGAACTTGTGTCATGTTTGGAGGGATCTGGACACTGGTAAGTCCCTGTGTCTCTGGGCATGTACGGTTGTGGAGATGCTTGTATTTGTGCAAAAAGACAGATAAAAAAGGTCAAAATTGGAGATAGGAAAAGCGTGACCAAAGAGAAATGGTTTTCTGCGTTCAGGCTGGCCATGCCGGATTGATAGATGTGTGACATGGCCACATTCCAAGAGTCAAGTAATGTTAGGTTCAGATTTGGCAGTGAAATGTGAAGAATCAGCGCATGTGCTGCAGGACAGCCAAATGAGACTCTTTTCTGATCAGATTTGGCTGTGAAATGTGAAGAATCAGCTTATGTGCTGCAGGACAGCCAAATGAGACTCTTTTCGGTTCAGATTTGGCTGTGAAATGTGAAGAATCATCGCATGTGCTACAGGACAGCCAAATGAGACTCTTTTCGGTTCAGATTTGGCTGTGAAATGTGAAGAATCAGCTTATGTGCTGCAGGACAGCCAAATTAGACTCTTTTCGGGTTCAGATTCTGCTGTGCACTTTCAAGAATCAGCGTAGTGGCTGCAGGACAGCCAAATGAGACTCTTTTGGGTTTCAGATCTGGCTGTGAAATGTGAAGAATCAGCGCCTTTTGATTCAGTACAGCCAATGAGACTGTTTTCGGTTCAGACAAAATGGGGATAACTTTGGGAGGGTGTGTGATAGCAGGTAGAACTTGGTGTCCATGTTTGGAGGGATACTGGACACCCTGGTGAAGTCCCTGTGTCTCTAGCATGTACGGTTGTGGAGATGCTTGTATTTGTGGCAAAAAGGATCAGATAAAAAGGTCAAAATTGGAGATAGGAAGGCGTGATCCAGATGAGAATGGGTTTTCTGCGTTCAGCTGGCCATGCCGGATTGATAGATGTGTGACATGGCCACATTCCAAGAGTCAAGTAATGTTAGGTTCAGATTTGGCAGTGAAATGTGAAGAATCAGCGCATGTGCTGCAGGACAGCCAAGTGAAGCTAGGATTAAGGAAGAAAGCCGGACCGGACCGAGGAGCACTTTGAATAACTCAAAAACCGTAAGTGGCATCGGGCTGAAACTTGCTGTGGGGGCTCCCAGGGTGCCCCCCCAGGTCCCCTGTGAATTTGGTGTATGTAGCTGACCTCCTTCATATAGCTGCCATTGACTCAATGTAAAGGAGCACTTTGAATAACTCCAGTACGGAAGGTGGCATATGCACCAAACTTGGTGAGTATACTGCCCCCGGGCCCCCCCAGGTCTCCACCAAGTTTGGTGGCTCTAGCTGACTTCCTTCATATAGCTGCCATTGACTCAATGTAAAGGAGCACTTTGAATAACTCCAGTACGGAAGGTGGCATATGCACCAAACTTGTTGTGTATACTGCCCCCGGCCCCCCCCAGGTCTCCACCAAGTTTGGTGGCTCCAGGTCACTTCCTTCACATAGCTGCCATAGACTCCCATTCATTTTCTGCCAAGTGTGCAGATGACGCAGCAGTCCACCACCAGGTGGCACCCACGCAAGATATGTGTGACATGGCCAGACTCCAGGAGTCAAGTAATTAAAAATTGCATTCTCTCTGGCACATACTCCAGTGACCTTAGGTTTAGTCAAAGCCTCNAAAATTTAAAAGCAAAAAAGATATTTAAAGTTTCAAATTAAAAAGGAGTTTTTATTGTTGCAGCTCTTAAACTGTGAAATGCTTTGTGATTGCATGCCAGTCTGACACATTCACTTGCTGAATTAAAATATTGGTTGAAAATTTGCATTTACTCTCTGGCCTTTTGCCCCCCATAGAGATGTTATGTGATCATCTTATGAAATTGTTTTTTTTTTTAAAATAAAAATTTGGTAAAATAGGCATACACGGAAAATACTACATAAAATATAGTAAAGAAAGTCAAACAGGGGCTAATTACAATATAAGAAGAGGGAACTCACCAAAACAAAAACTTACCTTTTTAAAACGACGATCTCCTTTATAGCTGCAATTTTACCCCCCGCTCTCCTAACGGGGTCAAAGTTTAAATCTTCATGAACCATCTTTCTCTGCAACACTTCAACTGTAAAAGTTTGATTTTGCCAAGAAGTCCCATCCAACATGGAATTGAATAAATCCACCGGAAATAGTGTTTTTTTCCTAGCAAAAAAATATTTTATATTTTAAACCATCTTTTTTACTGCTTAAAAATTTTTTTAAAGAATTTGTTCACATAAAAATTGCTTAAAAAGCCTAAATGTATAATCTTTCAAAAGGTTCCTCGCTTCTATTGTACAGAGAGAACCTTCTCAGGTTTTAGTTTTCATTTTACCAAACTCCATATTCATATTGAGATTAAGATAAAACTTTGCTAAATATCCATTATAACAAACCTTTTAAGGTGTAGGCAGTCCAGTCAGTTATAAAATGATTTCCAATGGTGTTTCAGAAGTAA
The DNA here is from genome assembly GCA_036173005.1 of Crenichthys baileyi. Classification (NCBI taxonomy): domain Eukaryota; kingdom Metazoa; phylum Chordata; class Actinopteri; order Cyprinodontiformes; family Goodeidae; genus Crenichthys; species Crenichthys baileyi. The sequence continues at coordinate 591,779 of JAHHUM010000878.1, read as the reverse complement.
AGTAACTGTATGCATTTTGCTTTCAGAAGTTTAAAGAGGTCCTGGCAGATTATTATTGATAAGGTTTATTTAGTGAGGTGTTGAATAAAGACTAATGTGGAATGAAAGTCAGAAAGAAAGTGTGTGTACTATAATGTCTGCAGTTTGAGTTGTAGTAGAGGGAGTGAGGCTTTTGCAAACTTAATACACACTGGGGACCATGATGTCAGAGAGGGAGAAGTCTGTTTTCAAGGGTGGGACTCAAAATGATCTAAGTTAAAAAACATTTACAAGAACCATTTGGAGTTAGTTTGCTAATTACAACTAGGTCACTATTGTTCCTATTTATCTGCGGGTCCTCAGTGTAGTGGATTTAAAAAATGTATCTATCAGCATTGGCAGCTACTGCAGATAGGCAAGTACAGTGCTTTGGAAATGTATTCATACCATTTCATGTACATTTCTAATATATGTTTTCATTACACTTTTGAATTTCAGTGTGTTTTATTAAGTTTATATTAGATAGACAAACATAAAGTAGCACACAATTTTTAAAGGTAAGGAAATGGATTATTGGTTTACAATTTCCTTTTAAATAACAAGTGTGGTGTGGATTTGTATACAGCTTTGCCTCTAGTCTCAGCTACAAGCCCATTCAGGTATCTTTCAACCAGCTTTGCAAATCTAGAGACTGACTTTCTTGCCCGTTATTCTTTGCAAAATAGGTCAAGCTCAGTTAAATTAGATGGAAAGTGTATGTGTAAATGATCTAAATCATTATCTAGCCCTGGGTAAAGGCTTAGGCTCATTGTCCTGTTGGAAGGTAAATCCAAGCTCAATCCATCTTCCCATCAATACTAAACAGCTTTCCTGTCACAGCTAGAGAAAATCATCCCCACAACATAATCCTGTCACCACCGTGTTTCACCCTAGTAATGATGTGTTCAGGGTGATGTGCAGTGTTAGTTTTCTGTCACGAAGAACATTTTGAATGTCGGCCAAAAGTTTTAATTTTTGTTTCATCTGACCAGAGCATGGTCTTCCATATATTTGCTGTGTACTTGTGTGTTCTTGATGTGCTGCTTTTTCTCTGCATAGCAACCACACCCAACCCGATTGTGAAACTAACTAATTTGCAGGGAAAAAAAAGCTTGACAGTTTTCTGAAGCTCTGGACCATATGGGAAGATTTTTTTCTTTTAGGATAAAAATATATGGTTTTTTTCATTTACTTCATTATAAACTAAGCTTTGACATTAGATTTTTGCAAAACCTTTGCCTTCTTCCTCCCATTTAAACTGTACCTTGACACGGGCTCTTCCCCTGCAGCCGTCTAAGAGAGACCTCTATTTCCAGGGATGCTTCACTCCACCTCAACACCAGCCCAGAGGAGATGGTTGAGCATTCCTTTTCCATGGTGAGTATTTCACAGGTGCTCAAAACCCGATCCCAAATGTGCAGGTCCGTGATGCTCCCCCTGAATGAGTCATTGGACATAAAAGAGCCTCCATTCTGCCTCTCACCGAGAATGAAAGAGCCATTTGGGCCAATGATGTCATCATTACTGTTAACCCCATTTCCGCTTGAAACCATGTGACCGTGAGCATACAGGGCCCAGCGTCCACCATCCTGGCTCCAGGAAACACACACAGAATGCCAGGAGTCGTCATGTTCGAAAGCCTCGGCATACGACCCTTGTTTACCGTGGATCAGCAGAGCCAGCTGCACAGGCCTTCCCTGGGCCAGGTTTGCGCGGAGCTGGAAGTCATTAATGGAATAAGAAAAGATTGTGGAAATTCCAAAGCTGTTTGGATTGAAGCGTAGTTGGGTGCAAATAGTCACTGAGCTCATGGAGGGGAACTTGTGCAGGAGGCGGGCATATGTCCCATCCAAGGAACTGGAGAAATCCAGGATCAATATCATGGAGGAATCTTCTGATTTCATCGCAAACCGAGAGAAGAAAGTAATCATAAAAGTTAATCATCAAATTAACATTGGAGTCATTTTACTTCTTCTAAACAAATGTGAAATATTTATGCATCTTGTTGACTGAGTAAGCACAATTGACCTACTTTTTTGATGTGTTAAGATTTTCCTACCAATCCAAACAGGATGAGAGATATTCCAGTATTTTAAGATGCTGGTTAGCTGTTGGTTCTCTGCCGAGTTGGATACAGTGGCTAAGGTCCCGGATTGCAGCTTGCACAGTTCCTCTGCAGCCTTCCATTGCAGGCGACGGGAAAAATACTCATAGTACAACTTATCATATGGTGGACTTCTGCTTTTCACTCTAAATGCTATTTGAAAAGCAAAAGAAAGGAAGTGGATAGAGAGGCTCCCAGCAAAGTGGTATGGGTTTTACTTCAGTACCTATTGAATAATATTGAATAATCCAATAGAGTTAAGATCAGATCAAGAGTGTCACTACAAAACACTGAAATGTGGACGATAAGACCTATGAGAACTGGCAGGAAACAGTAATATTCCATATGAGGCAGATTACTACGTAAATGGTACTATGGAGATGTAAAAAATTAGATTTCATTCCAGGATTCCAGCCAGCCACCATTAAAGGGGTTATGCGAATTTTCCAAGCCTTTACAGCAAAGGCACTCTTAAGCTCCTGCCATTTCTCTAATTTTATACATGCGCATGTCTAAAGCATGCATTACATGGGTGGATAAATTACAATCGCTGACTATGAGTCACATGCCAAGTAATGATGCAAATGCTGAAAAACATCTGGGTGTCTCACTGAGAGGAATACCTCTCTGACCTATTCAATCCATGTGAGAATTCACATCTCAAGTACCATGTAATGCATTTTCCATGTAGTTTTCAGACAGGTTTATCCTCCTAATGTTTACTACAGAGCAGCAAACTGACCAGTTACATCAAAAAAACTATTTTCATTTGTAGATTTTATTCCAACATTTTCAGCAAGTTTCTACAACCCGGAAAAAGATGGACTGCTCCCTCCAAATTGGTTATCAGGTGAAGGAGTTCAACTAGTATTTTGGTATTTTGTTCACCAGCAATAGTAGGATGCAGAGGGAGATGGATGGGCAGACTGAGGTCTCATCTGCAGTAATTCGAACACTGTTCTGCTCTGTCAAGTTCTTATTAGTCTGTCTATGTTTCAACCCTTACATAAGATGCCATAACATGGCTGGGGTTCAGCCTTAAAGAGCTTGGAGAAGAACCACTGCTTCTCCGCATCAAAAGGAGCTATCTGAGGTGGTTCAGGCCTCTCGCCTGGAACTCCTTCAAGGGGCTATATCTCCCCTCTGGTTTGGGAACACCTTGGGATCCCCTAGTATGAGGAAGAGAGTGCTGCTGGGGAGCAGGATGCCTTTAGGTTTCCTTCCTGGAACTGCTTCCCCAACAATCCAATGTCAGAAAAGTGGAAGAAATTGGATACATGGATCAACATGTCATGTCATGTCATTTCATGTAATTTCTTAACATTGGATTTTATCATCACTGAATAAAAGGGCACGAATTAAAGGTTGGATTTTCAGAAATGATCTTACCACATGAGATTAATTTATGTCAACATCCTAACCAAAGGTGCCACTGATATGATGACTTTTAGGTTAGCATTAGGTTTGCTACTTTATCAGCTAAAAACATCTGTGCATGTAAACTTAGAGAAAAGAAACTTACCTAGTAACAAGCTCTGAACGCAAACCTGTAACACAAATACAGGTTTAGCTTAGCTCGGAAGACTATTTAACTTGAAAACTAATTAGTGACCCAATTAACTAATAAAAACAAATGCTTTAACTCTGCCCAGTCCGGTTTTTAAATCTTCAAAGAGGTTTCATTTTACTTTTAGTAGGAGAACTGTTTGATTTTTCAAAAAAAAAATGTCTATAACTACCAAACGTATTATTCAACTTAACAGGACAGGCATACTAAATATTTATAAAATGAACTAACAACCAGTAATACACATCAGTTTGCTGTTTGTTGTGAAGAAGCGTTGCGTGATTGTTTTTCAACTTGTCAACTTGTAAAAACTGTAAACCAAACTTGCACTGAGTGTAAATTATTAAATTATTTGAGTGCTCAAAATGTGCGCTCACAAATGATACTAAACTGTTTTAAAAGAAGAGAAACAGGTTTACACAACTAGGTAAAAATTAAAGACTGGTACTTACAAGCAGACTTAAGATGGGGATAAACAACCAGTGCATCCTGAAACAAATACCTTGTTAGCTGGAAATAAAACAAGAACAAATCCAGATGTGGTTTCCGAAAGCAGAGCGGATTGTTTACCTGATTTATTGGTCGTACGTGTTCTTCATTTCAAGTCGAGTTATGTCCGTGGACGCACCATTAATTCTCTCCAAAGTATGTTTTACTTCTTAACTAAAAGTAGAGCCGAAGTGTTGCTCCAGGGAGCGTGAAGGGAGGATGCAGATGAGGCTACGCACACGATGAGTGGGTGTAACCTTAAGCCAGCAGCAGATGGTGGTAAAAGTATGGTTCAGGGACATCTGGGAGCGCGAGGGTGGGCTTGTTGGGGTCCGTAATTCAAAGCTTATTTTTTTATACGTTTCGGAAACAGTTTCTAAGCACAGTGAATATTTAAAGTGTTGACTATTTTTTAAAACCTTTGGCAATTAACTCTGGCAAGTTAAATATCAGTTTCTGGACCAATCCTGACTGAAGGTAGAGTATTTTTTCTTAAAAGTGATTAAAACTGATTACATTTTGTTGGCTTCTTTTTATCCACCTTGTATTTGACAATTAAGCACAGTATCTCAGTGGGGTTAAGATGTTTCCTGCATGTCCACATGTCAAAAATACAAATGTAAAGACCCATTGTTAACACCTTTACATGATGAAACACTATTCCAAGCTAAAAAATTCAAAGATCTCTACTCCTTGAGCCTAGACATTGAAATGACGTTTTCTAAGAAGTTCTACAGCGTTTCAGTCTGTTCTTGGCCAGAAGTGGCTTGTTTTCTGCCCCTCTTGTTACAGAATCCTTGCCTGTGGGTCCACAGATTATCTCACTCATACCTGCTGCCAATGTTTACTGAGCTCTGCATTGGTGGCAACACCCTTTTGTATTGCCTGCTAGACTTTTAGGTGTCCTGAACCTCTCACCTTGAAGATCTTAATGATCCGGAAAACTGTACTTCCAAGTGTAGTTTGTATAGAAGTTATACACGGCTCATAAGAATAAAGGGAACACTCAATAAACACATCCTAGATCTGAATGAATGAAATATTCTCATTGAATACTTTGTTCTGTACAAAGTTGAATGTGCTGACAACAAAATCACACAAAAATCATCAATGGAAATCAAATTTATTAACCAATGGAGGCCTGGATTTGGAGTCACACACAAAATTAAAGTGAAAAACACACTACAGGCTGATCCAACTTTAATGTAATGTCCTTAAAACAAGTCAAAATGAGGCTCAGTATTGTGTGTGGCCTCCATGTGCCTGTATGACCTCCCTACGACGCCTGGGCATGCAGACGGTGGATGGTCTCCTGAGGGATCTCCTCCCAGACCTGGACTAAAGCATCCGCCAACTCCTGGACAGTCTGTGGTGCAACGTGACGTTGGTGGATGGAGCGAGACATAATGTCCCAGATGTGCTCAATCGGATTCAGGTCTGGGGAACGGGCGGGCCTGTCCATAGCTTCAATGTCTTCATCTTGCAGGAACTGCTGACACACTCCAGCCACATGAGGTCTAGCATTGTCCTGCATTAGGAGGAACCCAGGGCCAACCGCACCAGCATATGGTCTCACAAGGGGTCTGAGGCTCTCATCTTGGTACCTAATGGCAGTCAGGCTACCTGGAGCACATGGAGGGTCGTGCGGCCTCCCAAAGAAATGCCACCCCACACCATTACTGACCCACTGCCAAACCGGTCATGCTGAAGGATGTTGCAGGCAGCAGATCGCTCTCCACGGTGTCTCCAGACTCTGTCACGTCTGTCACGTCTCCTGGTGTACTGGCCTGTCTCCTGCTAGCGCCTCCAGGCTCTGGACACTAGGCTGAGCGAACCTTTCCACAGCTCGCATTGATGTGCCATCCTGGATGAGCTGCACTACCTGAGCCACTTGTGTGGGTTGTAGAGTCCGTCTCATGCTACCACGAATGTGAAAGCACCACCAACATTCACAAGTGACCAAAACATCAGCCAGAAAGCATGGATACTGAGAAGTGGTCTGTGGTCCCCACCTGCAAAACCACTCCTTTATTGAGTGTGTCTTGCTAATCGTCAAAGATTTCACTTTGTTGTCACAACAGCATGTGAAATTGATTGTCAATCAGTGTTGCTTCCTTAGTGGACTGTTTGATTTCACAGAAGTTTGATTTACTTGGAGTTATATTGTGTTGTTTAAATGTTCCCTTTATTTTTTTGAGCAGTGTATATGAGATTGTTTTTATGTGAAGTTATGATGGCTGTACACTTTTCTTTGGAGTTTTCATACTTCCCATACTAGATGGTTGGGAGGCTTTTCTTTTCCCAAAACGGAGGTGTAGGATTTGCGATTTTATAAAACGTGCTAAACCTGCATTTACTGTATTATTTGTGGTCAATTCTACACAGTAAATAGGCAGATCACAAATGGCAACATAGAGCGAGGTGCAATTTAAGGAGTGCACAGCTGATTTCGACCACATTATCTCTCTAATTAGATTAACATAGTGATTTCATCGGGGTTCTTTTGTAAACTCCCCTTTGTTTCTGAAGATTATTATATTTTGCATCAGGACAAAAATACACATTTTCTTTTTGTTTTTTGAGGTGTAACAAAACTCTTTGCAGGAACTTAATATGCATCTAATCACTCTATACAATGAATCGTCACCAGAAAAACTGAGGTTTGTAAAACATTTGCTAAGATGTCAAAACGTTTGATAAAGACTATAAATCTTATAATATAATTGATGCACGCACACATTTTTTTTAAATAATGCAATCATCCATTGTGAAGAAGAGTTGGTTTATTGTGTTTTTTAAATATAAAAAGTACAAATACCACACACAGATCAAAGTTCAAAATAAACATAATGTAGGCTTGGATACATTTTCAGTTACTGAAAAGCTCAGCTAAGAACAACGCATAGGGGTGCTAGCGTAAATGTAAACACTAAAAGTAAAAGTCTTTCCATGGGTGCACTCTTTACCAGGAGTGTATGGTGAACCAAAACTAAAGATCTGGATCCTTGTGAAATCAAGCCATATGATTCTTAGCAGTTGTGGAGGTGGATGTATGATTTCCTACAGCAATAAAAAGGTAACAACAGCAGTTTATTTAGATAAATATATTAAAGAAAGAAGAAACCCAAAATTTACAAATATGGTCTGAGTGCAAATTGGGATACAATATACAGGAGCAAAAGACTCATGCAAACTAAATATACCTTAAAAAGAAAACAGTGTACAGAAAAGTGTAAAAATCAGGTAGTACGGGTTTTCTTCCAGATTAGCATACCTGAGCTGCCTGGAAACAAGATGTTACACGTCTTAAAAAATATATATAGCCCGAAATGAATTTGCCGAATATTTTCCTTTTCTTGGGGGGCTTTTTTTTTCAATATTGTCCAAACCAATTATTAAGTTTTCCTTTCATGAAGGGTTTTTTTAGCTTCAGTTTATTTTCCTTAAATACATTCAAACTAGGGGGGTTTTTTAAATTTCCCAAAGAAAAATAAAAAAAATTCAACACTTTTTTTTCCATTTAAAAGAAAGTTTTTGTAATTTCCTGAAAATTTGGGGGATCCCCCAAACCGCATGTATTAATTTTAAAAATCATGTTTGGGGGTACTGTTACAATTAATTGAATACTAGCAGGTTAACTCTTTATTTTCCTTCAAGGCAACAATTTATTTATACAATAAACTCTTAAAAAAAGATAAGCTGTGATAAAAAACCCCAAAGAGACTTTACACCCAGTGTGGGCTACCACTGCATTGCACACCTGGAGCGAGGGAGTACACTATTTTACTCACAACTTTATTTCAAACACTGTTTTTTTCTCTTCCCCCTTTGAGGGGGAGTCGTTATTTTAAACCTTGTCCGAACAGGCAAACATTCTGTCGCAAACCCCCTTTTGGGCCCTCCAGAAGGAGGGAAAAAGACCGGGGGAGTGGAGCTCGTCGCGTGCAGCTATGACTGTCTGAAGACTTGAAAGCTGCAGGGATGGTGCCTCTGCTCCCTCCTTCAACAGGCCAGTGACCCTCATAAAAATGCCTTTGGTAAAGAGGATCCACTCTCTCAGCTGTAAGGTCAGCATTTTTTTTCCCTTCCCGGGAAAGGGAAAAAAAACAGTCCCCACATGCATTTTTTAAATGAAGAATACATCTGCAGTAAAAGAAAGATCGTCAATTTGCACGTTTATCATGCCCATCATGTAATTTAACAACAAATAAAACTGCAAATACCATATGGTTAAAAGAAAAAAAAACATAAAATGAGGCCTGCTATACGTTTTCAGTTACTGGACAATGTATTTGAGTGTTAGGATAAACTTAAAATGTGGAAAGAATAATACTGAAGTGCCACAGTTAAAAGAGATACTTGAAGTAATTAACCAATGAAAATGATGCATGGCCTTTCTGACAGCCTTTGTATTCACCAAATCTCAAGCAAATGATGCAGCATTGTTGGATAAACAGTATTCCATCCCTTCATTTCCAGACATGAAGAGCCAATGCCAAGGCATATGGATGCAGTTCTAGCCACATGTGTTGACCTAACATCTCACTAAGATAGTTTGTCAGATTTTCCCTTTAGATTGTCAGTGGTCTGTGCCAGGCCCCTGATTAGTGTTATTTAAAGATGTTTAAAGAGTTGCTCTGTTGAGAGATTCAAAAACAAAAAAAACATTCCTAAGCAATGTGCACGTTCAAAGAGTCACCTCGCAGGGCTGTAGACAAACAGGAGTGCATCTCTTGGATGGCCTGGTTTAGCTGGAACAATTTGGTCGACGTTGTTCTCATCCTCCGTACATGATCGAGCAAGGCTGCATCTGCCTCCTCCTCCTGCACCTCCTCTACATCATATTCTTGCTCCTGTTAGAAAACGGAAAGACACAGAGAACAGCAAATAATGAGTAAGATACAACAACAAAAAAGAAAGATCCAAGCATGCAAGTCTTTGATATCAACCACGGTTCAATACTACATCTGAAAAAAAAAAGCATTGGTACTAGCAGAGAATTATGCCTATGTGGATCTTGGCGGGTTTCTTCCACCATTTTTAACAAACCACAAACTGGTTATTTAGATTCTTAAGTTAAAAATAACAAAAACGTGCAAAATAGAGTGCAAATAAATGCAAAAAAAACCAACCTTAATCTTGTCAATTTCTATGATTTAAATGAATATCAGTTTGTTGTTTTAGTAAACTGTCAATGAATGTTGAACTGGTACAGCTTTATCAGTGAAAAGATTGAAAGACAGGATCGTGTGTTGCTGGTAAATGTCTTTTTCATTTATTTTCATTGCACTCTCATAATGTTTATTTTTATTATTGCTAAAAACAAGAGGAATCAACTGAAGGACCAAGCAGGCAACGGCCCTCGGACACAAACAATACCACTTTAATCTTTTTATTTCCCTTTTGACTTGATTCCCTTTTTTTAAAAAACTTTCACCTTTTTTCCCGCTAATTTTTGGTTGAATTTGGGTGTCGATACAAAGAAGGAAAAAAATACACACGGGACATACTGCGATGTCTAATGGTACACAATTGTTACATTCTGCAAAACAATCTTAACAAGAATGGTCTTAATTTGGACTGCAGCCATGGCATATTGTTGGCAACATTTTCTGAGTTCAGGTCTGATCTCATCATTTCTTTAACATGTCCCATCCTGGCCACTTGGGCAAACATTATGGTGGCTCTGGTTACCTTACAGTGTTGGGGGCGAATTTGCTCTACCAAAAAGGGGCCAACAGAATATTACCTCTGATGCTTTAAGAAAACGAAAGCCATCTGGTTCTGGTAACAAAGAAGAGAGGTTGCGAACATTATAAAAAACACATGGATGACAAGGTGAAGTGAAAAAGATGTCTGGCTTCATACATGAAGCTGGATCTCCATCCACATTCTCTATAAGCAGAGCACTGTTCTGCATACATGTTCACAGGATGACCTGACAGAGGCTATAACTCAGCCTTTATTTGACTACAATGACATCAGGGAGGCAAAAGCTGCTGTGCCTATAAGTGCCCATTACTGGTTCAACAAAAAACACTGGGTAGTTTGTGTGGCTAAGATAACTTCAAACAAGCCTGTTAGCTGTGACTTATGCCACTTCATTCACCGCATTTATTACGTGAACGACTGTCGAGGGATGAATACGCAGAGATAAGCTCTGAGAGCATTGAGCTTTACAGTAGCAATAAAGGCTGAGTGGCATCTTTAACAGGGCTGTTGTAGGAGTGGGTGTTAATCTATTTCATTTAAACTTGTGTCAAGGCAGAGGGATTGTTTCGGCTGACCATACAGTGTGTCTTTCAGTCCTGGTTGCAAAGAGCAGCTGCCAGTGGCTTCTGGGATGGTACACGTACACCTGTTCTTGTGTTGCAGAAACTTACCGAAATATGACACTGAATGTAGCTCTGCAGGGCACGAGACATATCGAGAGTTTTGGATTTTAGGCTCTGGAGGATCTGTAGGCAGAGATGAAGGGCATCAAAGGTAGAAACTTAAGAGTAATTTTTCCTTAAGTCAGCCTACAGGTTGGTCTTGTCAAATTATGTGACATCCGTTGGGCAATTTCCTGCTACAAATGAATTAAGCATTGACAACATTTTTCATGAAATAGATTTTTGATGTCTTACTGGGTTTCTGGGATAGGCCAGCTGAGCATCTCTGAGTATTTCCCTGGTGATGGCAAGGCTTTCCTCCAGGAGAGAGCGAACACCCTTTCTGGTTCCCCTCTGCAGACAGCTTAAACGTGATCGCTGAAAGCATAAAACATTAAAGACAGTAAACATGTGTATGGTTACTTAAAAAAGCTACAAGCACAACGAACAAAACGGTAAAAAATAAAGCTAAAGCAAATAATCCTGATAGTCTGAAGCAGAGCCTCAAGAGCACATTGATTGAATTAATGGTGCTGCAAATCTCTTCAGTTCGACCTCAATGTTAAAGTAATGATGCTCAGAATACAGTAAAAATCCACTCTTCTGTCTCCATCAATAATAGAGTTCACACAAATTTACGGTTTCAAACGTCCACACTATTCCAGACTGAAATCTTTAGATTTTTCCATCTTTTTTTTTTTTTTTTTTTAACATTCTTGACATTTACAGTTGAACCTAAAATGATTCAACCCCAACTGCAAATTGGAGTTTATTGACAAAATATAAAACCAGCAGGTGTTTGCAGTAAAGATAGCAAAAAAAAAAAAAAAAATTAATAGCCTAGCACAACTAATCCCATAAGGGTTTCTTCAGGTTTAAAATGAAATGCTACTTTTAAAACATTTTCTGCTATAATCTGCTGCAAACGTGATTCAAAGCCTGACAGCAGCTTTTGTCTGTTTCCTGGGGAATCTTTGCCCTCTCCTCAAAGGCAAAGGCCTTCAGTTCATTATTAATTAATATTCTTGTATTTAGGCGCTGCTCTCACCTTTTTCAAATCCCAGCAAATATTTTTTAATAGGGATCAAGTCAGGCAACTTTAAGAGCGTTTCCAGGATGGGTTCCTGAACATTTTTCTCCAGGTCTTGTCTTTCCTGAACCTTTTTATCCTACTAGGCTGTTTTTTGTGAGTTTTTTCATTGTGGCGTCTGAAAACCAGGCTTTTTTGGTAAATTACATTCACTGACACTGAGCGGGTCCTACTCCCGCAGGACTGCTGCTGAAATCTGGGAACACCCGCTCTCCACCAACTGCAGCAGAGTACAGAAGGTGATTAAAAACGGGGGAATCCACCCAAAACAGCAGAAACCATTAATTGTTTCATAGCAGTTTTTGTTTAAAAGCCACATACTGACACTTCAGACTACGTGGAGATGTTTATGTAGAACTGATTTTAAATGAACTGTGAGCATCCCCACTTCCAACTGTGGGGCAGAGGAAGAAGCAGAACTCCAATCAGGACTATAGCTGGCTATCTAAGGTAATAATTATGATAGTTTCAGCGAATTAAACCAGTGTGTAATAATCCACACATCTTTAATAATTAAAGCCTCCGAGATATGTATCATAGAATAACCACACACATATCAGCTGCTACAGTGTCTGCTCTATTCAAACTAAAAATCTGTAAATATTCAACAATCCTGGGTAGCTGTGACTGCTTTATCTCAGAACATAAACACTAAGATATTCTAACTTTACATGGAAGCACATGCTTTCCTTTATTAGACATTTTCATTGATGGCAGTTTTTAATCAATGAATTTAAATGCAAACTCTGAAAAATGTTGATATGCCGCATGGGTGGCTCCAATGCCAAAGGGTTCCTAGTCGCTCTCTTCAAACAATATGCAAGCAAAAACACATTGGGAAATTCCAGCCACCATACTGCTGTGGAAGAGAACAAGTTCTGTGTCTCAGAGATAAATGTATTTTGGTGCAAAATGTGCGCATCTGATCCAGAACAAAAGCAAAAGGCCTTGTGAAGGTTCTGACTGAAGTTGGTTCGTGAATATGGCATTCACGTACCCACAGGGAAACGAGTCCTGTAAAGGCATGAGCTAAAAGGCCATTCAGAAAGGAAGAAGCCATTACTCCAAAAGCAACATGAAAAGCCTGATTACAGTGTTTTGATGAACACAGGGATAAAGTCCTGAATGTTTGGAGACATGTGCTCTGATAAGTAAAATTGAAGTGTTTGGCCATAATGACCATTGTTACATTTGGAGGAAAAGGGGGAAGCATCACCACTGTCAAGTACAGGGGTAGTAACTTCATGTGGTGTCAGTGTTTAGCTGCAGGAGGTACTGGCCCACTTAACGAAATAGAAAGCATCATGAGGAAAGAACACTATGTGAAAATATTGAAGCATCATCTCAAGACATCAAGAAGTTAAACCTGAGGCACAAATGGGTCTTCCAAATGGACAATGACTCTAATCATACCACCATACAAAGTGAATGCTTAGGAGTGCCCTGATCTCAATCCTATAGATAATTTCTGTGCGAGAAAGGTGGACTTTTAATCTGACTCAGTTATGGCAGTTCTGTCAGGAGGAATGGACCAAAATTCCAGCAAATTATTGTGAGAAGCTTGTACCAAAAACATTTACCATAACCTTTACAAAAGAGGTCACGGATTTGCGGACCAGGGTCCGGATGCGGACCCACGTGCCGTCCAATCCAGACCCAACCTGATTTTAAAGATTTATAAATTAGGTGCATGTTGTCCAACAGTGTCTAGCTTCACTTGCGCCTCATCTCGTATTATGGAATAGCCATGCGGAGCATCTGGCCCCGGGCCTCTCGTGATGCAAGTCAGGCAATGAGCTGCTTCAGTCAGAGCTGCTGCTGCTACCCTAACCACAAAGCAATTTCTCATTTACTATGTAGATATAAAAATGTTATTTCTCCCGGCTGCCGCATCTGATTTTCGAATAGGCGGGCAGCTATGTGTGTCAGCGACATGCTGGTCCACACTTCAAGCCAGCTGGTGGCAGTATTGCACCACATCGTTGTACACCAACCACCAGAAAATGACAAAGAAGAAACTACGCAGGTCCTTGAACGTGGGTTGCTAATGTCCCTTTTCCACTGGCTCGATTTGGCCGTACTTGACTCCACTTGGCTCGCTTTGCGAGCATTTCCATTTCCGTTTTTCCTTGCCAGTACCTGCTTTTTTGGTCCCTGCTCCTGAGCAGGTCAGACGGGACTGCATGTGACGTGAACAGACTGCTGTTCACTGATTGGCCATGGGTCCAGGAGAATTGAGAAGGTTTTTGCTGAGGTAGTGCAGGGAAAAGTTAATAAAACTCATGAGCGACTACAACAATATAAAAGAACCACAATAGCCAGAGTGGGTCAAACCGAAAAGTAATTTTTCTATTTTTCGCAGAGCAAGAATGTCCAATATCCAATCTAAAACTCACTTCAACGCGGTCAAAAGTCAACGGTTTTGTGCTTTAACATAGCTTCAGGTCAGTGGGTCTGTGGAAGCACAATGTATGGCAGGCCGTTTAACATTTATTTAAAGCGCACTCCTCTCTGTTCCATTTGTAGATCACTAAAATAGTATTCTTCCTAGTCAAAATTACATTTCTACTAGTCAAAACTGTAATAATAGATGTCCTCAATTAAATTTTTGCCAGCAGAAACTTCATTTCAGAATATCCAAAACTAAAATTGTACTAGTAAGAATTAAGTTTCAGATTTAAATCTTTAAAAATTCTAAGTGGCCGTTTTAACATTTATTAGCTTGACTGAATATGTATTTCAGATATCGTAAATAAATTCTTCCTATCTAAAATGAACATTCCAGATATCTTGAATATAATTCTCACTAGGATTAACTCTAATTTCAGATCTCCATAATCCAGTTAATATTAGTCAAAATGACCATTTCAGATATCAAAAATGAAGAAAACATTCCAGATATTGTTATGGGAAAATTATTTTTAATACTCTGAACTTCCCTACCTCTCTCCCCTTTGACCTCTGTGTTTTGTTCCCCTAGAGGAGTTGGTCTGTAAATTCATTATCAGGAGTTTTATGGTTAACACTCCCTGAAGTGTTGTATCTCAAGGGATGGTAGATGGGTACCCTCATAAATGACCTTGTTACCTCTGACCCGGGGAGGGTCTGGAGGCCATATTTCTAAACTCTTTTAAGTTGAGGTAACACCCACATACTGTTTAAATACTGTCTGCAAACTCTTGTTCTGGGCTCTGCCTTTCTGACTTGCTCAGTGACAGAGTCATTCAAACGCTGAATGCCCTTGAATAAACTTTATAAGATAAAGTCCGGTCTTTCTCTTGTTAATGAGTTGATTTCTCTCCCACTTTGATAAGAAAATCCACAACAATATCTACAATATAATTTCTAACATCAAAAATATATTTTTACTAGTAAAAATGTTATTACAGATATCTACACTGCAGTTGTTACTAGGAACAATTTAGTTGTGGATATCCACAATTGCCATTCTTCCTATCTATAACTCCGTTTTTACGTATATCAAATTAAATGACAACAGGTACGTAACTGATGTCTGATGCAACGTTTGGACATATAATGGGTGGGACCTTTTTGAAAACCTCACGCAGGAGGTTGTTTTTGTTGCCGTATTTTTCCCTCTGGACTTGGTAAAATGGACCGAGTAGAACGAAACCGAGTGGAGCGGAGCCGCATTGGCTAAAACGAGACAGTGGAAAAGGGGCATAAGTTACTAGCTTGGGAGCTCACGCTTGCTGATAGTATAATGACTTGGTGGTGCACAGGTGAGTAAGTAAAAGAATATGGCTTCATCAAAAATACGTAAAGTGGACAATGAAAATCACACATTTAAAGAAGAGTGGTCAGAAGCATACGGTTTCTTACAGCACAACAGCGAGCATACGAGTGTTCACTGTGAGTACAGTGGATTTTGGGAAAACACAAAAAGCCTTTCCCTGACTGGGAAATGATCAAAGAGTGCATGGAAGCTGTAGTAGAAACACTTTAAGATGGAAAGAAAGGACAACTGAAGGAAAAGTTTAAGCAAATTGCCCTGCCTGTCACAAGCACAACAAGGTGAGCAGAACTGTTCTACCAAAATGTGTCATTCAAAATTAATTTAATATTGCTACTTAAATTGGATTGCACTTTTCTGTTCAGCAGATGATTTCTTGGGCATATGAATAATTGATCTGCAGTTAAAAAAACAAAAAAAAGGAGTGTTAAATAAATGTTAAATAAAGAAGAAAGAAAATATTTTTGTCTCTTGATGTAGTGGACCTCCTTCTATTTTATTTAGGGACCCCTGATTTACAGACTAAAGGCTTTTCTACTGACTATAAGGGAAATGGATGACACTTCTGAAATTTAAGAAAGTAAAAAAAATCTATCTATCTATCTATCTATCTATCTATCTATCTATCTATCTATCTATCTATCTATCTATCTATCTATCTATCTATCTATCTATCTATCTATCTATCTATCTATCCATCTCAGAAATGATGTTGCATGGCCAAACTGACCTAAAACAGCAAGGGTTTAATCGCTTTAATGTCAGAGTGGAATGACATAAAAGATTTTGTCTTTTTGTACAGTGTGAAAACATCTGGATTCTAGATACATAGGGGAACATCTGTTATGAACTGTTTATCTAGGTACCAGGATATATTATAATGTTTAAAAGTAAGCGGAATTTGTGGTGCTTCCTCCTACTTCATCAAGGCAGCCACAACCATGAACCTCTCTTATTTCTTCATGCAGACTGAAACCTTTTGTACATAAATGAAAAAAAATTCAGCACTCAATCATTAACAACCAGGTTGCAATGTCTTACTTGCTTTGCACATCCACAAAGCTTGCATTGCTGTTCGTTTTCCACGGACCTGAATACAGTGGAGTATTACAGGAGTTACCTTGCCTGTGGCCTGACTGCCAACCACCATGACACTGAGCGGGATGCCCGTCACCACTGCCAGCTCGGCAAGCGCAAGCATCGCCGAATCCAAGCACTGACTGCTCTTCCTCCGTGCTTCCTTCACCATTGATGTGATCTCTGATTCACAACCCTGGATTGGGGAAAAACGTTTTTTATTTTTGTTTGCATCCAACATCATACTAGCATAAACAAACAGATGGAACTAAAATTTATTCAACAGCAAATCAATGTGAGTCAGCGCAACGGCTGATGAAGTCAGAAGGGTCAGTAAACAAATTAAAATGGTGGAAAATATTAAAAAGCCAGGGTTTACGGGGTAAAAATAGTCTGTTTAGGTGCCAAAAGGTTGTTAGGAATTTAGATTTCCTTTCCATATATTCATGATCTGTTAGGAGCTCAAGGCTAAGAATTCCCTCTGCTTGGCGATTTCCATAGACAGAGCTCAAACAGCTCAGAGCTAAGACTTGTCAGTCAGATCGGCATTTTGATAAGCCGCCAAATGTCCAAACTACGCCTAATTGAAAACCATTTTGACGGCTTAAATTTAGCCTTTTATACAAACTGGAAATATCACCTTTTATGTCACTGCGTGTATTCACCTGAATAAGCATTTGGAAGAAGCCTCCCATTTTCTTGACTTGGCTTTTCAATTCTTCAGCAACAGTGTAGAGCAAGCCAGAGGAGGGCGTAACACTGGCCAGCCACTGCATGGTAACCAACACAGCAGTTTCCAACGCGGTAGTGGCCTTGATCAGCTCGGTCTGGGCCGCCACGCTGCACGCAAACACTGCCGAATAATAAGCAATAATAGAACTTTAAAATGAAACACCTACTCATAACAGTTGAAATAACTTTTCTAATAAGCTCATGAGTTATTGTTTGAAAATCAGTTGAAGCTCACCGCTGTCCTGGCTGTCATCATCTAGGCCTTCATACAAGTCAGATATGGTTTGGACAGCTGTGTAAACCAGATTCAGATCAGACATCAGTCTATCTGCCAAGGTCTCCTCTGTCTCGCTGCAGCTTCCTAGACGAGACACAGACCGGCCAATCAGGTCCTTGCAGATGCGGGGAACAGCTGGTTCTGTGGTGCTTGTATGGTTGGAGGGAGGTCTGACCGCTCCGCACATCAGCCCTGGAGTACAGACACACAAAGATAGTCTGAATCATTGCAAATGTTCATTCAAGGTTTTTGCTCCTCCTAGTTATTTTAACAGAATATAGGACCTTTTCAAGATTATGATTCAACAGTAAGTCATGCAATAACTATGAAAAATAACTGTCATCAGTTAATAGACCTTTGTGCATCTAAACTGTTTTTTTTTACTCTATTTCTTACACCCACACTAAATAACTACAATGTACTTGACAGTGAGCTTCATAGCAGTTAGAACTACAGGTTCTAGCGAGCTAATAAAAGCCAATCCTTATTAAATACTTACTCTTCAATGACAGCTGATAGTGGACAAGCTAACAAAAACGGTTTGCTGTCAGTTCCCTTAACAAACCACAATAAACCCCTTACAAGGGCAGAAACTGTTTTGAAGGTTTGCAAGAACGGACGAAGGTCCTCCTCAGAGGTGGAGAACTTTCACGTGTTCACAGAAACGCAACACATGAATGCTTGCTGCAAACATTGTTCTCAAAATTAAATCAAGAAATGTACAAATTTAAGATTTAGTGCATTTAAAAATGTTTAAGACTTTTTTAGAGCTAAAGTAATAATTGAAAAAAACTTTTTAAGACCCCATAGAAACTGTGCTCATTCAGAGTGTTTTTGTAAGAGCTTTAACATAAAAAGCATATTTGCAATTTTTTACAAAGTAGTATTTCACAATATATTATATTAACTTACGATATAATTTAGATTACGTCAAAAAATAAAAAATAAAAAAACAATATCACTACCTAAATTGTTTTGTGTCAAGAAATGTTGTCAAGCATCTTACCAGCAGACTGTGAGGAGTTGGTGAGGCTCTGAATCGGATGGACCCGGATTTCATACAAACGTCCAGAAATTCTCTTGGTCTTCAGAAGGCTTCTGCTCCTAAGGTCCAACCAAACATAAGCTTTGAGATCTTAAAGCCAACTGTAAATTCGTATCAACAATGGCAGGAAAATCTAATTAAGAACTGCTGTATTTGACAATTATTACACCAGATAAATGAAATTTGGTGACAAAAAAAGGCTGCAAGACATTTTTGTTAACTTCTCCCTGCCTTGAAATATATTTATTTCAACCTTGTCACAAAGAGGGTTCTTACAGAGAAGCAGTGAGGGCACGGAAACAATGACAAATTTCAGCTAAAGGAGGGCAGTCTAAATTTGGGTTCTTTTGTAAGGAGTTGGGGTAAAGAGCATGATTGTACTGTGAGAAGCGCACTACAATCATGCTGCACATACATACTTTCAATGAAGTCAGGGAGAAATGCGTCAAGGAGCCACCCACTGTATGAAATGTTTAATTTGGCTGGATCTGGTGGAGAACTAGACACCACCAGGAGCTCTTGCCATGAATAACAACGCTGTAAGGGGAAAATGTCGGAAGTTCGGTGTTCCTGCAGGCTATTTGTGTTACAAATGTATTTTTATGAGGTTTGAAGTCTGAAACAGTGACCCTTCAATCCACTTCCACTTTAAAACATCCTGTTCTGGCCTTTGTGGTAAAGAAACAGAATAAAACACAACAAGAATGAAAAAAAGGTTACCAGGTTGTAGATCACACTTTTTCAGAATTTGTAACTAACCCAAATACTTTGCAAATATCAGATTTACATGTGTTCACACTTAGATTGTCTCAGCACATATTTCTGCTTGTACATTGTTGAAATAAGAGTTTAATTGGGCAACAAATCCAGACGAGATTAAACCGTAAGATGTCCACATGCAGAGGGATAGTTAGGTTATGACCAAAGAGACAAGTGGCCTTTTCCTGCTAACATGATTTATGCGAGGTATAACAACTAATTCCTGCACAAAACAAGATGCGAAAAGAGGGGCTGAAGGATAAGAAGCAGAGCTGGATAATTACCTTCGGCGAGAAAAGGAGGACGTGGAAGCAGAGGAGGCTGAGATATCTTGCTCCCACTCATCACCAGGGTCATAAAACACATCGTCATCTTTAGAGGTGGAATCCCCCTGCGGAGAGTAAAGCAGCGCTGACAAGCCTGATCTCACTTACTCAACTTAATGAGAAAAGCGTGGCAAAGTGAGGCTGCTTCCCTCCATCAGGCATAAAACAAGCCAATCTGGACTGTAAATAAGGTCAAATGGCAGTGAAATGGGCAATTAAGTGTGAGGTGGTGTCAGTCTCTGATTATGCAGAATGAGGAATGGAGAAGCTGGCAGTCTGCGCATGTTTTTCTCAGCACATAGCGTGTAATACCTCATTAAAACACCTTTCACTTTAGGTAGGAAATCTGTGAATTAAGTAGCTTATTACACAACACCAAGTGAGCTTTAAATTCAAACCATACACATAAAAGACTGGAGAAGCCTAAAACATTCTCCTTAAAACACAGAGGCAGCTTGAGACTGTCAAAGGAAACATTACAAAACATCTGCGAATCTGATAAAAACAAACAAAAAAAAACCTGCTGCCTTATCGTCGGAAAGCCAAACTCATTCAAGACCAACCTGCTCAAGCTCTCTCATAGCTGCCATATTGTTCTGGAACTTATCCAGGCTCCAGAAAGTGGAGATTCCCAGCTTTGTGTTTTGAACTCGCACTTGAAGTCCACCTTGCTGGGTGTTCTCGGTCTCAGAGCTTTCATGTCTGAAAGAGAAGAAAAACGACAGGGTTGATGGTTAATCTTGAAGAATGACATCTGCATCAACAAAATGTAAATAATGTTTAAGATACAAGCAAAACCATGTATTTTTTAATCCCTATTTTGATGGTAACATGTACAAATCACAGCCCTACATAAAACTTTCTCAACTTTCTCTTTCCCACCTGCTGAATAGAGTGTGTTTCTTCAGTTTGACACTGATTTTATTGGCCTCCTCAATCATCAAGGACAGCTTCATGGCATCCCACTGTGGAGAATCTGCAACGCAGAAAGAAAGCATCATGACATGACACCAGGCATCTGAAAGCTTAGCATCTATTAAAACAGACAATACTGACGTTTACACGCCCAAACCTCCACTCTTTATTATGCTTGTTATATTACAGAAGCTAATAAAACATATAGGCACCAAATGACCTTGCCCTGTAGATATGATTTGATCTCCACCAGTAAAAAGCACCGCCTCTTAATAGACGATGAATAAAATAATTAAATAATTTATAGTGTGGCATGATAAACACTAGTCATGATGACAAAAACTAAACAGAAAGGGGCCGATTTAGTACAAGAGTCTTGAAAAGTCATCCTGTTCACTTCAGAAACACATTATGATACTGGATGTAAACAGCTCCAACGCACCACTTCTGGATGTTTGTTTCTCCCTAAGAGTCCTTTTCTTCTGAATCTCTTCCAGCTCCTTACTGATCTTCCTCTTCTCTGCCTCCAGGGCCTCCACAATCTTTGCTTGGCAAACTCTTTGTTCTTCCATAGCCTGCAGTGAGTCGCGGCAATGTAAACAACAGTACAACCATCAGGCCATAACATTTAGCCTTAAGCCAGGCTATCACATAACTCCCAAATGGCCCCTTGGTTAAGAAAATGAAGAGTAAGAATATTTGTTTAAGCCTCCAAAGTTTGTTTTCAATACTGATTAAGAGAATGAAGGATTAATAGCAAAGAATTTGAAGTACAACGCTATCTAATGAAAACGCAGATACATAAAAAAAAGACAAAAAAGGTAGGTAATAAGTACAGACAAGAGTAATCCACAGAGAAATATACTCCTTTATCTTCTGTAAGTTTAAAAACTGCGGTTTATGCTACAGAGGCCTTTATTTTTCTATATTGTCTAAGAATACACAAAAATACACAGACATAAAAAAATAGAAGCCCTTATCTCCTCCCTACCTCTAAGAAAGGGGGTGAATTCTCATTCAACATTATTTACACACACAAAAAAAAAGATCATTAGCAGTATCAGAACAGATATTTCTAATATGTTGAAAGTTTGTACAACATTAAAGACTGAATCAAGCAGAAAGGTCAGGTTAGTCCACAGCAAGAAAATAATCCAAATTTAACACGTAACTGTGTTTTTATTGTCCTGACCTGAGCTTCCATGTGGAGACGGAGGCGTCTCTTCTGGGAGTCCACCTCCTTCTCCAACTCCAGCTTGGCCATCTTGAGCTCTGCCATCTGGCTAGCCACCCTCTGCTGATCCATGTCTTGCTGAAGCTTTCTCTCGTTTTCCTCGTTCTGAAACAAAATTACATTTTAGTAAAGCTGCATATTTTAAGGTATGCAGAATTAATTAAAATATATTATGTACTACATAGTACACAAGGTTTTTTTTTATTAGTTACAAAAACTTTTAAATGTTTTTGCTTATTTTTTTCCTCAAAAATCTGCACGCAAACTTACTTTTAATGACTAAAAACTTGAGTAAAGTAAAACTAAAAAACAAAAAGTATATTAGCCACATAATACCAAACGCATGATATTTCTGAGAATTGTTCTTTAAAACCACTTTTCCTTAGAAATCTATGAAATCATGTACTTATCTCATGCCCCCTGGTGGACGATCTACGTACTACAGCTGTCAAATACCAGTTTTTACATAGTCCATCATGGCTGCACCTCCCTTCTAAAATCCAGTGCTTTCATGCAATACAAAACCTTATTTTTTATGATTCCAGATGTTGAAATAAAAAAAAATATTCAGATTTTTAAATGTGGCTTTAATAATTTCCAATAAATATTTGATTTAAATACTATGGTGTAAATGTGTATTATTTGCCATACTTTACAGGTGCCTCTCAATAAATTTGATTATTGAAAAGTTTATTTATTTCGGTAACTCAATTCACTAAGTGAAACACATTATATACATAAATACACACAGACTGCTCTTTTCAGTCCTTTCTTTCTGTTGATTAAGATTCTCTGCTTACAGCTAACAAATACATAACATTTAAGATTAGAAAATTGCATCAGACCAATTAAAATAAAAACATTTTAATACAACATTGTGGGCTTAAAAAAAAAAAAAGTATGTTTAATACCTGCTTAAACATTAGTTTCAAAAGGTAATTTTAATCTGACAAACAAGCCTCATCAAAACAGACATTCCAGTACCTATATGTTAAATTTAGTGGATTTTTTTATTTATGATAAATAAGAAAATAAGAACTCAAATAAATTTATGAGTAAGACTTAGGGGAAGAAATGTACTTCGCTAAGATTTTGATGTTTATCTTTTTATGTATCTCAGTATATATTAACAATGTGATAATGTAACAAAATCAATATTTTGTGAAATGCATCTAATAAACCATTACATTTTCAAACTATATAATTTTCTGACTGGTATTTGTTGTATGAGGGTTTAAAGAGTTATACTTACTAGTTCTCTCTCCAAGGCTTGGATCCTATTTTCATAAAGGACCTTCTGGTCAGAGAGCTCTTTTTGAGCCACCTCTTTTGCCATCTGAATTCCCTGCATCATCTCCTGTTTTGCCTTTAAATGAGCTTCTTCGATTTCCGCCTCCAGCCTGAGACAAAAACGAGTGATTTAAATGAATTCTGATTTTACTTGGTAGTTTACAAAATTGATAAAGAGTTATTTTACGCTCACATTGCTCGTTGAGCTGCGAGCAACTCATTCTTAGCAAATTCAAAGTCTTTTTGTCCATCACCAGCTCCAGTCCAGCAAGATACTCGCTTTCCAGACTGCACCTCTGCTGGATGATTAAAGCGGAAGTAGTGGTCCCCACCGAGGATAACTCTGTCACCCTGGATAACAGATTTTTTTAAAATAAATAAAACATGAGGTGGGAAGAGAAACATGAATAAAAAATTTTATTCATGTCGACTTTGTTTTGCTAGAATTAATTAATCCAGTTGGAATTACACCATAATGTAATATTTTGTCAGTACTTACATGGTGTAGGACAGTAGATTCAGAGATGAGGTTTCCGTTGACAAAGGTCTTAGCATTATCCATAGGGATGATGCTGACAGTATTGTTGATGTTGGATATGACACTTTTAAACAAAAGGTAAAAATGATTTAATTTTAATTTAACCTGAAAAGCAACATATTGATCTGTTAATATTCACATACTTTAGCTTTTTGTTGTTTAGTTTGGCTCTGTATGCGGCACAGCCCTACAGAAGGTAAATTCAACTAGAAACGGCATTACCAAACTTCCAGGATTTCATTCTCACCAGTGCTGATCGGCAATGAGGGTTCCGGTGAGCTGAATGTCATG
Organism: Crenichthys baileyi; assembly: GCA_036173005.1. Taxonomy (NCBI): domain Eukaryota; kingdom Metazoa; phylum Chordata; class Actinopteri; order Cyprinodontiformes; family Goodeidae; genus Crenichthys; species Crenichthys baileyi. Next base: position 567,899 of record JAHHUM010000878.1, on the reverse strand, counting down.
ACTGGAGTCAGATTTGAGCTTCCCCACAGTGGTTCGGCCCTCTTTGATCATATAGAGAAGCATCTCTGACAGCTGAGGGTCCTCGTTCAGGTTCACCAGGTTTGGAAGGCGATTGTCCACTTTGAATGTCACACCTGCTTTCTGATTATATAAAGTGAAAAGTCCTTACAGATTTTCCTCCCTATATTTTATTTTAAAGAAAAGCTTTACGATTTGTTTGAGTTGGGAAAAGAAAAAGAAAAATACACACCTGTAGCTCTTTGGTCTCTTCGCGTTTACGTATTTCTGCTTGCTCAAGCTTCTCTCTCCATGCGCTGCGATAACAATAAAATACAATCACGGTTAAAAATGGCATGAAAATGTTGCTAAGTTGCTTTTAGATCTAAACCTTCATATTACTCTGAATTTTGATAAACAGCAGCGAAGGTAAACAGCAAAAATAGATTCACAGCACAGTTGTGATTACATTAATGCTTCAGCAACTGAAAATAAAGTAAGAGGTGTTTTACTATATTGTTGTACTTTCAGGATTACAGAAATCAAGCATTATAAGAAATAATGTCAGAATGACTGCAGTGATGCTGACCGGTTGGCCTCAAGCATCTCTCGCTCTTGTTGACAGAGTTTATTCTTCAGGGTGCTGATCTCCTGCTGGAACATCCTGACTCTCTCCGGTTCAACGCCCTGGGAGCTCATCTGGGCCGCACGCAGTTTCTCCACCTCTGCCTTCAGCTCTAAAAATGTACCAGAAGTTGGTCCAGGCTGTTTAAATGCAAACTTAAAATAGCACAGAGCAAATGTCAAAAAAAAAAGGTCAGTTAAAAAGCCTAGAAAGATCTGACTTGTTTTCATTTAGAAAAATATTCAGATTTTCTCAGTGATCTGTGCAATAGTCTCTGATGATTTACAGCATGACGGCGTCTTAATCTGAACAGAAAGTCTCACACTGACCGGTGAGACGTGCTGAATCCGCTGCAAGAGCTCCCCTTAGTGTCTAAAAACGTCAAACAGCAGCACAGTCGTCTCATGACAAATAATACTTGCATGACAGTTAACCGCTATGTGCAACTGACAGTGCATAAATAAGGGCAGGAAGCAAGGTTAGGGCCACGCTTTAATTTCAGCAGGAGAGCAAAAGAGATGGTGATAGATAAATGTGAGGGCAGGTTGTAATGTGGGGAGAAGAGAGAGAGATGAGGATCAAACTTTCCGAAGTAAAGTAAAAGGTAAAGAAAGGTAGTCCTTAGGACTGAAAAAAAAGGAAGACAACCTTAAGTAACAAAAATATTATTTTTAGGTTTGTCAGCTAGTTGAAGCATATGTTTTCTTAGTCTTTAGAGTACGCAAATCCTGAATATACTCCTCCAGCCAATTTGTAGATTAACTTGTTCCCTCCAAGGTACCAAGGTCTTTGTATGGCCTCATCGCCTTGTTTCTACCTCTACAATAAGCCTAAACGAACCGTTATCTAGACTCTATAGCTTAATTAAAATATGCACTCATTTGATTGCATAAATCCTGGAACTCTGACCTCTGATCAGCTTGGCGCTGGTGTCTTCGTTGACTTTGGCCACATTGATGATTGTGCGGGCCTGCTGAGCATAGCGCAGTGTGCTCAGGCTCTCCTCCACGTTGGTGCCAGCCGGGCTCACAGTGGCGATCATGGCCGTCTTGGAGTTACCTCCAAGGCTCTCCTTCAACAGCCTGTAAGACGAGACAAAAAGGAGTTTTTAGCTAAATTAAAAATTCATTTTAGCTACTTCACATTTTCAGACAAACCAAAATGTTTTTGCCTAGTTTATTCACTCAGCATCTTTCGCAAGTATTGGCTTCCCTGTTAACAATCAATTAAAAGCTTGAAAATAATGTTTCTGGGGTTTTTTTTTCCCGCATCATTATCTCCCAGTGAAAAAAAATAAAACATTCGAGCCTTTAATTTAAGTACATTTACTCAGTGGAGGAAAAAAAATGAATATAGATTTCTATATGTTTTCAAACAATTATTGGTGCCACAATTATTTTGAAAATCGAGGATCTAGCGCGTGACCCAAATACGGAGGCCCCAGTCCTTGATGCAGCCGTCCCGAGTTCGAGTCCCAAATGTGGAAGGCCGCGTATACTGAATAAAACTGTGCCGCTGGTTCAACTCGTGATACTCTTTCTCAGGGTGAAAAAAAGCTAATAACGTTGTGTTTGATGAAGTTTTCTTTATCCTTACCATGTGAGGACAGATTCTCTGTATGGTATAAAGACCTTCTTCCTGGTGAGCACCTGTTCTGATAGAGCTGAGATGACCTTTCCAAGTGTTAGCAGGGATTTGTTGATGCTGGCACCCTCCTGTAATGTCACAGAAAAACAACCTTTACCTTGTAGTTGCAAGAACTTTAATACGGAGCAAACGGAACAGAGAAAAAATCCTCTATATTAAAATAAAAACTAGATTTTTTAAAGAGAAACTATTTTAATTTACTATGTAAAATCAAAGTAAATGCTGAGCCAAGTGAACAATCTGGTACAGCTACACCCAAGCAAACGAGTATCAAATAATTTCACTACACGACACTAAAATTCTCACTGTTTGAGTGCCATTTCTTCTGAAGTCTTTTTTAATCCCAATGAAACAGTCATGTGAAATAGTTAGGCCATCTTATTATATATACATTTAGTTATTTATAAAAACATGTTTGCATATCAAAGTCTACATATGAAAGAAAGTGATTTAGTAACAGTTAAATGCCAAATTAGCCTTGTTTAATGCATCAAGTAAGAAGTATATTTTAAACTGAGGGGAAAGTTAGGACACCCTATCTTTTAATAGATAGTATTGTCCCCTTAACATCAGTCTGAAGGTTTGGTCCAATCTTCGCTATAAGATGAAAGAGGTTTAAGACTTTTTTGCATGCTCACCCTGTCTCAAGTCAATCACGGCATCTCAATGAGGTCAGGATCTGGGTTTTTGATTCAACCATGGACTTTCCATTTCTGAACTCGCAGCCAGATCTTGGTGGATTAACCCATATGATTTGGGTCATTGTTGTGTTGCTGGTTCAGTTCTGCTTCAGCTTTATTTCATTTTTGCTGAAAGATGGCACATTTTTCTAAAGCACCCTCTGATACATGGTCGAATTTATGGTGTCTACTTTGATGGTGAGCTGGCCAGTACCTGCTGCAACAGGGGATCCCTGACACTTTCAGATCTCGGTTTTACATTTGGTATAACCATTCCAGATTTCCTGTGTTCTGGTGTTAAATTAATTCAGTTTTAGATAAATCTGTTTCAAGACTCCCTGCACACCTCCTTTAATGCTTTTTTTAGACATTTGTAAGCATCTTGCAGTCTACTCTCATGATGAACTTGGCAAGGTGGCCAATTTTTTGAATGTCCTCCACTACTAGACTATTTTTCGTACAGTGGAGTGGCTAAATTCATATTCTTTTGAGACCTATTTGAATCCCTTAACCAGACTCACAATCTGCTACAATCTTCTTTCTAAAAGGCCTTTTGACAGCTCTTTTGATCTTCCTATCAGCCAAGAGCACACCAAACCAGATGTCTGAGGTAGGTTCAAACAAGGCAAACCTTCTTCAGAATGCTGAGCATTGATGTTCTTATGTGAACCGGATGTGACACACCTGTTGTGATTTTGGCTGTTTCTAGTGAGAATAAATGTGAGTGTCCTGATTTATTTCTCTTCAGATTTTTTTTTTTTTTTTAAACGTCTCAGGTTGTATTAAATATTTATATTCATAAAATTGTTCAGTATTGTTCATATTTATGTTAAATATACACATGTTTGAATATGTTAGAACAACACAATGGCAGTCATAGGGTGTCCTATTTTTTTAACATGACTCTACATCCAGTAATACCAGTTCTGAATTGTAACAAAGGACACTGAAAATCAGGTCCCAAACTGACATTCTAGCAGTGCTATAGATGGGACATCCACACATCCATGCGCTTGTGCATACCCTGAGTCTGTCTCCACTCGTCTGGGCTGTGCTGCTGCGCTCGCTGCCTGCAAGGTCGACCAAATTAATCCTGCTGGTGATGCTGTGGTCATGTTCCTCTCCCTCCACAAACTCAGTCTAAAAAACACAAATTGGTCACCAAATGATCAATTAAAACAGACCAGAATGATGTGTCTTTACTGTATAAATACTTTATATAATAAAGACAGAACTGCATACCTTAGTCTGGGTCATAACCAGGGTGAAGACAGAGTGAGATCTGGAGCTTTTGTCATTCATTCCTGTAGCAGCGGTGGCCCTCTGCTTATTACCAAGCTCCAGCCAGCACTTTAAAAGAAGGGACAGTTCTAATTATGACAGATTCATGCCAAAGAGACAATATTAGTGATTTTCTTTGTCAAACACATTGATAACTTCAGCTTTAATTTTAATTTCCTCTTTAAAACAGCAGACAAACACAATTACAGTAGTTCTAGCTTACCTGAATGTCACTGTAAGAGCTCACCACATTCCTGGAAAAAGTAACAAAAGAAGCAGTTCAGATGCATCATTTTTTGCTTTTATTGGGATGAGATGAACCTAAAGAGAAAGGGTTTTCTTACGCAGAAAGCTCAGCAACATAAGGACCATAGACCGGATGCTCCCTGACCCTCAGCTGAAAAACAAGTCAGCTGTGTTAAAACTTCACTGTACCATGTCGCCAATTACTCCGAAATAACAGCAAGGCATGTCCCGGTAGCATTTTGAGTGAAACCAAACTTTCTCAACACAACCATTTTTTTCCCCCCACTTCAAACAGAATCTTAAAACACAAAGGTTTTGCATCAGACTGGAAAGAATGATTTCTAAAACTTTATAGAAAGATTTTTTTTGTTTTTTAAAACTGTAGCCAGCTCTCTGGAGTAAAATCCAGTCTGTTACAAACTACCAACCGGCATCTTCCTTTGGTTTGGCTCCTCTCTTGTGACCAGCAGATCATGAATCTTCTCATTATACACTTCAAAGTAGCTCATCTCTACGTGACATTTCACCTGAAAAGCAATATAGAATGGATTTTGATATGCCATGATACCTGACAAAAAGAAAAACTTCAATTCTTTTAATAGCTGGAACATTTTCCTGGTAAACCTTTTCAGTTTTAAGGTTTATTATTCTAAAGTAGCTTTGGGAAAAGAAATGGCCAGTTAGCCATACACTTCAGTGTGAAGCTACCTCTTCATCTTCCATCGAGGCCAGTTTCATAAAAAGCTCCAGGCAGAATCGTGGGATGACCCCAGCCTCCTCCTCAAAGCCCATCATCCTGCAAAACAGCCATTTCCAACCAATCAAAATAGGGGGTGACAAAATTGATGAGGGCAAACTGATGCAGTGACACAAACTGCAAAAAACACTCACGTGTATGATTTACCAGAGCCCGTCTGGCCATAGGCAAACAAGCAGGTGTTAAATCCTTCAAAAGCTCTCTGTAGCAAGGGTCTGGCAAGGGTCTCATAGACTGTTTTCTGGCTGGCAAAGGTGGGGTCATTGCCATCCACTGAGCAGAAAGAGAAGTCGTATGTGAAGGAGTAGCTCTGCTTGGACTCTGGATGCTGGACGTGTGTCTCCTGGCCAGTCATAAAGATGACCTGCGATGCCTTTTCCGCCTTTTCCCTATAACACAGCAGAGAAAATATACACAGTGTAAAAATGCACTCTGTCTTAATTTCTATTTGAGTGCGATAACATTAAGATTAAGAACAATTGGGTTGTAGAGCACTTTTAAACAGGTATCACTTGTTTTAATTAGGACAGAAAATACAGTGTTACATGTCTTCAAGCTCCTTTAATATTTTCAGATTTTGTCACATTATAAGCTCAAACCTTCTTGTGTTGTTGGAATTTTTATATGATCAACCAATACAAACTAGCACATAACTGAGGAGTGGGAGGACCATCATAGATGATTGTCAACTTTTTAAAAAATAAATTTGTAAAAATGGGGTGTGTAAATGTATCCAGTCCCGAGTTTTTTTCTCCTTCTGACAGGTTTTCCTCTAGGATTGCTCCATATTTAGCTCCATCTCTCTCCCCCACACAACTCTGAAAAACATCCCTCTCCCTGCTAACGAAAAGCATTCCCACGGCATGATGCTGCCACCACCATGTTTCACAGTGGAAATGGTGTTCTTAGGGTGATTGAGGTGTTAGTTTTCTTTGGTCTTCATGGTGCTTTTTGTTCACTAATATTCTCCAACAAACCTCTGAGGCCTTCAATGAAAAGCTCTGTTTATTCTCAGATTAAGTTACACACAAGTGAACACTATTTACAAATCAAGAGACTTTTAAAGGCAGTTCTTTACATTGCATCTATAGGTATGAGAAAAAAAGGGAAATACCGAGTACCTTTTCACACCTGACTTATCAGGTTCTGGTTAAAACAACTGAAAACCATGTATCGTTTTTCCCACTCCACCATTATCAACAACGTTTTGTTCTTTAATCAAATAAAAATCCAAACATAATGTATCGAGGTTTACTGTAACGTGGAAATGTTGAAGATGAATCAATCCCATACCTGGCACTGAAAGGTCGGACCCGGACAGCCACAGTCACTGCACTGTTCTCCATCTTAAATGAATCCTGCCGCCCCTTAGCCTCACAGGGATGGTTCAGGGGTTGCTCAGCAGGGGCTGGAGTGGACATCCTTGCAAAGGTGACGTCCCCCTGTTGATTTGCGGTGGTTGGCTTTCTCTCCTGCATAGCAGAGTGATCCTTATGCACACCTGAGGATGCCTTGCTGACCCTGGGAGTTGGGATTGGTTTTGCGTTTTCTGCTCGCTGAGCTTTGGACTTGGGCTTTTGCAGATTTGCAGATTTAACAGCAACCTGTTTGGGTGCTTCTTTGCAAGCCAGTCTCTCGAAAACCTCTCTCTTGGCGGCGATTTTCTCAAACGGGGTCCTTCTGGTGGGAGTTTTAAATGTATGCGCCGAGCCATCTAGATGCTTGGAAGAAAACGAAGGCGTCTTGGCGTGCGCACCATGAGTTACAGCGTCTGATCCACTTATTTTGGATGTCGTTTCTCTTAAACTTGCCGACCTAAATAAACTCGCCCTCCCGTTTGGTTCACTGAGGACTTTTGGTGTTGGCTGTGGGCCAGCACTACCGCTGATCCCACGCTGTCCACGCACGCTTTTATCCATGGAGGGAGTCCTGGTCCTGCGCTGCAGAGTCAGTCTCTTCTCCGGGGCAGGAGTGCTGTTCTGGCTTCTTTCAGTCAACGATTTCTCGGCACCGCTCTTCCTTCTTGACCTCCTCTGTAGAGTGAGTCTGCTTCGGTAAGGCGTCTGCTGCCCGCCGCCGCTCATTGACAGCGCAGAGATGACATAAGTCCTGTTTACCTGACGGCTTTTGTCAGATATCCTGCTGTCTTCAGCCGCAGATTCTGCGCCTGATATCCCACTTTTTCCTAAAGATGTGTCTGGTACCTTTAGATCTCCCAGGCGGTCTCTGCCGGTGGGTGTCCTGGACGTCGATACTGACATTAGATGGTCATAATACGCTGTATGCTTTCTTGCCTGTACGCTAAATATAGACATTGTACTGTTAATTCTCAAACCGCTCAATATTAGCTCGCCAACCGTAATTGTACACTGTCCAAGCTCTCATCTGCATTTAAAAATAGACTAAAAACAATTCAAGTACACCGGAGCATGCTCTTTACAAGTAGAGGGCACCTCATCTGAACTAAACTGTACCACTAAAGACAGTTACTTTGTTTATTTATTCTTTCCTCTTCGCTTCCGCCTTCGCCCGCTTCAATTTCAAATCGCGGCCGTCAGTGATTGCTGATTGGCTGAATTCTCGGAAATAAAAGCGTCATGTTTTTGGCGCAGGCATGCAACCATGTTAACCTGACACTAGGTGGCAGCACATACAAGTTCAAAGTAAAGTTTTTTTTTCTTCGTACATTAGTTGACTGCACTTAAAGCTACAAGTCAAACTGACTTTAGACCTCAGCTATAGAACACGTATTGTCCACCTTCCATGTTGCTTAAAATGGTTAGGATAAAATCTGCCTTCCCAAAATGAATCTTCCGCATGGCAGTTAAAACGCATTGTAGCAGTTTATAAAGAGGACCCAGACTGGAATGAAACCAGAATCTTTCAGAATATATGTCAGAATATTTCAAAATCTGCTCAAACTTTGTTATACAAGTATTTGCTAATGCCAACTGATCAGCTCTTTTCTTGTACCTCTTGTATAATGAAGTATGAATGAAATTGCACACAGCAGTTATCTTTTTCAGTGCACTTTTTAAAAATGTATTTTGTGGGTAAACCAATCTCATTACCCAGCAGTGTTGTTATTGTCAGTGTACATTTGTAAAAAAAAAAAAAAAAAACAGAAATTTTACTTGTTGAAAAGTCTACATGACGAGTCAGAGGGGGGTGATTTGGAATATTTTCACGATTTGCTCAAGACAGCTTCATTCCTAGTAGAGGCATTACTAAGCCTGAGTATTTGGGGCCAAATAGCCCCCTGAGCTTATGATCAAAGAATGTTAAAAATACATGTCTATTAAAATCATTCATTAAGCCCCTAAGCTTTTATGAAGTGGACACTAATTGTATGACAGGCAGAGAAATGCGAACCATATTCATTTTACACAGCTGTTAGCTGTAGATGCAGTAACTGTTTCCTGTGCAAAGTCAGGTTATTAGAGGGATTTTCCATACCGACCATTCAAAGCACTTTACAGTAGAACGATATCCACCCAATTGCACACATTAATGTGCACACATTCATACCCCAATGCACGTCTGTAGGCAAGTCGGGGTTGAGCCTTGCCCAGGGGCACATCAGCATGTGACAGGAAGAAGCTGGAATCGAACCCACAACTTTTCGAATGGCAAGACGACTATCCCTCCCACCAAGCCACAGTCGCCCCTAATGAGCAAATATAGACAACCAACATGTTAACTCGCCTTGGAAAAAACCAGCCCAGACAGATAACTCACACAACATTTTATGATGAAATTACAGAAAAAAGCTGCTGTCACATTAAAATTCCAATAATTACCAGCTGGGCAAGACTCTATAATGTTACAGGATCTTAAAATCACCTCTGGTGTAAAGGTTATCCTGAATTACCCCTATGTATTACCTTACAATATGTACAAAACACAAAAAGTCAAACCGTACCAAATCCATTTTTATTTAAAAAAAAACAATACACAAACTAAACATTTAATATTTACATAATAAACCTCAGTGCCGGTGTGATTTGAAAAATTGGTTACTTTTTGCGACGGTCGTGTCTTTTTATGATGTCTAAGAGGTTGTTTTTAGTAACCATGGTGTCGTCAGATCGCATCTTGGTCTTCTGACTTTCCCTCTTCTGTTGTTCATAGAGGTATGGTGAGTTTAGGAGCTGAGGGGGCAGGATGGACCCAGTGGGTTTGACCCTTTTCACAACCTCCAGGAACAGACGTTTGTTGTTGTTATTCAGGAAGGTGATTGCTGTTCCCCTGTGCCCCAGCCTTCCAGCCCTCCCCACCTGAGGAGGAAACATCGAGGATGAACAAGGAAACACATTTTGTTTTCCATTCCCATCCGAAATACTACAAACACCAATCATAATTAACAACATAATTAGATATTCTTTTTTTACTTTACCGTTCTAATTATACCCTACACAGTCATCTTGAGTGAAGCATAAGATTAGTTTACTAACCTGGTGCACGTACTCATCCATTGTGTTTGGCATATCGAAGTTAACCACCAATCTCACGTTGACAAGGTCAAGTCCTCTGCCTAGCACACCCGTACTGATTACCACTTCAAAGTCTCCATCCAGAAGACCCTGGAAGAAGAAGAGTGCATTTTACACAACCGAAACTGTACAGGCTGTAAGAGCTGTACAAAAGGCTTTTAAAAGAATTAAATTTACTAGTACAAAATGTAGAATAGTGGAACATTCTTAATTTTAGGTTTATAGTTGAGTAACTACAATTATTGACTGAAGAGCATCAACCTTTCTCAGCAAACATGGGAGCCCTTTCATTCTTCCATGCATCCATATTCTGCTTGCCATTAGTCTCACCTTAAGGATGCGGTTGCGCTCCCTCTGGGTCTTGTCAGAGTGGATTGCTACAGTAGTTAGGCCCGTCACCTTGGCAACTGCCTCACACAGGAGATCAGCACCTAGTTTACAATCTACAAACACCACGACTGGAGGCTGGAACAGTTTGTTATCCTAGAAGGGTAGAAGGTGTATACATTACAACCGTAAAGTTATTGCAGTAACAGCACACAAGGGTATAGTAACTACAGTTATGTTCAATAAATTAGAATACGCGTTCCGATGAGGCTCGCTTGTCAGATTAAAAATACCTTTTGAAAATGACAACCTTAAAGCAGGTATTAAACATACTTTTCATTAGGCACAACATAAATACATGTTCCTAAAAGTTTCTACCAACAGAATAAGAAGTCATTAGTTGTGTGCCATATTCATCAAAATAAAAAAAACGCTCTGTGTCCTGAATGTATATAATATCAATTTCCCTTTTTTTACTAAAAGTTCTAAAACAAATTTACTTGTCAGGGATATTTCAATTTATTCGGATGCACCTGTAAGTTATATGAAACATGACATTATGTTTGTAATAACTGGTTCTCTTTTTTTACATTATAGCAGCACCAGAATTTTGTATTTCTCATCCACTCATTCGCTCTTTGTTTATAGAGTAGTTTTCCACTTTGTACTGAAATAGTTCTGCATCCATTTTAAAGTGAGGCAACTGTCAGGTAAACTATGGTCTAACAGCTTTTTCACCGAATCAAATTTTGCAGACCTCCCTTTACTTTCTTTGGATAAAGGTTATGGACCATTACTTGGATTCCTGGACTGAGGCCATGGCTCCAAGGCTGTGGTAATCGCTGTATAAATATGGTGTTGAGGGAGACTGGTTGTTGGAGTTTAAGGAATTTCTACATATAGTTGCCAATTTAAAAAAAACTAAGTGGGTACCAGTGCATGGCAGGACTGGCAGTTGAGTACAAAAACAAAACTAAAATATGAATGTAATTAACTAAACAAATGTCCAATCTCCCACTACAGCACCTTTTGTGGCCTCCTCTAAAACGTAGGATTTGTTCTTTGAAATGAAGATAAGGTTACCATGACATTCCATCCCCAAATTCCCCCCTTTACTCTGAAACTAAAACGCTTTTTGACTTAAAATAAAACTAAAAATATTACTTACATTAAGAATTTCAAACAGCTTCTTTTTCTTGGAGGGCTCCTCCACCCAAAGTAGGATTTGCCTGATGTTAGCACACGGTTGGTTCTTCTCACCGATAGCAATGCGCACAGGGTCATGGACTAACCGAGCAGCCAACTCCTCTGTTCCCGCTGGGATAGTGGCTGAAGCCAGCAGAGTCTGGTGTTCCTCTGTGACGTGCTCCAGAACCTCCAGTACCTGGTGCTGAAAGCCCATCTTCAACATGGTGTCAACCTAAAGGATACACCACAAGATTCCTGTTGCAAGAGTGTTTTAAAGATATGACGAAAGATTGGTAGCTACAATGTAAACATACAGCTACATATAGCTGACTATTCTGACTTGTCTCTGGGACAGCAAAAATGTTTAACACTGGATTTCTTTAAGAAGTGCCAAGCTTATAAGAAAAGTATTTGTACCTCTTGAACTTTTTCACATTGCATCCTGTTACAACCACAAACTTTTAAAGTATTTTATTGGGACTGTACAAGACCAAGACAAAGTAAGCTTTGGCCTACATGCAAACCACTATGTGTGGAGGAAATCTATCACTGTACATCACCCCAAACACATCATCCCCACAGTACAACATAGTGGTGGCAGCATCATGCTGTCGGGGGGGCTCTTCTTCAGCAGGGACAGGGAAGCTGGTCGGAACATGTTCTGGGAACATGAAATAAGTTAATTACAGGGCAATCCAGGAAAGAAAGCTGTTAGGGGCTATAAAAGCCTGGACACTGGGGCAGAGGTTCACCTTCCAGCAGAACATCGACCCATATCTACAACTGGAGCTACGATGGAATTGTTCAAAATAGCTCAAACATATTCCAGACCTTTTCCAGGGAATCTGGGAAAAGACATGAAATGTCATGTTCTCCAACTCTCTTAATCCGTGCCGACTGACCTTGAGCAAATTTCCAAAAGAGAATGACATGCCCCAAAAGACTGAAGCTGTAATCGCATTTAAATGTTGGTCCTCAATGAATTAACTGAGGTGTACTAAATACAAAAACACAACGCACTTTTCACATTTGTAAAACTATTTCAAAACCATGCCACTTTTACCGCTCACGTTACAGTTATGCATTATGTTGTGTTGGTCTATCACATAAAATCTCAATAAAATACATTAAGGTTTGATGAAATTTCCCAAAGTTTAATGGGTATGAATACTTTTGCAAGGCACTATGTAAAGTTTGCCGTACCTCATCAACCACCAAAACCTTTACTTTGTCAAGCTGAAGTGCTTTCTGCTTCAGGATTTCATTGAGCCTCCCAGGCGTAGCGATAACAATCTAATGGAGATAAAGAGAAAACCAACCCAGTGATGAGGGGAAAAAATGCTACACTTCGAAAACAAAAATCACAAAACAATGCCTTGAGTGGGGAAGAGAGAAAAACGCGGACTGTACTTTGATGCTGCTCTTGAGGCGGTGCAGCTGTGGAGGAAGAGGCATGCCTCCCACAAGCAGCGCGGTTCTCATGTTTGGGATTTTCACCACCAGCTCCTTGGCCTGTCTCTCGATCTGTATGGCCAGCTCTCTGGTGGGCGTCAGGATCAGAGCCAATGGGCTGCAAACGCCATGACCTGCCTCCTAAAAGTAACATGTATGTTACAAATTAAATCATCATCATGGCCTTTATTTCTCTTTTCTATAATCTGAAAGTAAGCAGACAGGAAGCAGGGTGGAGAGACAGGGAAGACATGCAGCACAGGTCGCCGGGGCCGGGACTCCAACCCGGGACAGCTGTATCAAGAACTGAAGCCTCTGTAAATGGGTAGCGTCCTCTACCGCTACACCATGCGCCACGCCCAGTTCCACTAGCTTTGAAATGTAGATATTTTTCTGACTCTAGCTATGGCAAAATAGGCACAAAGCTGTTTTTTTGTAGCCTTGATTTATGAAAACCAGCACATATCACGCTCACCCACATGGTATGTTCTCTTGTCTTTTCTATTTTGAAGATGGGCTCAGCGAAATAGGCCTCTGTGTCACATCATATTAATACCCCAGTAAAAACAAAAGTTATTTCTTGATAATTAAAGGTTCCTCAATATTTGGGAGTATACATAAAAATATGTTAGCTACATTTATCTTATAGGAATACCTGCTAATGGGACGACATGGATATTGGCAATAAAATAACAAACTAAAGATAAATAAATAAATAAAATGATATGCACACATATTTAACAGTAAATAATACAGTAGTTTCTTTGTTTTGGTTTTCTACTTGCTATTAGTTTGCCGCTGGAATCTTAATTCAATTTCATTTCCATCTATCTAGCCATGTATCTATCTATCGATCTATCATCTAATGTATTTACATGCTAATGTTCATTACTATGTATCGTCCCATTTTTTAAACTAAACTAAAAAATGCAGAAGGCGCCAGAGGCCCACTTTCAAATTTCAATTCAACATTATACTCTCATATTTTCAATTGGTATTTTTCATTCATGCACTGATTTACTGTAAAAGCTGAAATTTAAGTTCTGCTTCATGTAATGTTTCTTGAGAGGCTAATGAATAAAAGCAGAGAGTTTAGGTTTGCCTGAAACTATAAATTTTGTTCATTTACATGACTTTCTTAGGATGTTTTGGACTATGCTGTTGATTTTTGGTGAAAGTGAGCATTTTTTTTTCATTTACCTCTGTCACAGTGGTGTTTTAATGATGTGGAAACAAACTGCACTTTTTGCTTAGTATTTTTATAGCTAAAACCAAAGTTATGTATGTTTTTGGTAGATTTTGTATCATATTTCTTCTTTAAACCATCTCTCGATATGAGCTTGAAGTGTCTGAATCTACACAGTTACTTAGTGTTGAGACTCATCTAGTGCTGGTTGGATTACCGTACCTCCAGTGCTCTCATAACCACCGGCAGCAGGAAAGCTATGGTCTTCCCTGATCCTGTATCAGCGCTGGCGATCACATCCCTCCCTGTGAGACCAACAGGCACCATTTGCATCTGGACCGGCGTTGGAGCCTCATAACCAGCGGTTTTCAGGTTGCCACTTAACAGGGATGGGAAGCCACAGTGTTCAAAATCAATAATAGGTCTTCTGACATCTTTCCCCTCAGTTTTAATGCCAAGCTCCAATCTAATTCGCTCCACCTGTTCATCTGTGAGGCCTGATATGAATGGATCTTCCCTGTAGGAATAGGCTGATTCATTTGCAGCAGTGTTTACTGCCGGATGGTGAGGCTGAGAAGTCTTTTTGTCATCGTTGTTATCCTTAACATTAAAGACATCATCACCAGTTGTAATTCCCATTTGCAGTAAATGATTGGCTTTGCATTCAAGACTGCAAACATCGTTATCAGTGGCATCACATATGTACTCCCCATAGCGACCGCACATCACACAGACAGGTTCTCCCGGCTCGGGCCATCTCTGGCTCTTTTTGAATGACTTGACTGGCTCCTCTTCTTCTGCATTATCTGAGAAGGGCTGAGCTTCAGATTCACATGTTGCACTCTCTGTCAAATGTTCACCAGTGTCATTCCGTGTTGCTGTGTCTTCGCACGATTCCTCCTTTTGCGAAGATGCCTGCAGTCTACTTTGGTCACAATCCACTTGATCAGCCTTGCTTTTCTTATTCAAACCATGGTCTGGTCCCTGGGCAGGTCTCTTTACTTTCAGTGCTCTTGGCATAAACATTTAAACGGTGGAAATAAGACCTGCCATGCAGAAATACGGGGAAAAAATTAAAATATACTCAAATAACACAGAATAAAGTGAATAAAATAAAAGTTATACCGCGCCGAATAGCTACTGTAACTCTAAAGGCTCATAAAGCCAATGTAATACTATGAGCAAGTCAAAGGGTTCGTACGTTTTGCGTTATAACAATATATATATATATATATATATATATAATAATATTATCTAGTACAGCTTTTTCATCATTTACAATTCATAAATGCAAGAAAATTACCAAGCTTACTCTTTGGTAGAAGGTGATAGCATTAAAAATACCTTCACGAGTGGCGTCAAATCTTCCAACGGTTCAAAACAACTATAGACGCGTAGTGATGACGTAATTTCCCACTGCAATATGGGAAATGTAGTTCTTCATTTAAATACGGATTTGTTAAGAAAGGGACCGTAACATAAACGCAACATTTAGTACATGCACAAGATAAAATGAATTAAGTAAAGTGTTTAGAAAATGCTTATTTTATTTGTGTGATCAACACTTAGAATTCAATATTTATCCAGGGGAATTTGTCTTAAAAGTTTAATTAGGCCACTAATCATAAAAAAAACATGTTGCAATATATTCCAGAAGTAGGTGTCCCAATTTAGAATAAACATCAACTTTCGAAGGATATACGGTTTACGGCTGTAAAGTCTAGAAAAATACGTTGACCTTTGCCTTAATCCTTATCAAAGTTGTCTTCTTAAGAAAATTAGTCGAATGCATCACTATAATGTCTCAAAGCTTGTTTGTTCTCTCCTTTTTGCTACCGCAGTCAAAAAATTCATCACATAGATATTTAATATTTTTGCCTCAATAAATTTGAGCTGTCTGTCTAAATTTGTGATTCACATCATTTATGCTGTACTAACTGGACAGTAATTGGACTTTATCCTGCACCGATAAAAGCAGGCACGTAAACAGAAAGTGTCTAATCAAGCATGTTTTAATAATAATAATAATAGTACTTTATTTGTATAGCACCTTTTTAAACAACAGTTATGTTGTACTTTACATTCAAAAAATCAATTAAAACATCATAAATAATACAACAATAAATACCTAATATCTGCCAAATTAATCAAAATATAAAAGTAAATAAATAAAAGACAAAGTGCAACAATAATAAATGCAGACAAGTTAAATTCAAGTATTAAAAGCCTTATTATAAAAGTCAGTTTTAACGATTTAAAAGATGACAATGAAGAGGCCTACCTAATATTTAGCGTAAGAGCGTTCCACATCCTGGTAGCCCAGACCATAAAAGCCTTTCCTCCTTCTGTCTCCAGTTGGGCTCTGGGAGTGGAAAGTAAAAGCTGATTTGAGGAACTGAGATTGCGAGAGGGGATGTATGGGGTATGAAGCTCAGAAAGATATGATGGAGCAAGACCATTTAGGAAATTAAAAACAAATAATACAATTTTTAAATCGATTCTAAAAACCACAGGTAGCCAATGCAATGAGGACAGAACCAGAGTGATGTGTTGATATTTATGGGATCTTGAGAGAACTGTAGCTGCAGTGTTTTGTATTAGTTGAAGACCATTTAGGGAACTTTGGGGAAGACCAGCAAATAAGGCATTGCAATAATCAAGGTGGCAGGAGACAAAGCCATGGATGAAAGTTTCTGTTGTGGAGAATGCAATAAATGATCTAATTTTAGCAATATTCCTAATTTGAAAAAGGGCAGTTTTAGTAATGTTCTTAAGATGTTTAGAAAAACTAAGATCTGAATCAAAGGTCACCCCCAAATTCCTGGCTTCATGAGTGCCGTTGAAATTTTGATGTCTGAAAGACAGAGAAGTTTATTGAAATTAAAGAGGTCTGATGGATTTATAGTCAAATAAATCTATGAATTGTCTGCATATAAATTAAAAGAGATAATAAAATTACAGATAACCTGACCAAGCGGTAGCATGTAAATAGAAAATATTAGTTGCTCAAGCATGGACCCTTGAGGAACACCACAGGTGAGAGAAGCAGAACTGGAGGATTTATTGCTAGAACTTACAGAAAAAGTTCTGTCATGCGGATAAGATATGAACCAAGTCAGAGCCGTGTCTCTAACACATAACCAATAATTTAGTCGGCTAAATAGAATACCGTGATCAACTTTCATTTCCTTATCGTTTTCAATCAATCAATCACTCAAGCAATCAAGCAAATTTAAACAACAGTAAAATTACACCAATAAAATTGCTATAAAATGTAGATCTAGCCAAATGCAGTTGTAAATATGGAAATAACTAGATATTAATACAACATTTGAATTCCAGAAGCATTAAAAAAGCAATTATAAAAATAAATAGAATTGGACCTCACAATACTTCTACATCTGTGTTTAATTTTAAAACCGTGGTAAAAATTGATTAAAAAGATAAATAAAAATAAAGATATTCAGATCAAATAATAATGCAAGTCTAGTAAAAACCCACATCTTTACTTTAAAATAGAACATATATCTTTATCAAAATTTCATTATTTTTATGATAGCCCCTATATCAAAAATAACCATATGATGATGGTTACGGATAATTTTGAAAGAACTTTGACGTAGTTCATGTGCAGAGGTTGTGCTGTTGTGGGGCGTTTGGAATATTTTAAAATGTGTTCAATCTAATTATTTTAAAATGTAAAAGAAAAAATACACCAAAATAGAAAATGAGTAAAACTAAAAAAGGTTGAGACAGAGAACCAAGTTAAAACACTGCAATTCTAGACTAGAAAAGCAGGTTACTTGTTATGTGGCATTTAAATTTTCTGTATCTTAAACTTGAAGTAGGACATCTATATATTTTACGTATCAATATAGCATACATAATACAAATAATATTATGATTGTTACAAATAATGAATGTGGTAAGTATGTGCTGTTGTGGTGCGTTCGGAATGTTAAAAAAAATTTAAATGAAAATGAAAAAATCAGCATGTTCAAAATTGTTGACTTCTAGAAGAAATTGGTTAAACTGGTTAATAATTGGTTAATTATTAATAAGATACTGGATATATGTTGGCATAGCAGCTGCAATTAGACGCAGTCTAGCTAGTAAACTCCGAGGAACTAAAGAAGCTGTGTTATCCGACTGAATCAGAAGGCACCATGTGCGCATGCGAACTACCCAACAAAGGTGCGGGACTAGAGAACCTCGGAGCGGTGCGGCAGCAGGACAACGGTAGGATAGACTGAATGAAAACGAAGGGCTAAATAGCCAGGTTATATTTAACATTTTTTATAGATATGAACGAGAGAAGCCGTCTGCTTCACCACCAAAATAACCGAAACGTTGTTCTCGTTTCTGTCAAAGAACTGCTTTTTCACTTGAAATCCTCGAAAACCTTGCTGGGTCCTACGGAGTCCATTTCAGCTGGTCCCACAAAGAGCAGAATGGATGGAAAACCCCAGGTCTAGCGACCCGCTCTGTCATCCAGACCGAGAAGGACGAAAGTACAGCCAGCCGAGCGTTTTATAACTGCCAGAGGCAGTGAACAAGCAGCGGGGAGTCATTTCACCTCTCCAGGTTACAGCCGCCTATTGTTTTTCCACACATTCCGGTGGTGTGATGCTCCCTTAGGTTTGGCTGCATACAGCATCAGCGGAGGAGACATGGGTGAAGTTCAGGACGTCAGGGATGCGAAGAGGAGCTTCGTCGCTCCGGCGATAAAGTCCTTTGAACATTATGACTTTTCCAGAGCCAAAATCTGTTGCAGCCTCAGATGGCTGGTGGCCAAGGCATATGGGACAGGTAGGGGCAATACTGTCCTTTTTCTTTATTCTTGTTCAGTTTAAAATAAGATAAAGAATTTAACTAAATATTTTTAGACAATTTATTCATTTGTTTGTTTCATTATTCATTCATTACATTAGAATCACACACAAAGATAAATGGGAGTATTTATATTTATAGCTACCATAAAAATTCCCTTAACACGTAACCCCTTTCTTTGAATTTTCATTTTGTTGTGTTTCCTTTATAATAAGCTGTTTCATCAACAATATTCTGTATTTTTTGTCACCCCTGGTGAACATAAAAAAATCCTTTGTTTTGTTTGTTTTAAATAAATTTAGGTGTTGCACTGTCTTAAAATATGTAACCCTCTGCGCTCTGCATCCAGGTCAGAATCCTAAAGATGAACATCATACTTTAAAAGAAGACATTATTTTCCAGCAGTATCTGCATGGATCATTGCAGGGCTGATCTGTATTAGAAAACCTTGGCATTGCCACATTGTTGCTCAATATCGTCTTGGCTATATCGATTTCCGTCACCCCATTAATCTCTTTTTTTTTATACCATGATCAGAATGTTCCCACTAACCACCCTGAACTCTACCATCTGGATCACCAAGATCTAGATCAGGTCCAAGGATAAACACCAGCAATAGTCTGTCCAATTGACCAAATGTAATATTGCCAAACAGAGGTTGAATGCATGGCACATGCAATAATAAAGCCTACCCAATCCTGCATGCAAGCAGTCCTTTGCTATCATGATCCTGCATGAGTTGTTATTGTGATGATGATTCTGATACAATATATTGTATGGCTCTAGATCATAGACAAAGTCTCATTGGCAGTGGGATTACAGAGAACTTCATATTGTACTGAATTAAGTGTTTTCAATGAGAGAGCTTGGCTTTGAATGGTAGTGTTAGCATACAGGCTTGTTCTGTAATGATTAATTGCATACTTGTCTCCGATAACACAGTAAAAACAAAATGGGAGGTCAGTAACTGCATTTGACAGTTTGCTTTAGATGGCTGAATCCAGTGGTTAACAACTAAAAGTGTCATTTAACACAATATACAATTTGAAGTACTTTCTAGGTCTGGATAAGTATTAACATATAGTAGTTAGTAAAAACATTTATTCATTTGCACACTTTATTTCCTGTCCCATTATCTGAAAGGTCCATCCATCTTTGTCCCTCCATGCATCTGTTCTTCCACCCATCAGTTTGTCCATCGATCAACCTGTCCCACTGTCTATCTGCCTGTCAATCCATTTATGAATCCATCCCTCCGTCCTTTCACCAAATTATTTATCCCTCCCTCTCTTTTTGCAAGTTCCACGTTCCAAGCTGATCTGCACAGTGGCACAGTTGATAGCACTGTTGCCTTGCATCAAGAAGGCCATGGATTCAAATTTCTGCATGAAGTTGTCATGTTTTTTGATGTTCTTTGCCTTGTGTGTATGTCTGACGGTCTTTTCAGGGCATACCCCACCCTTTGACCAATGACCGTTGGAGATACCGCAAACGACCCTACATGGATAAGCTGGTATAGACAAAGCATAGATGGATGGATATCTAAAGCCTGACCAGTAAACTTTTCTGCAATACGTTCCCTGTGGAGTTTGGTGTAGATATTTTGAAATTTGGCTAAAAGAGACCAAGAACTCTGGTAATCTGAGTCCAGAAACATTTGACATTTTGACATAAAAATATAAGGGAACCCTGTAGTGTGTACTGTTATGATGCTTGATGCTTGATCTGCTCTGAGGCATTCAGCACAGCTTGGTTTGTTTGGAGTGATCCTTCCTTGCTGCTGTTTTTAACAAGCCAGCAAACATGAGATCCCTTGCAGACCTTCTGTGTATTTTCAATCAAGAGTGAATGAAATGGGTTGATTCCAAAAATACAGCCTTCCTCAGGGAGCGGGAGGGAGGCAGGGAAGTAAAAGAGAGTGAGCGCGCTCATATCCAGATCCCTGCCTACGCTGTCCCGAATGTTCACATTCATCTAGTTTAACTCATTGCAGAAATACAGGCGTACATGAAGAATATGTGAATGTGTGAAAGATACAAGCCACAGAGTGGATGATCTGTCACAGAAAGCTGCCACAGATCATACAGTGATCTAATTTTTAATGCATCGATTCATCTGATGTGATTTACTGGAATCACACCGACACGTTTAGTGTGGCGGAATGCCTTGTTTTCGGGGTAAACAACAGGGTTTCTATGAAGTTTGGAAAAGTTTGACATTTAAGTATTTACCATCGTTGAATATGTATAACAAAACAAAACAGTGTTTGGAGTTATTTATATGCTTTATTCCATTTTTTCCATCCATCCATCCATGTTTATATCTTTCCATCCAACCATTCCTTCCTACCTTCCTTCCTTCCATCCGTCCTTCCTTTCTTTCTTCCTTCCAGCTCCCATGTTTTTCTAAGCACTGTAGAAATATCTGCCATATAAGTCATAGTCAGCGTTTTTATTTAAAACCTACAATTGGCTAACAATGTCTGGAAGCTTGAGTCTGGAGAAGTTTGGAGCTATTCATGAAGAATGTGTAGATACCAGGATATGTGGTGTTTCTGTAGTGTATAGTGTTTCTCTATGTCCACTTGACACTGAAGGTTTGTAGGTCCAGTCAATTACAGTATAGAATGCCACACCTTAGTCTCTCTGATCTTTTCCATCATTTCATGAATTAATAATTGTTAATATAAAGGAGGGCATAGGCAATATTAAATATAAATACTAAAATATAAAGGTACTTAAAAATATGGAGAAAATAACAACTAGAGGATAGTTTCTTGAGGAGAAAATGGTACATTTCGGACCACACAATGGGAAATGAAAGATTAGACACGAAAGTTGTGTTTCCTTTGTTGTTTTAGAAATTAATATTTAAATTTATATTGTTCATAGGAAATGAGCAGTGTCAGTACAGGCCCTGCTGTCGGCATCCCTGATTCAAACTCACATAGAGTTCATCTCCAAATAACCTCTTATCTCCTTGTCAGGCAGGTGATTAATAGACTTCTGTGTGTGCCCGCCAGATACCTATAGTAGAGGATGGACAGGTACACTGTAGAGCATAGTAACTGTCTGCAGGAACTGTATATGCACATTTAGTAAAATGCCTGCCAATTTTAGTAAATACTTGGACTTTCTCTTAGGTGATAAACATGCATCCAAACACTCCCGTGCAGCCGGTCTCTTTGATGAGGCAGGCAGTGAAGAGGGTGTTCCCAGAGAGCTGAAAGCCCCACAGATAAAGACGACATGTATCGATCGGGTTCCACTCCTCCTGCTGTTTCTATAGCAACACTGAGTGTCTATCCACACGCATCCATGTCAAGATATAATATATAATAAAAACACAGGAAAGAAGTAGTTCTATCAGAAATGAGGAGACAGAATCAATGTTTAAATTAGCTCATTATGTTTTTAATTTTTCACCTTTCTTTCCTCAGATTTGCGTTTGCTTGTCTTCTTTAAGTTGTGAAAACCAGGACTAAAAGTGAACAGTTTATCATTCTCTTATGTTTATCAAATTCTTTCTTCAGATTTAGCAGTTTTCTTAAAGCTGGATTTTAATAGGAACAATGTTAACATTCTAATAATCAATCATGGAAATGCATAGCCTAATGGTTATCCCATACATTTAACATGTAACAACCTTGTTAGACCTGTTGAGCAATTTAGTAGACTTTTTAGGTGAAAATTCATTGTGTTTTTATCCCATTATTAAACAGACAGCATCCCTGCAGAACTGAAGGACCCCTTCTACACTGACCAGTATGAACAGGAGCACCTGAAGCCCCCTTTGGCAAGCCTCCTGCAATCTGCTGACCTGTACTGCAGGGCCGGCAGCCTCATCCTGAAGAGTGATGCTGCCAAACCGCTGCTGGGTCACGATGCTGTTATTCAGGCACTGGCTCAGCGTGGTCTCTACATCACGGACCAGGAAAGACTGGTCACTGAGAGGGACCTGCGTAAAAGGCCTCTGCAAATGGTGAGAAACATCTTTTTTATTCCTTGTTTTATTCAGTCATCAGGCATCAAGATATAATTATACTCAGAATATGAACCCTTTTGTAGAGGGATAATGGCTGTTTTTTCTCAGCAACACAGGCCTGTTTTGTGCACAATGACATTTTCCTCATTCTATATTGCCATCAAGCATATCTTTGTTATTTTAAATTAATTTTACCAAGGAATAACAGGAGGTGGGCAAACAGGGAGTGGTACCTGCATTTGTAGTATGTTTTTTGCAGCTTTTAAGTTTTTGTCCTGTGCTCCAAACAAATAATGATTTCGTTTTTATCTTTTTTATTTTAACAGCAGAATGGAAAGTGACTTAAGCGGTTTATATCAATTGTCAGAAACACTAATGCCCCTTTTCCACTGGCTCTATGTAGGTTTCACGGCTCCTCTCCACTCGGTGTACCCGGCACGGAACCGGTTGTGTTTACATTGACCCACTGACGGCTGGAGCTATGGCGGCTGAAGCCCCGCGTCAAGTGTAGTGCTCTATGCAGCTGACAATGTTACTGTGTTAGATTGTCTCATTAAAGTAATCTGCGTGAAACTCAAAAAATAGTAATAAATTAATTAATAAATACTCGTACTCGTACTCGTACTCATACTCGTCGTCTTCCGCTTATCCGGAACCGGGTCGCGGGGGCAGCAGACTCAGCAGAGACGCCCAGACGTCCCTCTCCCCAGACACCTCCTCCAGCTCCTCCGGGGGGAGCCCAAGGCGTTCCCAGGCCAGCCGAGAGACATAGTCCCTCCAGCGTATCCTGGGCCGTCCCCTGGGCCTCCTCCCGGTGGGACGTGCCTGGAACACCTCACGAGGAAGGCGTCCAGGAGGCATCCGGTATAGATGCCCGAGCCACCCGAGCCAGCTCCTCTCGATGTGGAGGAGCAGCGGCTCTACTCCGAGCCCCTCCCGAATGGCCGAACTCCTCACCCTATCTCTAAGGGAGTGCCTGGCCACCCTACGGAGGAAGCTCATTTCAGCCGCTTGTATCCGGGATCTCGTTCTTTCGGTCATGACCCAAAGTTCATGGCCATAGGTGAGGGTAGGAACGTAGACCGACCGGTAAATCGAGAGCTTCGCTTTTCGGCTCAGCTCTCTTTCCCCACAAACGGACCAGCACAGCGCCCCATTACTGCGGCAGCCGCCACCGATCCGTCTGTTTGATCTCCCCCTCCATTCTTCCCTCACTCGTGAACAAGCCCCCGAGATATTAAAATCCTCCATTTGAGGCAGGAACCCCCCCTCCAACCGAAGAGGACAACCCACCTGTTCCGGCAGTCCCGGGCCTTGATTTGGGGAGGAGCTGTTTTCACCCCCGGCGCTTCACATCGGCTGCGAACTGCCCAGCGCATGCTGTAGGTTGGTAGAGTGGCCCAGAGGACCACGTCATCTGCAAAAAGAGGACGAAATCCATTGGTCCCAAACCAGACCCCCTCGGCCCTTTGGGTGCGTCTAGAAATCTGTCATAAAAGTTATGAACAGGGCCGGTGACAAAGGGCAGCCCTCGGAGTCCAAATGACCCGGGAACAGACCGACTTAGTGCCGGCAATGCGGCCCAAACTCTGCTCCGCTGTACAGGGACCGAAAGGCCCTAAAAAGGGGCCCCCGATTCCATACTCCTGGAGCACCCCCCACAAGGCATCGGGAAGGGACACGTCGAATGCCTTCTCCAGGTCCACAAAAACAGAAAAAGAACATGTGAACCGGTTGGGCAAACTCCCATGAGCCCTCGAGTACCCTGTAAGAGGGTTAGAGTCTGGTCCAGTGTGGTCCACGAGCCGGGACGAAAACCACATGCTCCTCCTGAGCCGGGTTCGACTATGGCGCCGGAACTCTCCTCTCCAATACCGCTGCGTAGGCCTTCCCAGGGAGGCCGATGAGTGTGATCCCCTGTAGTTGGAACACACCCTCCGGTCACCCTTCTTTATGAAGGGGGACCACCACCCCGGTCTGCAGTCCAGAGGCACTG
Source organism: Crenichthys baileyi (assembly GCA_036173005.1). NCBI lineage: Eukaryota > Metazoa > Chordata > Actinopteri > Cyprinodontiformes > Goodeidae > Crenichthys > Crenichthys baileyi. The sequence goes on along the minus strand of JAHHUM010000878.1, from coordinate 543,210 downwards.
CCCCGACTGCCATGCAATGTTTGAAGAGGCGGTCAACCATTACGGCCCCACAACTCCAGAGATTTTGAGGTACCAGGCGGACTTCATCCACCCCCGAAGCCTTGCCACTGCGGAGCTTTTTAACCACCTCCGGTGATTCAGCCCTGCGTTATGAAGAGTCAACCCCTAGTCCCCCAGCCTCTGTTCCACCAGGGAATGCGTGATGGTGCAGGGAATTTGAGGAGATCCTCGAAGTACTCCTTCACCGGCCCGGATAATGGTCCCCAGTCGAGGTCAGCAGCCTCCCACCGCCCACTATAAACGAGTGTTGGGCGAAGCACTGCTTGCCCTCCTAGAGGCGCGGATGTTTTGCCCAGAATCGTTTCGAGGCCGACCGGTAGTCCCTTCTCCATGGCCTCCCCAACTCCTCCCAGGCCCAGCGTTTTTGGCTCTCCCACAGCTCGTGCCGCAGCACGCTTGGCTCGGGATTGTACCCGTCAGTCCGCCCTCAGTGAGTCCCACAAGCCAACCACAGGCGACAGGATCCTTCTCCAGCTTGACAGCGTCCCTTACTGCCGTGTCCACCACCGGTTCTGGATTGCACCGCGACAGGCACCGCAGACCTTACGGCCGCAGCTAAGGCAGCAGCATCGACATAGATGCGTAGAACTGGTCCACTCGGACTCTATGTCTCCAACATCCCCGGAATCTGGTCAAAGCTCTCCCGGAGGTGGGAGTTGAATACATCCCTGGCCGAGGTCCGCTCCGCCAGCCGTTCCCAGCAGACCCTCCACTATGCGCTTGGGCCTGCCAAGTCTGTCCGCTTTTCCTCCTCCTCCAGCGCGATCCACTCACCACCAGGTGGTGCCCCGTGGACATTTTAGGCCCCTCTCTTCACCCAAAGGGGTCCAAAACATGGGGGGCCAAAGGGTCTAAATGATATGACAAAAAAGTCCATAAATTACCTCCTGCCTAGGGTGTCCGGGTGCCAAAGTGCACTGATGGACCCCCTTTTTCCCTTGAACATGGTTTTCATTATGGAAAATCCGTGACTAGAAACAAAAGCCAAATAAAAAAAACCCCCACTCGGATTCAGTGGGAAAGGGGGCTTTTCCCCCCGGGATCACCCCCCTTTTCTCCGGGTTTTTCCCTGTCGTTTCCCACGTGGGCTTTGGGAAGTCCCCCAGGGGGAATAATGGACCTCCCCCGGGGGGGGCACAAATCCGCCCCCCCCGACAGGGACCCCCAAAGAACCCGGGGTACTCCCGCACAAAACCCCCCCCCCTCGGCCCGTGGCCAAACGACAGCCCAGAGCCCTTTTCCCCGACCCAAAGGCGCGGGGATCGCCCCCTCTCATCCCCCGGGGGAAAACCCCCCAACACAAAACGGCTGAGCTGGGGGCAAAAACGAAAACCCACCCCAGCCCCCCCGCCTCTCCCCGGGGGCCCACTCCAAGTAAAGAGACCCCAGCCCCTCTAAAGGAAAAGGGGTTTTTCCAGACCCCACGCTGTGCGGGGGGAGGCGGCCCAAACAAAAATTTCTAGTCATATCCCCTCGACCTCCCAAACAAGTTTCAGGCTCCCCCCCCCCCCGCGAGGAAACATTCCACGTCCAAAGAGCCACCCCTAAGCCCCGGGGGATCGGGCTGCTGAGGTCTCCCCCTTTTCCTTTCCGCCCCCCCAACCCTCTTTGCCCCGGGCCCATCACTTTCCCCTGCAGGTGGGGGGGCCCACGGGGGGAATTGCCTGGGTCTCTCTTGGGGGTTTGGGGCCCGGCCGGGCCCCCGCGAGGGGGAAACCCGGCCCCCCAAAGGCGCTCTCCGACGAGTCCCGACCCCAGGCCGGGCTCCAGGGTGGGCCCCCCGGCTCCCGCCATACCGGGCGACATCACGTCCTCTATACTTGTCCTAAATGAAGGATTTTTTTAACCGCTCTTTGTCTGCCCCCTCACCTAGAGCCTGTTTGGGGGGAAAACCCCCTTCCAGGGGCATTTAAGCCCCAGACAACATAGCCTCTAGGGTCATTTGAACACTCAAACCCCTCCACCACGTTAAGGTGGCGGTTCAAGGAGGGGTTAATAAATACTTAAAAAAAAATAATAAAAAAATAAAAAAATAAATACAAAGTACAAGTCTGGACTGGTGAAGATCCCAACTTTGCCTTAAGAAGTTACAATTATGAGGACTTTTTTGTCTCAGCCATGGCAATAAAGAGGCGAAGAACTAGTGCAAAACCACTGACTTTTGACCGCGGTGAAGTTTTAGGTAGGATGTTGTATATTTACGCTCCACAGATTTACCGGAGTCTTCCATCCATTTGACCCGATGCAGAAAGACTGAATAAGGGCAGTTGCTCTCAGCCCTCTGGCTTCTCCTGCAAACGGTGGTTCGCTTAAGGACTGTCAATACATTTCCAAACCAACCACGCTATTAGTGTTTTTTTTTTGTAGATGCTCTTGAGTTTTATTAACTTTTCCCTGCACTGCCTCTTCGAAAATCTTCTCATTTCTCCTGGTCCCATGGCCAATCATTTAACAGCAGTCTGTTCACGCTACATGCAGTCCCTACTCGCCTCGATCGTACCTGCTCAGGATCAGGGATCAAAAAACTAGGTACCTGTACAGAAAAAACAAAAATGGAAATGCTTACAAAATGGGTGAAGTGGAGTGGAGCCAGTGGAAAAAGGGGCACAATAGTACTAATTGTTTGGATAACATAACATCCTCTATAGTAATTATCATTGCAAATAACATGGAGAAAAAAGGCAAAATAACACAAAAAAATTGTGGTTATTTCAACAAAGATTCAAACCAAAGGTTTTAAATTACACACTGACCTGGGCCTCAGTACTTCACCCGGTATGTGTACGTGTTTATTTCCAATACATTTAAGCTGTATACCCCTAACATTTTTTGCTAATTTGTCAGTGTTTGAAATGAGATGGCATTAAAGGATTCCTGCTGAGTTAGGATGAGGTTTCCTCATTATTTTGGGGCAAAATCTCAGTAGGATGAATTACTGGTTCAGTGAATAGCAATTGGGATGCAATTAACACACAGTGTGCCTGCAGTCTGTTTGTAGACCCTCGCTGCTTTTATTTATCTTCTGTGCTAATTCAGAAGTTATTTAAGTTTTGTCAGGGTTTACATTCCAGATTTGTTAGGAAGAAGACAAGCATTTTACTGTACATATAATTTCAAGCTGAATTAGAGAAGTGTATATTGTACCTGTGTGTGTGTCAATCTGTTCATCTTTGGGATGTGTGTCTGGGTGCAGGATCACACATCTTTCTTCCTTCTGAAAGTCTTCCAGTTGAAATGAGTTGCCCTGGCTATAAGTGGGGTTCACACCAGATACAAGCCCAGCACGGATCCTGACAGAATGGTATAAAGTGTTAACGTGTGACAGGTTTTCTTGTGAATGTGAAAATGAGCCAACAGATTAGTGGGAAATGCCAAACGAGTTCTTTCTTTCATACTTTTTGACCTCTCACTCTTCTCTCCTACGTCACTTGCTATATCCATTCTCCCTCAGTTTACATATGATCTTTTCTTTCCTATTTTCTGCAGTTAATTTCTCACACCTCACCAGCATCTTGTATTTTTAAACCAAATGCTTCCTAAGGGGGCTATCTTTCACCCTTTCAGTTTCCAGATCTTCGTTTACTTTGTTGTTTTCCCTTTTCGTGAAGACATATCTCACATTTCACAAGTCAATCTTGAATCCCATTTGTTTCACCCGTACCACACTATGAGCTGCATTATGCTTCACAACCAGCAGTGATGATGGTTGTTTACCTTTTGCACATTGGGGCATCAATTATTTAAAGCCTGTCAAGATCTGACATGGCAAAAAAGGCGGCGGTCCCCACTGTGGTCTGTTGAGGTCTGGGAGATCGAAAAGCAGAAACAGCAAAAAGGTTTCTCTTTGAGAAAATGTAGAGAAAACTGTTTTAACCTGTGGCTTCTTCTTAGAGAACAGAACAGAAAGCACTTACCTACAGTTGAAACTGCTTATCATTCAATCCTTAAATTTTGCTTCATGGCACTTCTGCTAAGCATCCTTTCTAACTCAGCAGTTTGTGTTGGGGGGAAGAATTTTAGGAATAAGCAACTACACATTATGTCTAATGTAGCCTGACTGGGTCGGTGGGAAGAGGGAGATACTAATGATGTCTGACTTGTGTCATAACACTGCATATTTTCTGACGTTTTCACGGGGTTTCTAATTTGACTCTGCTTTGCAGTGTTATTTTCTCCGCCACCCTCTTTTTTTCCCTCACTATTCTGCCCACTCATCCTTCTGCCATGTGACGAATTTCCACAGGTGAAGATGCAGAAAGCAAATTGCAGATCCCACCCACTCGATCGCCCACACAGATTCTGTATCCCAGGCTCTCTCTTCTCCACCTGAAGGGCTCAGAGAGAAAAGGGGAGGAAAGGCAGGGGTGGATTGACAGTCTAAAAGCAAATTTCCTGCCTCACACATTGAAGCTCACATGAGGCATCACTGGGCGACCGATATTAGCTCTTAATTTTTTTTTTTTTTTTTTTACTGATGCTTGTGTCACTTTTTAACAAGACCCATCTATGTAAAATAGCCCTGAATTGCTCCCCGGATCATTGAAGCAGGTCGGCATAGAGAGAAGCAGGACGTGGCATAGAAACAGTGGTTACCATTTAGTATAACAGTCTGATTTGCTGGCACTGCACTGCAGCTGTGGTGGTTAATTGCCTTGCTTAAAGGCAGCTCTGCAGTAATAATAATCTTCAATTATCACTGCTCATATCCACTGATAGCCTTGGGAAGTTAACATCACAAAGGAGCAGGTTGTGTTGATTCACAGTTCATGATAGAGACTGATGAAAATTCTTCTACTTAGTTCTGTACGTATGTATGTATGTATGTATGTTTCATACATTTTTGCATCAGTTTCAGTCATAACTTTCAAAACAGATCAACATGATGATGATATTCAATTCAATTAAATTCAATTCAGTTTTATTTATATAGCGCCAATTCACAACACATGTTGTCTCAAGGCACTTCACAAAAGTCAGGTACATACATTCCAACTAGTCCTAACCATTGAACAGTGCAGTCAGAGTTAGTTATTTATTCAAAATGGATAAAAAGTATTTCTGTCTAAGGAAACCCAGCAGATTGCATCCAGTCAGTGACTTGCAGCATTCCCTTCTCCCGGATGAGCATGTAGAGACAGTGGACAGTCACTGGCGTTGACTTTGCAGCAATCCCTCATACTGAGCGACAGTGGAGAGAAAAAACTCCCTTTTAACAGGAATAAAACTCCAGCAGAACCAGGCTAAGTGTGAGCCACGACCGACTGGGGGTTAGAGAGAACAGAGCAGAGACACAAAGAGAACAAAGAAGCACTGATCCAGGAGAACTTTCTATGGGAAGGAAAAGTAAATGTTAATGTTAATGTAGCTTCTTTAGTCGTTTCACCTAGAAAGGAAGAACATATAAACTCTGACCCAGTTTTCAAGGTTAGAGTCTGAAAGAGAGCACATATAATTAGTTACAGTAAAAGCTCAGTCAATCGCCATGTCTAGGAGAGAGAAAGGGTTAAACACTAAAAGACAGGGTCATGTGGATCATCGGTAGAGGGTGAGCATTAAGTTGTTGCTAACAGAAGCTCGGACAATTCCCCTCTCCAGAAAGGTGTCACAGGTAGACACAGAGTCAGGCCAGGTGTAGCTTCTAGGAAGAGAAAAGAGAGAGAACAAAGTTAAAAGCTGAAATAACAGCAAATAATGGAAAATTGGAGAGTAGTGTGAGAATGTAGCGAAGAGGGTGAAAGTGGTCATTATGTCCTCCAACAGCCTAAGCCTATAGCTGCATAACTACACAGAAAGTTTCAGTTCTGATTATTTAGTTAAACGGCGCTTATTTTCAACAATGTCGTTTCAAGGCACCCCACAAAGGGTCCCACTGATGGTCATTGTTATACTAAAAACCACAAAGATTGGGATACCTCTCTCTGTCAGACTGATTATAACCATTGGAAAACCATAACTGAGCCGGTTTAGGCTAAACCTGACTCCCCCTTACTCCATCGAACAGGGAGGGAGGAAGGCTCCCTCCCTGTTGGATCAAAAAGGAAAGTTTTAAGCCTAGCCTTAAAAGTAGACAGGGTGTCCGCCTCACGGACCAAAACCGGGAGCTGGTTTCACAGAAGAGGAGCCTGATAACTAAAGGATCTGCCTCCCATTCTACTTCTAGAGACTCTAGGAACCACCAGTAAACCTGCAGTCTGAGAACGAAGTGCCCTGTTAAGAACATATGGAACAATCAGATCTCTGATGTATGATGGAGCTAGATCATTAAGGGCTTTATATGTGAGGAGGAGAATTTTAAATTCTATTCTGGATTTAACAGGGAGCCAATGAAGGGAAGCTAAAATAGGAGAAATATGATCTCTCTTTTTAATTTTCATCAGAACTCTTTCTGCAGCATTTTGAATCAGCTGAAGGCTTTTAACTGCATTTTGTGGACATCCTGATAGTAAAGAATTACAATAGTCCAGCCTTGAAGTAACAAATGCGTGGACTAGTTTTTCAGCGTCACTCCTGGATAGAATATTTCTAATTTTGGCAATGTTCCGGAGGTGAAAGAAGGAAATCCTTGAAACCTGTTTAATATGGGATTTAAATGACATGTCCTGGTCAAAAATAACACCAAGGTTTTTTACTTTGTTATCGGAGGTCAATTTAATGCCATCCAGGTTAAGTGATTGACTAATCAGTTTCTTTTTTAAAGACTCCGGTCCAAAGACGACAACTTCTGTCTTGTCTGAATTTAGAAGCAAAAAATTTAAAGTCATCCAAGTTTTTATATCTTCAAGACATGCTTGTAGTCTATCTAACTGGTTGGGTTCATCAGGATTTATGGATAAGTAAAGCTGAGTATCATCAGCGTAACAGTGAAAATTTATCCTATGCTGCCTGATAATTTGACCTATTGGAATCATATATATAGTAAAGAGAATTGGCCCAAGTACTGAACCCTGTGGTACTCCACAATTAACCCTGGAGTTTAAAGATGATTTATCATTTACATGAACAAACTGGAATCTGTCAGACAGATAAGATTTAAACCAGCCTAGCGCTGTTCCCCTGATCCCTACAGCATATTCCAGCCTTTTTAAGAGAATATTATGGTTGACTGTATCAAATGCAGCACTGAGATCTAACAGAACCAGTACAGACACAAGTCCATTATCTGAGGCCATCATGATGATATTGAGGAACCAGTGTGGAATTTTCTGTTTTTAACAAGAAAACATATTCTATTAGTGACTGTCACTGGAAGTGTAATTTAATTAGTGGTGCTGTGCATTGAAGGGGATGTTGCATTGTGATGGGACACAAATATTCCAGATTGAGGTCATAGGTTGTTACTGATAAGTATACTCCATACATGTTGAACTGAGTTTTGAGCTTTAATATGTAACAAAGTGGATGTAACTGGGTCGTGTCACTACTATGAATCTTTAATTTGCATAGTAAATCAAATAATATATTTTTGCCGTACTCATGACTAAATCATTATATAGGATCTGACAAAGTTGATGACAGGGCCAAGCTAGTAAAAACAGTTGTCAGTTCTAAGGTTTTAGCATGTAAATGGTCCGGCCCCTGTCAGATTTGAACATTTTTAAACCTAACCTTGTTTATAACCCCACACACTGCAGATTCTACTATACCATTATTTTTATTGATCAAATTTAAATGACCATGGATAAAGCCAACATGAAAAAGTATATAAAAAAGTACACCCAAAAACCTTAGCTAAATACAAATATGTAAAGCCCTAGATTTTAAAGAGGGTAAACTTTCTTTCTCCCATGTCTTTGAAGCTGTATATTTTTAACTGGTGTATTTAAACATAAGATATCAAATCCAATAATTTTTAATGAATTCCAGAGCAATAAATTGGAAGCAGCTTATATGTTGTTGTGTTACATGTTGAGATTATGATTATGTTATTTAATATTTAATATTAATATTTTATCTAATAATAATTCGGTCTGTTAAGTGTTGTCCGGTGAATACTAGCCTAATAAGGCGGTGGTATTTAAACAATAGTGAAAGGGGTGAGCCAAGCTCTGACATCACTGAACAGCACTGTTGCCTTGCAACAAGAAGGTCCTGGGTTCAACTCCCAGCCGGGGTTCTGTCTGCATGGAGTTTCTTACTGACTGACAATAATTTATTAACGAAAAAAAGTCAATTCAAAGTCAAACATATTTCAACATATATTGAAATATGTTTCAATCATATATATATATATATATATATATATATATGATTGAAAACTATATATATAATATACATACATACTTGGACAATCCAACTAAACAACTACCAAGCAAAATGAAAGAAAGAATAAGGAAGACCACAGCTCAGGTGGGAGAATCTTGACAGGATAACCATTGCTATTTCGCTCTAAAAATCTGGTATATGGAAGAGTGGCAAGAAGGAAATCATTGATTAAAAGCCAGACATTTGCACCTGAATGCGCAATTCCAACATTGGTAGTAGCATCATGCTGTGGGGATCCTTGTCTTCAGCAATGATAGGGAGCTGGTCAGAGTTAATTCAAAGGTGGAGCAGCTAGGGCAGATCCTAGAGAAAAACCTGTGAGAGGCTGCAAAAGACTTGAGACTGGGACGTCTTCACCTTCCAGAAGGACAACAATCCTGTCATTATTTAAGGGTATTTGAGTTTTGTTTTTGACCTTGTTTAGGATTGTTTTCCATGTGGTGCTTTGGTTCATTTACTTTAAGTTTAGCTTCTTGTTCTGATTATTGTGTATGTTTTATAGGTGTCACTTTTATTCCTTACTTATTATTGTATTCTGTTCGTCATGCATTGTAGTTTATGTTCTGTAAGAACTTCCTTTGGTTAGATTGTTTTATTGCTTCTCTGTTCAACCAATTTATGTTGTTTCCACTCCCTTCCACAGTCAGCTTGCAAGCAGCTTCATTTGATATACTCTTTATACTCATTTGATATACTCTTTAACTTGGCAAGTCTTGAAAACATTGAAAGTGTAGGAATACTAACAACTAACCCTCTGCGCTTTATTTGTTTAGAAAAAGACATTTTAGCCCATACTAATTTTAGTCTGTTTCTTTTCCTTTTATTTCCCATGGTTAGGGTTGTGTAGACTTGGTACATGTTGCTGTTCAGTATATCATGCAGTTCTTAAAAAGACTTAAAAAGTATTTAGACAAAATAATGTAGCAGATGTAAAGCTTGAACAAAGGCAGAATATTTATTTGTCTTTTAAAACAAAGAACATTTAAAACACAGTCTTCTTAAAGTGCCTATAAGAAATTAACTCAGTTTTTCTGTTACAGACCTACAGTGATTTATCAGCTCCCGTTAAGCTTGGATGAATATGGAGAGTTCATTTCCTCCTATTATTTTACCTCATTTTTTCGCTGCCTCCATCACAACCCCTATTGGGCTGGCGCTTTGTTTCCATGGTTACACTTCAGTAGGTTGAGGGCTGCTTTCGTGTGTGTTGGTGGATTCAAGAGTGGGGGTGCTTGAGCGTGTATATGTTACATTCAGGGCTATGAGCTCGTATGTTCTGTGTGCATTTGAACATATCTGCTGCTTGTGTATGTGGGTGTGTGTGTACAGTAAGTAGTGTTGAAATGTTGGCTTCATCCAAGCAGGCAGATGGCATTTCTAAGACTCTATATCTCACACTATGATACCCCTCCTTACAAACACATTAATGTGCAGAAGTAAGGAAAGCTCATTTGAGGACCATGGTGAACATAGTCTGTCCACCACTGTATTAGATTGGGATTGTCTTCATTGCGCTTGATTATGTCTTATGCATTGCACACTGAAAGTACACTTTATGTAAATTATTATAAGTGAATGACATTTTGATTGAATTAATCTACCAGTAGCAATGAGAATCTAAATAGAAAGATGTAAAAGAAGTTTTGTTTAGATAAAAAAAAACTTATAATACTTAATCCCTCTTGTAAATGTTTTTCTTTTACATGTCCTGTCTTGCCATTTGAGGCATACCGTATGAGTAAGCTTATTGCCTAGATGTGCCAGGTCAGCTTTGCTCTTTAAAAAGGATATCTGGAGATGGTATGGTGATTGTGTGAATGACTCTATAAAGTCAGGGTTGCATCTGCAATCAAAGTAGACATAGGCAGATTGATGAAATAGGAACCTGTGTATGTATGACACTCAGCCTTTTGGATTATTTGTATGTATATTTGCAGTGTTATTTTCAGTGTGTGTGTGTGTAATGTACTCTTGTACATTATTGCTATATCTATCCAAAAGCTTTGGAGAGAACAAAAATGTGGTGCTATTTCTCTTCCAACAAAGCAAAGTAGCCCTTAATTGTTTAATCTCTTCATTAGTGTAATATGCTAGTGAAATACTCATTGTATTTTTATTACAGTTGCTTTGTCCGTAGTAAGTCAGAGAAAACAGCTCTAGATATTATCAGCTTTATTAAAAGCAAACTTTTCTAGTTGATTAAAATGGGTTTAATTTGGGGCAGTTTGTATGATAATTATCTCAATTTACCGACATGAATTCTCCAAGCTTGCATTAAGGAATGTTACATAATTTTAAGATCTCGCCTCTTTCATTGTGCAAGCATTCCTTGCAAACACACTTAACAACTGGTTGTAAAAATCCTTAAATATCACATTTCTAACTGTTTCATTAAAATGCTTTATCTTCTGATTTACTTAAGCCATACATTAACCCTATTAAACACTGTAAAATGTCTAGAGTTCAAAGCAGGGATTTTTGATTAATATCTAACCCTCTGCAGTTATTGCAAGCAATAGATTACAGGGCGGTAATACAGCAGTATTTGTAATGCCAGATTTGGCAGCTTTCTTTGTTCTATAATAGCAAACAGTAAACAAGCATTTTAAAATGGAAGATGTGTAGATGTATGATATAAGATTATGATTTGTAAGCACCATATTTAAATTGTGGTAAAATAAGATTTTTTTTGCGGATGATCTGCCAGTATGTTCTTTACTCAGACCCAGGTCACACCTGCCCTGCCTTGACCATTCCAACACAGTTGGAATGGTGCCTCATTCTAGAGTAAACAAATCAAGGCATGACTGCACTCATGACTGTTTTTTTTTTCCTGCTGCTTTTCTGGCTATCCTACCACAGTGCTACACGTATCACCTCAGCACTAACATGTTCCTTCAAAATCTACATTATTTCCCTGTATGTGAGGTTTCTGTAACTCCACCATCAGTTTCAACGTTACCGTGACGGTGTACCGGGTGACTGTGGCTCAGTGGGTAGAGTAGTTGCCTTGTGGGTTTGACTATAACTTCCTCTTGCCACATAATCAAGTTTTAGAGACATGCCGAAACAATTACTGAATTCATGACTACATTTGCCCGTTTCCTGACAGAACAGTGGTGATAGTGCTGCAGAGAGGACTCCTTAGCAAAACAACTGTTGTACTCCTTTACTGATGCATGAACAGACAAAGGCAGTAGAGAAATGTCTTGGAGTGGGATTTTTAAATTGCATGTTGTAAGGCACTTGAAGTTTACCTTGAACTCCCATACTAGGAAAAAAAGCTTTATTGTATAAAATTAGCTTTATTACCCAAACACACTGTTATTTCTATCTCCATACAAATATATATCTATCTATATATATATATATATATATATATATTCAATGCTGACTGACTGCCCTGATCTAAGGTTAGCTTTGAGGTTTGAACTTAATTACCAGGCTCCATTTGGAGCATATTCAAGGATAAGGTATGCTGCTTAAAAGCCCCATTCTCAACAACAAGTGGCATTTTGGAAATGTAAAAATCTGCATGTGTAAAACTGTGTGTGAGAGGACTTTTACTTGAGTTCTCATTTTGGGCACAGCTCAAGAAAACCTGCCATCTATCTATTTGAAAATTAAAACCAGTGCAAAAAATTCTTAAAGAGGAAGACATAACTTTTTGATTTGCTTAGCTAATATAGAAGTACATTTAGAGTATTTTACTCATTTAGCAAGATAAAAGATCAGTTAAACCTGCGTACTTATAGAGCTTGTTAATACTTCCTTAGTTAACTCTAGATTTAGATCTTTGATGAAAAATCTTCACATGATGAGAGCTCTGGAATTTGCTACAAATTTATAGTATTTTTATTTTTATTTTTTACTTTTTTGCGTAATTGAAGCCTTTTCCCGTTTTCTCTACATGTTCGAGTACATAAATAAAAAAACACAAGGTGGATATAAATGTTAAAACCTTTCTCGATGGTATGGCATTTTCCAGTTTTAGAACATTTGGTGACCTCTGAAGATACCGGAGAGGGATACAGCTAAGTGGTTTTCCGTGTCCAGCAGAGTTAGCTTGCACTTACCTGAAATTAGACAGATTCAGTTTCTCTGCTTCAGCGTAGCACTTTCACAGGAGAAGTGTAATGGTAAAAACAGAGCACATTTCAGTATTACATTATTCTCAGGCTAGTAATAAACCACTTTTCTTAGTATTGTGTAAGTTCAAGGCGCCTTGTTTTGGTGGCATTTCTGTATTGAAAATAATAATTAAAGCCTTGACTTTTCCTGTGTGACTGCATGTTTGTAGTAATCACCTCTATCCACTTATTTTGTGAGGAAATAAAGTCTGTGTGGTGGTCCTAATTATTTCATACAGGCCTTTTATATGCCTCTCCTCAGTGGCTGGGAAGATGGATGCATTGTGCATATTCTTATCACCGTCAAAGCCTACGAGAAGTTCAGAGTAATGACTACCAAGATTTTTGTTGGATTTAGAGCGGACACATGACGTGCGGGAAAACACATTACAATCTTTAGCAGGACTCTGCGGTTCTCACTTGCAATTCTTTTATACTAGATGGTAAGTCAGCCCTCTACCAAGGATTACCATCCCTTTTTTCAATTCTGTATCAAAGATGAGGGGTATTTACCTTCTTTCCCCAGAGAGCCTGCTGTGTAGCAGTACAATGAAAACAGGATATTGACTGTGTGTCATGCCTAGCCTGTGTCTGTGTTGTGTTTTTGTTGATTTCTCCTAGTCTGGTTCTTAGATTACCCTCTGTTCTGTGCTCAATGTGTTAATTGTTTTCACTCCCTGTCTCTGCAGTTTGGCTCAAACCTGTTTCCCATTTTTCCTTGATTATATTCTCTCTGTTTATTGGTTCATCCTGTATTTCAGTTTGCATTTAAGCCCTTCAGTTACTATTGTTCTTCACTGGTTCCTACAGTGATCTACCGTGATGTCTGGTTATTTGCCCTGTGTCTTGAACTGGTTCTGGCTCCATAGATGCCCGGTGTCCTGTCAGACATTTGTTTTACCAACTTGCCTAGCTTGAAAGTATTAAAACTCGACTTACCTTATTCACCTGTTCCTGAAAATCCTTCTGGCACGTTGGTCCTACCACAAACCCGTTATATGACAGAAGGAACCAGCCTAACAGACCAAGCGGGGAGGATGCAACAGGGGTTCGAGTCTGGGCAAATGCTGTTCGGCGCCTCCTGGCTGCCCGCTGTTCGCCATGGCAGAGGCTGGAGACTGTAAACCAGCTGTGGGACTGGCTGGAGGTGTGGGGGAAGGTGTGAACCCTGGCTTGTTACGGAGGGAGCAACAGAGGCCCGTGGAGGAAATTGGTCCCCTTTTTGACCTCATTCCAGGAGGTCCGGACTCCGTGGGTCGTCTGCCGCCGCTCTTGCTATCTGATCCTGTTCCTGGGTGGCTCGAAGACGAGTCGCTGTTCACTCCTGTTCCTGGACAGTTCAAAGATGACCCGCTGTTCACTCTTGTTCCTGGGGAGTTCAAGGACGAGCCGCTGTTCGCTCCTGTTCTGGGGCGGCTCGAAGAGGGGGCCGCTTGTCGATCTGGTTCCTGGGCGGTTTCTGCGCCACCGGCAGTTGAGGGTCCTGGCCTGGAGCACGTTCCTGTTGGTGAGGGGGTTGAGGACGGACTTCCCCCTCTGCTGGTGCCACTGGGGCTTCGCCGCTGGCCCCCTGACTGGGATCTGAGAAGGGTCCCTGCTCTGCTGAGCTGGTCTCGGGTGCGTTGGTCTCCCTGACGCACCAGGACGAGCTGCAATGGGAGTATATCCGGCGTTTCCACCGGCCTCCTGCGATGCTGCTGGACTTCCAACGCCAACCTCTGGGCGGCTTCTCCATCGCCGGCCGCCTGGGTCCCTTCCTCACCGCTGCCGCCGGCCTCCTGGACCTAGCCCGGATATCCGGATATACCTGCTATGTCATGCCTAGCCTGTGTCTGTGTTCTCCTAGCCTGGTTCTTAGTCCTCTGTTCTGTGTTAATTGTTTTCGCTCCGTATGTCACACTGCAGTCTACCTCACACTGATTCCCCGTTTACCTTGATTATCTAGTCTCTGGTTCCTGGTTCCTACCGGGATGTACTGTGATATCTGGTTATTTACCCTGTGTCTTGATCTGGTTGTGGCTCCATAGATGCCTGGTGTCCTGTCAGCTGTTTGTTTTACCAGCTTGCCTGGCTTTGAGTTGAGAGTATTAAACTCGACTTACCTTGTTCACCTGCTTCCAGTTTTAATTGTGTAAAAAATAAATCAAGCAGCAACAGTCTTTTCGGCATCTAAACACCCAACCAATCAAGGTATCTGATTTCAGTGTGCTAGAGCGGACCTATTGTTGGCTGTTGAAATTTAGCAGGGCAGCTTCAAGGTATGGGTCTGTGTAGCTGGAGGAGTATGATGCTAAGCATTGCTGATGGAAAGCATATGTGCACTGCAAACCTAAAGGTTATAAACCATTGCATCATGGGATATAACAGCGAAAATAACTTTATTACAAATGTCAGGGCAGAGTTGTTATAACAGTAAAGGCTTTTGTCTTCATTATTTCTCCCCTGTGTCCTCCCTGCATCCACCCAGTTTTCTCAGCCTTTATATATCCTACTAGGTTTAATCAGATGTGCAGTCGTGGTCCAATGATTGTCAATTTGATACACTTCTGCATCCTACACTCTTCTTCACTGTAAATAACCTGTTGCTCATTGTTTGCTATATAAACAAGCCAAAGCCTGTGTGTAGTGTTTGCAAAGACCAGTTAGAGAGGGTTTTTCCAGATTTAGATAAATAGCAATAGGTTGTATCTGATTTGTTTGTTACAACAACAGATGCTTTGTTAGGGGGTTGATAAATTGGCTAGTTGGCAACTCTGCTGCAGCCTGAAAAGCAGAGGCAGTTACCATAGTGTAAACAATAAAGCTTCTCAAAAAGCTAACTGTTACTTCACATGAGTATTCTAGTTTCCCAACCTTTATATGAGATTGTCAAAGTATGATAATAAACTGTTAAAATGAAATACTGAGTATGAAAATAAACTGTGATTCTGCTATATAGTGCTATTCCTCTGGTTGCATCTATTTTTAAATGCTGAGTGACTAATCTGAGCATTTCTAGTTTTGAGGAAGTTTTATTTTTATTTTACCCTTACCACTTTATTGACATGTTTGTGAGTGAAAGATGTAATTATACAAAATAAAGTAAGTTCCATTCCTAAAGCATTCTAAAAAAATCTAATTATCCAAACCAGGACCTGATGTTAAATTAATGAGGTACTAAAAAAGATTAGCACAAGCTCCTGAATCTGAGTTTATGTTCTCATTGCAACCCATCCTCCCTCACATTAGCCTGTTGTCATTCAAAATAATTACAGACTGTGGCTCTGTGGTTTAGTTAACAACATTAACTCTCCCTGTTGCCATTTTATGCAATCAGATCAGAGTACATCCAAATCAATATCCTCAGATGTGCCCTAAAGAGCCCTTTGATGGTTTTTATTGCTCTCTTGGCTTTTCTTTAAATTACTGTTGCTTTATGCAACATTTATTCATTGTGCAAATATAGAAAATATTTAGTTTTAAGAACTCTTAATAGGATCTGTGTCTGTCTGAGTACGTGTGTCTCTGGGATTGTGTTTGACACTGTTTGGACAGGCTAAATGAAGGCCAACAGGAAACAATTTGGCAGTGCATTATTAAATGTGGTTGTTTTGCTGCCCTGATTTCAAATTACAGATAGAGGAAATGAAACATTACACTAATGAGATTTCACACAGTTAATCCAGTTGGAGCTGCAGATGCTCCATCACTATCAGACTTATTCAATTCTTTCATTCCTTGTTTTTAGGGAGAATATTTGGAGTATATATTTATTTTCTAGAATCATTTATCACTTTTCAAAGGTAGTGTATTGATTATTTCAGTTTGCTCTGACTGTTCAAAGAAATTGGTGGTAGAGCAAGTGATGCATTTAAATGGTAAGTTTAACAGCCAATTAACTAGAAACTGAATTATTGTTTTTTTTATTGATAACTTGATACATACAACAATACACTTTTGACATTTGAAAAGAACATGACATTTTGGAATAATACTGAGGTGGGTAGCTGTGTATAATAGATGCCAGTTATGTTACTTGAACTCTGCTGCCTGAAATATGCCTTAATTGGAACAGTCAATGTGAGAAAACTGGGTCTTGTAACAGGGGATGAAAGGGATACATCCACATCCACTTGTTTCCAGGGCAATGAAAACAAGGAAAATTTTGCTAAAGAGCTTCAGATGATTATTTTAGAGACAGGTTTTTATTTTCATTTTAAAGGTGATAATTTTGCCAACTGGATACGTTTGTATTTTCTCAGCATCGGAGGAGTCTCCTATTATTATGTCGTCGTCTTAAATCTCAATCTGTTACTGAGGTTAAAACCCTGTCATGGTTATAATTTAAATAGATCAGTGACCAGTGTGTCAAGTATAAAAACTGCGTTATTTTTTTATCCCTCATTCTCTGTCTTCTCAGATCTTAACTTTTGCTACTTGTCTTCAGATCATAGTGTTTGCAAATTGAAGTGAATATTGTTATGTTTACTGTTCCAGTTTTTGCTGTGTTCGATTATTTCTCCCCATTAAATGCATTAAAACACCAAAGGAAAATGTTCTCATATAGATATTTTACAGCACTATGGGCCTGATCTTGAAAAGGTTTGCGTGTATAAAACCACATGCAAACCTGTTTGCGTCCACAAAGCTGATCTAGAAACGAGATGCTAATCAGATTGTGTAAAGTCAGCGGAACAGCGGGCGCAAACCTTTTAGCGTGTTTGTCTTCATGTACATGCAAAACATATGATAATGACCCAAACGCGCAAATTTATGGGAGGACAATATGCAGATGTAATCTCTTACTTTATCAAACCTGAACGGATTGCGGGTGCTGTTTTTGCGTTTAGATTTAGCACTTTTAAAATGCAGGTCCTAACTGGGACGCAAAAATGTTTGCTGTCACTGTAGCCAGAAGAAGGCATACATAGAATGACGGATGACGACGAGAGAGAGTCTTCTGTACATGTGTCAACAGATTTGGATTGTCAAAAATAAAAATAATCAATATAGAGGATTCTATGTAGGATTATATAAGGTCTGATTTGGAGACATTCACAAACAAATGCCATGACATATCTTCTATGATAAAACTCCTTGCAATCCTTTTTTCTTGTGTCTGGATCACTCCAGCACACCATCACAGTCAGTGGGATCACCTGCTCCTGAACTCACACAAACCTGTCAATGACGAAGTGCAAACATAACTGATCATCCACCAGAGAAGAGCACACAGCCTGTTAACTGTAAATGACATCATGCAAACGACCCACTGCGCTTTGGTGTTGATAATACAATTAATAGGAAAGAAATGAAGACATTATAAGGCAGATTTAATCCTTCATTTGCAAACCGGATGCTAAAATCACTTCTTAGCAGGTCAAAAATCACCATTATAAGGCAGCTTATTCCATGTGGTGAGAAAGACAGTGTATGCTTTAACCTTGTCACTAAACACTAAACACATTGCATTATTGACAGTAACATCGTGTCATTGCAGAGCAATTACAGATGGATCAGTTTGATTAGGTTTTTTGAACGTGAACATATGCCAGGGGAGCCTTTATATAATAAATTATTTCATGTCACTAAAAACCAATTGAAACAATCAAACATGTTGTATTGTTATAATGTTGGCCAAATAAATTCAGTGCAATCATTGGAAAATAATTTATTTTTATGTACATAAATGTTCGATTTAAATTCTTTGTAGGACAATTTTGTTTTAAAATTAGCAAAGCTATAAAATACCGATAGTCGACTTCTACAACAAACTATTTTTATGTTGCTAATATTACATTCAGGCTTGAATATTGTGGCTGTTTATGATAAACTCCGAACTCCTCAACACACTCTCAAAAAAACAACACAGTGAGTTTCCGAAAAGAATTAAAAGTTCAAGGGAGGCAAACTTCTAATAAATTAATTGACAGACATATTTGTCTTTTTTAATGGTAATATTGATTGGCCAATTTGTTGCGAGTTACGTCGAGCAACACAGTTAACAAGCTGTGCGCGCTCCTGTGGTGTTGTCAGCCTAGACCAGCTGCCCCATGTGCACACTGATGGCGGAGGGCCAGCACTACTCTGCACACTGCTCTGCCCTCCAATATTTTGATTAAAGGTGAAGCAGAATGTAGTCTTTGCCTCACTGGGTTCGTCTGGACCACAAACATAAAGCATCTGTTCGCAGAACAACTTCAAACTCAGCCTTCTGCATGCCCAATTACGCACTTAGAGGCGCCCGGCGCAAATGAACAGAGGTGGGAACTAAACTTGTCAGAGCAGAGGTTGCCATGACACACCTGCTGCTGTGAGTAGCAACGAGAAAGGTTAACAAACTGGAACAGTCCAGAAAGGCAGGAGCAGAACAGAACAGGAGGGAAAAATCAGCAACTGGATCATTCAAAATGATGCAGCGCAACAACCCCTGCGTGTTTTAAGCAACACAGCAGAGAGGATTTGTTTGCTTTTCCTCTTGTTTTGCTAGGGACAGTAGCAGCCAGCTTGTAGCACACACAATTTCCTCATTTAAATAGGGCAGTTTGCACCTCTTTTGCACCTGTTATCCATTGCACAATCAGATGTGCCAATAAAGGATAATGCCCATATTTAGTAAATTCTGTATGCCATATTACTACAGCCATATTGGACACAAGTGAAACACAAGGTTGAAAATCCTACTTCGAATATTAAGACAACCCACCGTTAAGGTAGAAGTGATTGACTTAACAGCACCTGAGCTGTTAGTGTTCTTCTCATTGTTGCCTTGTTGTTTGTTTCTCCCAGGGCGCCCACTTGGCCATGATTGACACTCTGATGATGGCCTACACAGTAGAGACTGTAAGCGTGGAGAAAGTAATGGCCTTCATTCATCAGTATTCATCCTGCGATTCTGAGGAAGAGAGACCATATAATACAGAGGACGCAGTGACAACCTGGATTAACAAGGTTTGTAATAGTGGTTGTATCTCACAGTTAATACAGTTAATCCCATACAATCTAATAAAATCCCATCATCTTCATTTCCAGTGTGTATAAAATATGATGAAATATATGTTACTGTCTGTTCCCCCTTACCAATTTTGCCATGACACTCAACTCGATAGCAAAAATGTTTTGGTGTTTTGTTGACTCAGTAAAAATTAAAGTTAGATGATGAGTAATAGATTGCAAACTCTTCATGCTAAAACTTTACTATGTGTTTGACTCACTGACATAACTGAACATTAGTATAGTGTAATGCAAAAATATTCATACCCTTTAAACATTTTCACATTTTGTCACATCACAGCATACTTCAGCATATTGGGATTTTATGTGAAATACCTATACAAAGAAGTACATAATTGTGGATTATCTCAACTAGGACTTGCATTTGTATTCACCCCCTTCATATTGATGCTCCTAAATAAAATTCAGTGCAAACAATTGTTTTCAGAAATTCACCTGCTAAGTCCAGTTAGTATTTAATCTCTGTAAGAACGCAGCTGTTCAGTGACAGCTTCAAATGTTTGTTAAACAGCATTATGAATAGTGTAGGTGGCCGTCCCCCTTCACGGGGAAAGAGAGCATTAATTAGAGAAGAAGCCTAGAGGCCCATAGCAACTGTGGAGGAGCTGTAGAGATCCAAAGCTCAGGTGGGGGAATCTGCTGACAATACATCTATTAGTGTTGAACCTCAGAAATCTGCCCTATGTGAGAAGAGGTCAAAAGAAAGACATTGTTGAAAGAACCACACAAGAAGTCCCGTTTGCATTTTACCAACTGTATGTAGAGGACAAAGCAAACGTGTGAGAAAAGGTGCTTTGTATAGACATGACCAAAACTTAACTTGTTGGCCAGCATGCCAAAACATGATGAGTGGCAGAAAATTAGAAAGTGGCAGAAAACTAAAATAGCAGTTTACCCCAAACACATCATTTCAGAAATTAAACATGGCAGTACCTCCTTGATAGAAGAGTGGATGGAGCTAAACACAGGACAATCCTAGAAACCTGATAAAGAAGCTGCAAACACTTGAGACTGGGGCAGAGGTTCATCTTCCAGCAGGGGAACAACACCCAACATATAGCCGGCGCTATAATGGAATCGTTTAAATAATTATGCATTAGAATGCCCTACAGGGGGTAAATGTAGATGCTTGGCATATTCATGTCAGTTTTATTTGTAAAATCCTCTATAACAAAACTCTATAAAATGTCCCAGTTTATAATCTGTCTCGACCTATAAGACAGGACTGAGGAACACACAGAGGCACTAATTTTTAGATGATTTACCAAAGATCAACATAAATTTGGAGCTACCAACTGTGCAGAGATCTGGTTGCTGAACCAAACAGGACAAGGGCCCATGTCAAACTAGTTGTATCTACAAATGAGATTCAGACTATTGTATGTAGAAATGAATAGATCAACATACAGGGGTTGGACAATGAAACTGAAACACCTGGTTTTAGACCACAAGAATTTATTAGTATGGTGTAGGGCCTCCTTTTCCGGCCAATACAGCGTCATTTCGTCTTGGGAATGACATATACAAGTCCTGCACAGTGGTCAGAGGGATTTTAAGCCATTCTTCTTGCAGGATAGTGGCCAGGTCACTACGTGATACTGGTGGAGGAAAACGTTTCCTGACTCGCTCCTCCAAAACACCCCAAAGTGGCTCAATAATATTTAGATCTGGTGACTGTGCAGGCCATGGGAGATGTTCAACTTCACTTTCATGTTCATCAAACCAATCTTTCACCAGTCTTGTTGTGTGTATTGGTGCATGTCATCCTGATACATGGCACCGCCTTCAGGATACAATGTTTGAACCATTGGATGCACATGGTCCTCAAGAATGGTTCGGTAGTCCTTGGCAGTGACGCGCCCAAGCACAAGTATTGGGCCAAGGGAATGCCATGATATGGCCCAAACCATCACTGATCCACCCCCATGCTTCACTCTGGGCATGCAACAGTCTGGGTGGTACGCTTCTTTGGGGCTTCTCCACACCGTAACTCTCCCGGATGTGGGGAAACAGTAAAGGTGGACTCATCAGAGAACAATACATGTTTCACATTGTCAACAGCCCAAGATTTGCGCTCCTTGCACCATTGAAACCGACGTTTAGCATTGGCATGAGTGACCAAAGGTTTGGCTATAGCAGCCCGGCCGTGTATATTGACCCTGTGGAGCTCCCGACGGACAGTTCTGGTGGAAACAGGAGAGTTGAGGTGCACATTTAATTCTGCCGTGATTTGGGCAGCCGTGGTTTTATGTTTTTTGGATACAATCCGGGTTAGCACCCGAACATCCCTTTTAGACAGCTTCCTCTTGCGTCCACAGTTAATCCTGTTGGATGTGGTTCGTCCTTCTTGGTGGTATGCTGACCCTGGATACCGTGGCTCTTGATACATCACGAAGACTTGCTGTCTTGGTCACAGATGCGCCTGCAAGACGTGCACCACCAATTTGTCCTCTTTTGAACTCTGGTATGTCACCCATAATGTTGTGTTCATTTCAATATTTTGAGCAAAACTGTGCTCTTACCCTGCTAATTGAACCTTCACACTCTGCTCTTACTGGTGCAATGTGCAATCAATGAAGACTGGCTACCAGGCTGGTCCAATTTAGCCATGAAACCTCCCACACTAAAATGACAAGTGTTTCAGTTTCATTTTCCAACCCCTGTACACTGCTGATCTGGCATTTATGGTAAAGCAGGAAAACAGAAGCAGTTTCACACTAAAAGCCTTCTCAAAGTCATCTGGGAATTTGTTAAAAGCCACTTGATAGCTTCAAAATAAAACACATAAATTTACACCAACAAACATGACCTCACTGGATTTGAACCTGCATTACTTCTAAAACAAATCAGCTGTTAATGTTGTACTCATCCATCCATCCATCCATCCTTTAAATTACAGCATACTATTAGTTGCTTTTGATGGCCTGCATGCACAGATGGCTAGCAGTAACAGTACTGCAGAATCCAGTCTGTTTACATTCTTCTAGCTGTAGCTCTGGAGTGCTTCCAGATCTGGGCTTCAAACATACTCAGAGCAGACAAAGCGTTACAGGAGGTGTGGCGTGGTCTCCTGCTCCCCAAGCATATGGCTCTCTGTTGGAATACGCTTCACTTCCACATTATGCACATTAGCATTTTTGAGTTAAAAAAAAATTAAATCCTTTGTTTCACAATTTAAAACCATTACTGTTTCAACTATTCAGTTACTTGGAGCTACTCCTTACGCTCTCAAGGATGCTGTTTCTTGCTTTGATAATAGAGTATTGTTTTTTCCTTCTTCCTCTAGGTAAATGACTTTCTCAAAGATGCTATTGCTCAGGAGCAGAAGAAGGAGACACAGAGTGCTGAGCAGACTGGGAGTCCCCGGGTGGGTGTTTCCCTTTTACTTTTCTCTTGTAGCTGTAACACTTCACCCCATACATATACTGTAAACAATGTGATGGACAGATTCAATTGAGCTGAGTAAAATCCTTGGCTCCAAGTAATGGATTTACCACAGCATTTCTCTTTGACTGGCACTTATTTTCCCCAGACCTCTGTGTTACTACAGTATCTGAGACAAGTTTCTCTGCAGTGTGAAGCTGCATCAGGAAAGATCTCAGTCAGATATGGCTAAGCACTGGATTAGGCTCACTGTCTGTTCAATGAATATTGAACGGAGAGATCAAATATTAAACACCATGATGTTTACCCACACACTTCACTCACGTCATTTGAATCTTCACCACTGGTCAGGGCTCTCCAGCCTAATTAGATAAGCAGTTATTTAGTCTTGGTTGACCCTTGATCAGGATTCCCCCTGGAGTCACAGATTTGTTATGCAACTTTCTTTAGAATCAGCACTTATTGTTCTTGCAGTAAGACATGGAGGTGATGCCCATGTGTTTATCTGTATGTTTATTTGTATAACTGGAGTAATTTCTATCTGCGTTCTGCCTGTTTCGAATTTCAAATGTATAGTTTACTACGCACTTTTTTCCAATTCACGAAAGAAATAAATAAGAATATGAATAAATAGCGACATTCAATATATACAGTAGGCATTAAAGTATTGCATTTATTGAAATAACACATTTTCAAATTCAAAAATACTCTATTAATACCAAAGGGAAATTAAATGTTGTTGTAGCTCATATTGCTCATGTTGCTGTACAACAGTCTCATGAAGAGGATGCTCAGGGTTCTCCATAATGTTCTTCATTTTATGAAGCATCCTTCTTTGCACAATGATCTCCAGAGGTTCCAGAGGAGTCTCCAGAACAGAGCCAGCCTTTTTTATTACCTTGTTGAGCTTTTTTAAGTCCCTGGCTCTGATGCTGCTTCCCCAGCAGATGATGGCAGAAGAGATCACACTCTCCACAACAGACTTATAGAAGATATGCAGCATCTTGCTGGAAACACCAAAGCTCCTAAGCTTCTTTAGGAAGTACAGTCTGCTCTGTCCCTTCTTGTAGACGGCTTCACAGTTGCATCTCCACTTTAGTCTGTTGTCCAGGTGAACACAGGTATTTATACTCCTCCACCACCTCCACTTCTTCTCCTTGATGGAAATAGTGTTTGACCTATTCCTGTTTCTCTTAAAATCTACAATCATCTCCTTTGTTTTATTCACGTTCAAGATGAGATGATTGTTTTCACACCATGCCACAAAACGGTCCACCAGCTCCCTGCACTCAGCTTCTTGTCCATCTCTGATCCACCCCACGACTGCAGAATCATCTGAGTGTTTCTGCAGATGACAGGAGTCTGTCTTGTACTGGAAGTCTGAGGTGTACAGAGTGAAAAGCAGTTGTGAGAGTACAGTCCCCTGTGGTGCTCCTGTGCTGCTGACTACCTGGTTAGACTCACAACCCTTCAGTCTCACAAACTCTGGTCTGTTTGTCAGGTAGTCTTTGATCCAGGAGATTGTTGAGGCCTCCACCTGAGTCTTCTGGAGTTTCTGACAAAGGAAATCAGACTGAATTGTGTTAAATGCACTGGAGAAATCAAAGAACATGATCCTCACAGTGCTGCTGGCTTTGTCCAGATGACTGTGGGTTTGTTGAAGCAGGTGTATGATATGTATAATAAACACAAGTTAAACAAAATATAAAATATTTTAACTTATTTATATAGATATACATTGCGCTGTTGATTAAAAAAATGTAATATCATTTTAATAATTGGCTCTTTTAGTATCACTTATCTGGAAATTAAATTCGGTATTATCTTTCCTTCTATCTCTATTGTAGTAATTACAACAAAATGTGATCAAATTTAAATTCAAGCTTTTTTTTATCATATTTATATCGACTGCTTTTTTTTTACTGTGTCCATGACCAGTCACAGTGATGCAAACCTTCTTGTCTGTAAAATTCAATCTACGCTTCTCTTCATCCTGCAGACTTTTTTTTAGCAGCAAATCTATGTACAGTTTTGACTCCTCCAATAATTCAAGAGGGCGTGGTGTCTGCTTTTATGGCATCTTTATGACAGCAATTTATTATCCAGTAGCAATAAAAAAAGATAATAGTTTGCTACTGAAGTGAATGTGAGTGGATGTATTTAGTGTTTATATGGCTTGAATTTGTTTTGGGATCCATGGTGCAGTTATTATTATGCAGAAGGGATGGTCAGAGCTCCTAACAACATGACCGAGAGAGTTCATAAGAGAAAGAGAGAAGCAGAGGAGGTGAATAATGTCACTCATGTATTCACCTTCATGTTTATCCGTCATGCCTTGTCTTGCTGTCTCCCCTCCATGTCCTTGAACATGCACCACAAGCAGTTTTAAGGAGAGGATTGACATAGCCTTTCTCTGGTTTTAAAATGCTTTGTCACCTGAACTTTATGCCTTAAACATGTTCAATGGCTAAGAAAAAGTAATATTGTCGTTTTTCAGCAACATATTATTCTCATGTGTTCTATCTTATTTCTTTCGCCTCCAAATAAAATAAAAACCTTCCTTTTTATTTTTTTTGCCTCCCTCTTTTCTGAGTTATGCCATACAACATACTTCAACCTAACACCAACAGTGTTGCTTTGTTTTAAAGATGTTAAAGGACCATCTTAAGTGAAATTGACAGCTCAGCTGCCTTGTTTTGACCTGCAGAGATGGAGATCTGCTCTTAGTTTTCTCAGGGCTGCACAGTGTTTGACGATGATCTGACCAGTCAGTCTGCAGACGCAGCACTGCATGCCTCAGCTGTCCTTCACAAACACTCAGGAAGGCACACATGCTTTAACTGAAGTAGAACTAAAAAGTTATCACATATCCTCATTGAATCTTCTGGGGCTTTTTTGTACCATACTGAACGACAAACAGACACTCATTGCAGCCTATTCCACCTCTCTCTGAAAGTGTCTTATGTGTGATGCTCATGTCTGGGTGATAACGAATCCCCTTGTTTGGCCCACAAGCTATAGAGTTGACCTTTTGCTGCATCATCATAAACCTCTGGGCTACTAACCCTAAAAGCTGTGTATGTGTGTGTTACTTGTTTTTTTGCGTGTTGTGTCCTTGTCGTGACTCTTGTGTCATTTTGCTTATGGCAGACTTTGCTCCAGTTTAAACTCCCCTGCAAATCACAAATGCTTCATTTAAACACATTCAGATGTATGTAACATTCAAATCTCATCTTTCTCGGAGCTTATATTGATTTCTGTTTAGAGTTTAAATACCGTAATCTAAATTATAAAAGCTAGCTGTACCATTCAACCAAATATTTATGCAATAGCAATCATTTTAATGAACTTTGAACCCTTCTCCTTCTTGTAATTACATAATGCCATCTTATGTTGATAGGTAATTTAATGTTTTAATGGAGATCGAAAGTACAGACTTCTTTAACATCCCTATTAAGACGAAATACATGTTATAATACAGTAAATAAGATCATTTAGTCATGCACTAACCAGTCGAGCAGTGATCAAAAGGTGGACATTTCCAATTTATTGAGTCTTAACAGCGATCAGCAGGTCAAATACTGAAAAAAATATTCTTTAAGTGCATCAGAACTGCAGTCTCCCACGTATTTTCTGTCTTTAAACACATAAACAGACAAGATGTTTTTGAGTTTATTCAAACTCATATAAAGGTAAGGGTCATGTGCTTTGATTCATAAATGGGAATAATCTTGAAATCCCTTCAAAACTATTCAAAACTATTCAGGGAATCTTTAGCAAACAAAATAACCCATGTGATGCCCAATGAGGGCAAACA
Source organism: Crenichthys baileyi (assembly GCA_036173005.1). Lineage (NCBI taxonomy): Eukaryota > Metazoa > Chordata > Actinopteri > Cyprinodontiformes > Goodeidae > Crenichthys > Crenichthys baileyi. The sequence goes on along the minus strand of JAHHUM010000878.1, from coordinate 516,564 downwards.
TTGTTAAATATCAGTACAGCTAAGGTTTTATTTTCAATAACTAGCTTAGAGGAAAAGTGCAGTGTCTCCAATGAGCCTTTCATGTTAGGTAAGAAGAAGCAAGTCACTGAAAAGGCACTTGCCTAAAAAGTTATTTTTGCTACCTCCAGCAGCTTTGTGCATACCTCTGCAGTCAGTATGAGTCACGCAAACACCCTCAGTCCAGGACACATAGAGGGTGAGAGATACACACCCTTCTAGGACCGTCGGAACAACACTGACTTTATTTTATCCCACTGAATTATTTGTAGGGGTAAGGGTGACAACATGACAAGTGTTTGGAAGGTTCATATTTTTTAGTTACAGAAGCTAAAGTAAATCAAGAAAGCACATCTGAATGAGAAGATTAACTTTAGTAGAAAGAGGCACATTTGGAGTATGAAGTTTATGCAAACTCTTTTGCAAGTATGCTCTTCGAGGGCCTTACCTGCCCTCAGGGGTTTGACTGGTGGACACACTTTGTAGGTTCATTCAGGGAAAGTCTTCCATCATCAGTTGAGATGCTGACGATCTCATCACCTTCATCCTGTGGTCAGACTGTGGCAGCAGGCTGTGGGATTTGGACCCTGAACGTGCTGAAGAGTACATGTTGACCTTTGAATAAAATGTATCAGCATTTTAAAACCACCAGAACATGTAATGCCACTGTATCTGATAATGATGATATGCAAATGTTTTTTACAAAAAAAACACTTTTAAAATTCAACAGGGTTTAATCAACATGTTTGATGGTCTTATAGGTTACCTATGGCAACTGTAAATCAAAGAAATAGACAAAGCAGGATGGAAACGAAGGAACAAAAACACATCTAGAAATATTTTCACATTTGCCTTTGCTGGTTTTCAGGCTGGGCTGTAAGTGTTCAGTGGCTTTATATTGTGCAATTGGGAGTTTATCTCAGCCTATTGATGCACTATTTCACAACAGTGATTTTTATTTCACTGCAGCATCTTCTTCAGTAAAAAATCTGAAATTGGTGGGTTTAAAATACTTGGAATGGGGCAAAGGTTCATCTTCCAGCAGAGGTCCTTGAATGTTTTAAGGAAACAGCAGAATTAAAAGTACTTCAAGTCATTAGCACAGAAATTCTCTAAAAAATATCACTGAATGATATTGATTATTATTAGTGATGTGATTATGAGAGCAAATCACTGTATAACACTGGAATAGAGGAGATTTAAATATATCTATGAGGGTAATTACTAAGAATATGAAGTGTTCTCACCAGGTACTCCGGCTTCCTCCCACAGTCCAAAAACATGACTGTTAGGTTAATTGGTCTCTCTAAATTGCCCTTAAGTGTGAATAAGTGTGTGCATGGTTGTTTGTCCTGTATGTCTCTGTGTTGCCCTGCGATGGATTGGCGACCTGTCCAGGGTGTACCCTGCCTCTCGCCTGTAGACTCCTGGAGATAGGCACCAGCTCCCCGTGACCCAGTATGGAATAAGCGCTATAGAAGATAAACGAATAAACGAATGAATAAACGAGTGACTTGCGTCCTTCTAGGAGCTCTCAGTCATCATCCTGACAAACAGATAAAACTGTCTGAAAAAAAATCAGAGCTGTGACACTAATCAAATCAGGAGAATCCAGGACGGCTTCTGTTTTTTTAACTCTTTGTGCCATTCCCATTTATTTTGATGATTTTATTACAGAGTGTCTGTATTTCGCTACAAGTCACAGCTTTTCTTTGAAGCTGAGGACTTGCAAGTCACTTTGACCGGCACACACGTTTTAGGTCTTTGATTCCTGAAGGTAGCGTGGGAATTAGCTTTTAGCTGCAGCAAGCCTCTTCTGGAAGCAGCTTACATTGTCAGAGGATTGCTGACAGTTTTTGACGTGCATGCATTGGAAATGTTATTTGGATTTTCTTCTTGGATTTCCTCTGACAGGTTTTTATTAACTCGACAGTGAGTTTTTCAAACATTCCAGATACAATCTGGTATTTTAGGGAGAATCTTTTGGAACTGGAATAAAAAAAGTGCCTGATTGTCAAATTCACAATGCCTTCAATGAACCTGAAAGGGATTCTTTGAGATTTGCTCAGTTTTAATTTATTATCTCAGGGGAAAAACGACTGATGTAATTGTATGTGTTTGCCAGAGATGAGAGTGTAAATAACAGCCAATATGCCATGTGAAAACTCAGGTGTGTAGCATCAGTGATAACAATTTCCAAAATAGTCCGTAATGCAACCAAAGCTGCAAAAGTTGTTTAAGGAGAGGAAAACCTGTCCTTTCCTCATTTTTCTTGAACATATCCTCTTGAATCTTCTTTTAATTCTCAAAAAGCACAGTTCAGCATATTTTCACTCTCATTTCTAGGCAGGCCTAAACCACAGCATATGTTCTTAACACTGTTGCTGTTTTCACATGAAAGAAAATGTTTGTAGTGTTTGCAAATGTACAGTAATAAGAAGCAATGTAAACTAAACATATTGCAGCAAACTAAACTATACTGTTGTTGAGATAAGTGGGATGCCTTTCATGCACACAAAAAAATATAACCTACGCTTTTTACTTTGGTGTCAGTGTTGTCATGTTATTCCTTGTATTACTAATCGCATTACTAACTAATCTGACTGAAACACATTTCTTTATTGTTTCCCTTTCTCTCTGCTTTGCTGCTGCAGTCTCCAACCAAGTGGTACATGAAGCTTGTACCTGTAAGTCCACCTATCACTGCTGCCCCTTTTTCATCTGTGTGTAAAGTGATTTCTTTGCTCCCTCCCACAAGGCTACACTATATTAGGAAAACATGCAATTGCGATGTTATTGTTGAATATTGTGACAATATCGGTTGCTTTTAACCCACCTTTTCCTCATTTGTCTTTTTTCCAAAGCTCAGTACATGATGAGAGATTAGAGATCTGGCTCGTTGTGTCACTAATCTCCATCACTGCGATGAAAGGCATCAAAACCAATGAAAAGCAGGGAAGCTGGTCAAATTTTGTATTGGCATGGAGAGTGTCAATGCATGGTAGTTTAATACTGTACTAATTTCTGCATCCGAGCAGTCCTTTACAACCGAATATTGCAAACATTAATATCGCAATAACAATTTGGACTGCATATATTTTGCAGCTCTTCACCAGACGTCTTTTTTTTATATGTAGAATTTTTCTTTTTCTTTTTGTCTCATCAACAGGTAATTATTTGTGTTTTTGTGCATATTTTGTGTAAATAAGGCTAAGTTTAGCAAAATCCATGCAAACCTATTTTTTCTATTGCATATTTGCATGATTGCATACTTATATTCTGTAGGTCATACAGCACTGGGAAATTGCTTACCTTTTTCCACGATTAAAAATGAGGCAAGAAAAATAACTCTGTCACAGTTTTTCAAGGTCTAACATAATTTTCATTGTAGTTGTTATGTTAGCATCAGTTTAGTGACAAAGAGAAAGAGCTATTTGGTTTTATTTTAAGTCACAAAGACAAATAAGTTAAGTCAGTTGTTAGCTGCTGGTCCCTTTCTTTGGTGTTCCTACTTTGCTTTCAGAGCAGTTTACCACTCCATCTCCAAAGTCATCTAATTACCTTCATACATGAGTAAATCCTGCAAATTCACACTGTCTGCCACTTCTTCAAAGATCTAATAAAAGCCCAGCTGTTGTGAGGGTCGCTCCATTAACTGCGCCTAATTTTGCCTCGCATTTAATGAATGAAAAACAGAAACAGCAGGCTAAGTCTGGGTTAAAAGCTACTGCAAATCTAAGCAAGATACTGCTTCACAATGAATTTTGGTTTATAGCTGTATATATTGACAGGCTCGCTATAGGAAAGAGCAGGCCTTGACCCAGCCTGCTCCCTGGATCCCCCCAGTGGACAATCTGCTTAAGGACAGCACAGACGGCTCGCCCCTGGGTGCACTGCTGCATTTCTACTGCCCCCAGCTGCTGTCACTGGACGGTAAGGAGATGAAATGGAAACAGTCAGCAAGTTGGGGGGTCATCAAGAGGTGTTTTGGTGAAGGGTTTATGACTGAAAATCAGGAAGCTACGATATCTGCAGGACGTTTTTCAATGGAACACAGCCGCTTGGTTACCTTTTTATTGAATACATTCTAGATTCTGTTGTCAGAAAAGAAAAGGTATAGTGTAGGTTTACTGAGTGGATCAAAGGTCTTTCACAAACAAAAGATGCTATGATGACATCAGATCATTTAGCATTCAAATGAAGAACGAAGTAAACAAACCTATCTACTGTGTATACACGTTAATTTCCTAATCTGATAGAGAAGTGGCAACGGCACAATCAGATATCGTTTCCTCTTGAATAAATCAGCTCACAGCTCCACACCCACTGCTTGATGACATCAGGCCAGTGTCTTGATATTTAAGACTTACGTAAAAGTTTGGGCAAAAATTTTGGAAAAGTCACCTCAGCAGTGTCTGGGTAAATAAAAAACATAATTTGTCTATCAGCCCAGTAGAAAGGCCAGAAGTTTTCCCTGACAGCTGATGGCTCTCTGCCCTCACAGATGTGTGTCTGAAGGAGAACATGAGTCTGGCTGACCGTCTCTACAACCTGCAGCTCATACAGGACTTCTGCAAAGACAACCTGAACAGCTGCTGCCACTTCAGCCTGGAGGACATGCTCTACGCGTCGTCAACCATCAAGGTACAACCTGGATCTGCATGCATTTGTCATCACAGCGAAGCAAAAGGCTTTTAGTGGTTGTTTTTACATTGTTGGACAAAGTTTTAACACAAGTTAAAAAGGATTATTAATTCATAATTTTGTTTAAAAACATGGGAAACTTCATTTTGTCTATGCTCTCAACTACTTGGTGCTTGTATTTCAGTGGGGGATCATTTCTGATTTATTGTCTAAATACTAACAGATTTTACTTATTGATGTACTGTTCAGATGCATTTTTTTTCCTATTTTTGTTTGGATTTGTTGTTCGACACCCATATGTTTCTGGGGAGAAGAGCTGAATGAAAGAAGAAAGGAGCAGGATTGTAGGCGGGTTTAGTGAGTCATGCTGTGGAAAAACCTCTTGTAAAAACCGTTCTGTTCAAACCACAAACTTGGAAAACTCCATACAGACTGCCCTGTTGCTGTGAGCATGTTATTTCGCTCTTTCCTCTGTCATGATTCGCTTTTTACTTTGTCTTTCTTACCCTAATTTATTGCCCTCTTCTTTGTGAGCCATCCCCTGTGTCTTTCATTTTGCGTTGCTTTCAGACTTTGAGGTTTTTTACATCTTCTACTTGTGCTATTGGTTTGCATTTCTCTCTCAAAAAACAATCTTTCCTCTTGTAAACACTTCAGTTTACAATCTTGCATTCTGTAATTTATTCCCAAAGTTTGCAACTTTATGTACATTCATGTAAACATCTAAGTATGTGAGATGATGCTGGAGTGCATCTGTCCTAGAAACAGCTCCTGTTTTTCTTTTTTTGTTAAGCTCACTTGCTGCCCTACTTTTCCTTCCCCAGCAGTAATTTTACACATATAGCCAATAATGGTTGAAATACCAGGCAGAGATATCAGCCATTTTGGATTGCTGCACTGTTAAAAATCGAAAGAGGGTTGTTTTTGACTTTGAGGTCGTAGTTTCTAGGTCAGTCGCATTGTGTACTTTTACATTTTACATTTTGATGAGGATAAGATGTTGCCACAGCTTATCCTCATCAAATTCCCATCATGGCTCCTGAAGCACACAAATACCACAACATCTGAAAAAAACACAGTGCAGACAACCATGATGTTTATTTATTTACATCCCTCTGTTGTACTGACAGTTTGGTGCAACTTTTCCTGTGTGCTGCATGTTTTCGTTCTTGTGGTGTCCACCAGTGTCTTCACGAGTGCTGCATAAACAGTAAGTTGGTTTGCGATTTAATGTATGAGTCTGGCTTTGGCTTGCTGCCGTCTAAACATGTCTTTGGGGACAGGCGTGTTGCTCTGAGCAGAGAGAGAATACAGGTCAGTGAAAGGACAAAACCTCTGTGTGAACTAAAAAACATGTCAGTTACCTGAAAAATATACTGATTTCAGCTAATTTAATGTAATTATTATGATACATTAACTTCATTAGTGTAAGGGTAATATGTCTATATAATTACTTGGAATGAGATAATTGTAATTTTATTACTTTGATTTAAAAAGATGGAAAAATGTACTATTATATTGTAAAACATTTACAGCGCCTGGCAAAAAATTCATGTTCTCTTGACCTTTTGCACATTTTGTCATGCTATAACAGCAAACTTTTATATAAATTCCTCTTAAAGTAACCCTGAAATAAAGTGGGAGAAAAATTATGCATAGCCTTGTACAATTTTAAGAAGGTGTGTGTGTGTGTGTGTGTGTATCCAACACCTTTTAATTTGATATCACTAATAAAAATCCAGTGCAACCACCTGCCGTCAGATGTTACCTCATTAGTAAATGAGGTCCCGTTTAATGAATGCTACAAGCCATGCAGGGGTCACAGCCAGCACGTGTAAGAAGGTCCTCTGGCCGGATAAGATCCACATACTAAACACTATGTGTGGCAGAAAACTAACACAGTGCATCACCCTAAACGCACCAAACCCATGGTAATGAATGGTGGTGTCAGCACCATGCTGTGGGTATGCTTTTCTACAGCAGGGACAGGAAAACTGGTCAGAGTTGATATGAAAGTAGTCTAAACACAGGACAGTCTTCCTAGAGGCAGCCACAGATTTGAGACTGGGGGGAGGTTCACCTTCCAGTGAGACAGCAACCATAAACATACAGCCAGAGCTACAATGCAATGGTTTAAATCAAAGCATGTTCATGTGCTCTAGAACTAAGTCTAATTGAGAATCATGTTTTCTACTTAATTTAATTAAGCTTGAGGTATTTTGCAAACAGAAATTAGCTACAATTTCTGTCTGTAGATGACCAAACCTGGTAGAGAAATAGCATGAGAGACTTGCAGCTGTAATGCAGCCCAAAGTGGTTCTATAAAGGATTGACTCAGGGGAAATGAATACAAATGTAAGCCACAGTTTTCAGATTTCGATTAGTAAAAAAGTTGGAAAACTATATCATTATCCTTCCACTTCACATTTGTGTACTAATTTGAGTTGATTTATCACAGAATTCAAAAAAATAAATTAAGGGTTGTGGTTGAAATGTCACAAATGTGAAAAAGCTCAGGGGTTATGAAGGCACCGTACTTTGCATTTGCATTGTAAAACAGGGGCTTTGAGTCTTTGAGCTCAGACAGCGTAGAACGTTAAAGGCTGATGTGGAGGTTCAAAGGTTAAAACCGATGTTAGAATCCTAGTGTGCATTGTATCACATTAAAGTTGAAGGATATTCTCATTTTGCTCCAAAACTGCTGCATGTCACTGTCAAAGGAGCTCAAATGAAGAAAAAGGAAGATTGAGTTCTGTGAGTCCAGCCAGTGGCAATATTTTGCTGACACTGATGTTTGCAAACAGAAAGCTGTCCCAGCAGAGCATAGTTAGTGCCTGAAAGAAGCAGTAAAGCCAGAAATGCAAACAGAACGAGCCTGATTCGGTAACCTTGACCCAGATTTCCAGGCAGGCACACCATCATTGGCTGTGTGCTGTGGCCCATCACACTAATGGAGACCTTATTATAGAGACTGAGCTGAGACATTACAGGGGAGGCGAGGTGAGGGAGATGTTGATGTGGGAGAAACTGGAACAGGACAGAAGTAACAAGACTGTGAAGCAATTGAAAAGGTGAGGGTAATACCAAGGAGATATGGGTCAATTAAACACCAGCACACATACTCACACTCTAACTTGTTTATTTATCCTGAAGATGGTATTATAATCTACTCAGGAATTGTGTATTGCAGCACCTGTGCGTTGGTTAGTGTAGCACATCTCTTTAGTCTTTCAGCGTCATCAAAATCAAAATGTAATTTGAGGGCTGACATTTTAAACATTTAACGCTTTCATCACAAACCAGAATGTTCTTGCAAAATCACATATCCACTTTAGGTCCACCATAAGACACAGTGCGTTAGCTTTTAAAGCCCAACCCCCAAAAAGCCATTTATTACATACATTACTCAGGGCTATCTTTAGGTAATGGGCTAGCCGAAGTAAATCATGTAGGCCCACTCCCCTTTAGACACTCTGCATTTAATTAATGCAAAGATCATTAGGATATCAAGTCGTGTCACTTTATTTATATTCAGCTCTAAAAAAAACAACCACTGTTGCTCTGAAGTTCTTCACAATAGCACTCAATACAAGATTAAGAATTTTACAATGTATAAGATAATCAACCAATTGAAATCCCAATAGAATAAAGTTATTCTAAAAAGACTAAAACAAGTGGATTTTTATCCTAGATTAAAAAAAAAAACATTTAATGGTAAAGACAGAGCACACATGGAGAGCAGGTTTGTTCCATAATCTGGTTCATAACATAGAAAAGTTACAGTCATATTTGAGCCATTTGTGGCTGGTTGGAAGAGAGCGTAACAGCTGCTGAGCTATCATCAGATCTGTTGGTGGTCAGTAAAGAATGAATTAGGTCAACAGTATACACTGGTGCCCCCTATTTATTGTCTTAAAAACAACAATAACACTTTTAATTCATTTCTAAACTTTACTGGCATCTGGTTTAATGATGCTAACAAGTGACAATTCTTTTCATCCTTTTAGGTCCCTGAAAATCCCTCAGAAACTCACAGTAGTGCAACCTTCTGGCCCACTGCTTGTTGGGATTCTATCCCCCTGAATTGTCAGTGCATGTCCTTGTCTCTTACAGAACTCAAAGATATCATTCTAAGGGTGTGTCCGAATGACCTGCCATTGACTTTTTTATTGGCTTTAAGCAATACACTCTACAAGTACCTTTGGTCGTCTCATTATTATATTGTGTCTGTGTGTTGTGTAGTATATGGACATGTCAATCCCTGCATAGTGGATTAGCCTCCACCCCCACCCAACCTACTCCTTTCAACTAGAAATCTCATTAATCACCAGTCAGGTTGAGAGCTGCACACTTAAATCTCCAAACAGCAAAATCTGGCAGTTCTGCAAACCAGGCAACGCCAGAAGTAGTTGAGCCAAACAATGGGAAGATAGGTGTGGCAGTGTGTGATCTGTGTGAGTGCATGCCTGCCTGCTTAGGGGTGGTATTATACTACAGCACTCACACCTAGCGTGTCCGTAGTAGACGGGAACAGATGGAAAGAGGAAACAAGGCCTGGGCAGTTTGGATATAAGGAGATCCTGCCATCATCACATTTTTCTTGCTGTTTTTCTGTGCATCAAAATTTCAGAGATGAACATACCCAAAGGTAAATAGCACGATTTGACTAGCAGTTTAAAGATCTCATGAAAAAACATTTTTAGTTTAAGGAAGTCGTATCTTTGCATATTGATAACAATGTGTTTCAGTGCTTTAAACACCTACAAAATACAAATTTTGCAGTTCTGCGCACTTGCATGTGGGTTCCAAGAACGAAAAGGTGTAAAATGCTGCAGTAACAGTCACAGTAGACTAGTGTCAGTAGTGTTGATTGCCTCTGCACCTCCTGGTGGGCTTTTGGGCTGCAGTTTCAGGGCTTCTAAAGTGAATGTATGATTTCTGTGCGGGCTAGTTTTTGCTTAGCAAAGCAAAAAGTTGCTGATAAAATGAATCAGGTATCTTTGGAGCTGAGCCATGCACCGCTGCCTTTGTCTGGGACCACGGATTGAGGGGTGGTTCGAGGGTGTGTTCCCTCAAGGTCACTCCTGCCTCATAGCTCCCATGCTGCATATTTATGTTCACAAAAAAACGCATGATTTATAGTACTTCAGTTAATGAACCTTGACATGGAGAAACGAGACACTAATGAATTTACTTTAGGAAATGGGACATTTTTGCTTTGTGTTTGAATTATTACAAATTTAACATCAGTTCTTCAGGTTTAAGAATTTTTTTGATATACCCAAATTTGCAGCATATATCACATATTTGATGTGTTGAAATGGCGGATCGGTTCGCAGGGCAGTGTAGTCTACCAGTTTGACCTCCTACTGAATGTTGACCTGATTTAGACATGGATATGCCTTGGCACAGCAGTATATAAATATCAACCCTTTAGCCAGTGTGAATTAGGTCATCTGGTTGTAAAACTGTGATGAAAGTCATAAAGAATATCTTAGTGCCTTTTTGGGTGCTTGTAGTTTACATTTGTCTAATGCTGGCTCCATTACATTTTTTCAGTTTTGTAGGTAGTGATTATTTTATTAAAATAATTGTGTTTATAATAATTGTGCTTCAGTAAATAACTTGACAGTGAATCAAGCTGCAAATCTTTTGCAAACATTGTGTTAAGAGAAACAAACGTGATTAAAATTCAATCAAAGCATATCCTCTTGGAGTCCACAGTGACACATGGTGGAGAAATATATGAAATGCAGCTGCAATTTAATAGAAATTGACTACTGCAAGTATCTATGTTCCTCCTTAAAGAATCTTCAGATCAGAGCGATTTAGGATAACTTAGTCACATTATTTTAATTCCCTTTTTGTTTCTTCCTCAGAATAACTACCTGGTGTTTATGGCGGAGCTGTTTTGGTGGTTTGAGGTGGTTAAGCCATCTTTTGTAAAGCCAAGAATGCTTGACAATGAAGGCAAAGGCAAGTATTAAATTCAAACCTTACATTACAAGTTATGGTACACAAGTCACAATGGTGCCCTGTTTGTTTGAAAATGCAGTATAAAAAGTTAGTTATACTGTATAACTGTAGGTTTTCCTATACTGGAAATAATAATAAATAAATTGTGCAGTATTATTCTGCATTGTTAAATCAAATTTTGTCTCTGTTGTGCCCCCCCAGAACCCTCATCCATATTGAAAAATATGCCTTTCATTCCAATCTCCAAAGCTACCAAAAGAAGCTTCATGGAAAGACCTCCAAGTCCTGAAAGACCCAGGTACAGTATTCTAAGAATTTAGAGTAAAGTTCTGTTGACTCATAAGATTGGACTTAGAAAAGTAATTAAAAATGAAAAAAATGACACGTCATCTTCTCTCTGTAAATTTATAGTTTACCCCTTCGACCCCAGCCTCATAACACAGGTAATTCAAATTTTCACAGTAAAAAAATACATGTTTTATCTGGTGATATAAATACAATTGTTTTTGTCTGTTTTGTTGTTTATTTTTGTTGTCCAGGAGAGATCAAGAGGTCAAGCTCGATGTCCTTTGTTGATGGCAACCTAGGCACATGGCCCAAAGAGAAAAGGTTGGTTACTACAATATCTACTCATCAAGAGATGTGATCCTTTTGAATTCAATCTAAAGAGTTTCCAGTGTTAATTTAGCCACTTATGACATACCTGCAGATTTATTTACAGATTTGTGTGTTTTCGTTGAAGGTCTGGGCCTTACGGAGTGTCGTTTGACATTCCCTTTGACAAAGAGGATGCTGTTCCTGCTGCACCTTCCTCTACACGTGGAATGGTTAGATCTATCAGCACTGATGATGGTTCTGGTTTTAAGGTCCACCACAAGCCTCGTGGAATGAAGAGGAACCTGTCGTTCCAGCCGGTGAATGGTCAGAGCATTGGTATCCAGGAGGAAGGCTGCCCAGAGAGCCTCGCAGGAATGGAGTCCTGCACGCGAGTATTCCCTAACGGGCATGGAAGTGTCATGGCATCAGCTCCTTCCATAGAGGAAGCCCTCCAGAACATCCACAGCCCAACTAGGCCACCTGTAGAGGGCATCAACAATGGTTTCTTCCTGCACAACCAAGTCGCCGGGGATGGTGCTGGAGGCTTGAATCCTGTGTCAGAGTCAGATTCTAAAGAACCTTTGAGCACCACAGATACCACGGAAGTGGACACTGGCATCCACATCCGAACAGAGGACATGCTGGATGAAGATTCCTCTTTGAAAGACTGCTCTGTGAACATGGATCTGGATGTGGACACACCAAGCCCCTGTCCAAGTAATCAGAGCAAATCCCTCTCAGGAGCAAAGATGACCAGCTTTGCTGAGCAGAAGATGAAGAAGCTCAGTCCATCAGCTCCAGATTCAGGCAGAGGCAGCAGCAGCTCCATGAAGACCACTCCGGAGGGCTCAGAGTTTGCCCTTCCACTGTCAGTGTCCTGGGCACCTACACCTGAGCACAGCCCCATCCGTCAACAATCCACACCAGCCTATACTGCTCAGGTGACACCCACATCTGTCCAGCTTCCACCCAATGACCCTGCACAGGTCATGGCTACAGAGATGGTGCAGCTGAGGATAAGGCTTGAAGAGAAACGGAAGGCTATTGAAGCTCAAAAGAAGAAAGTGGAGGCTGCTTTTACGAGGCATCGGCAGAAGATGGGCCACTCAGCATTCCTAAATGTGGTAAAGAGGAAAGCTGATGGGGCTGCTAGTGGGGAGGAAGCTGATGGAGGAAAGTCGGCAAGCACAAGTCCCACATTTAAATTTAGCAGGAGCAAGGCAGACACACCTGATGGAGCAGAACAAAACAGCACACCTTCTTGTTGGCAGAAGACAGCAGTTACAGGGGACGAGGGTGGACAAAGCCATGCTCAGATTACGGAAGCAGATCTCTCAGAGTATACGCGTTCTATCGAAAAGCTCAACCATTCTTTAGCATTTCTCCAAGCTGAGATGCAACGTTTAGCTCAGCAGCAGGAAGTGATCATGGCCATGAGAGAACAACAGCATCAGCAAGCATGGGTCATTCCCCCACACCATTCAAACCCCTCGCCACAGAAAAATCCTCGAACAGGAGCTGTTACTCGCTCTTCAGGACCTTCTTCTCCTGCCGACTCACCTCGTTCCACCCATCGCTCTCCAACCAGCATCAAACGGAAATCTGCTTCCTTCCACTCACGCAATCCTCGCACTGCTCGACCCAGTGAGCTCAAGCTGGCCCCGTACAGCCGTGTCCTGACTGCCCCGCAGTCAGTCGACAGCATCCCAAGGCTGCGCAGGTTTTCTCCTTGCCAGCCTTTGGTGAGCTCTTTTATTTACATGGGGGAGGAGCCAGCAGCTACCAGTCCAGAAACAATAGGCCAAGACGAGGATAACACCAAGGAGACAGATTCAGTCCTGTTCCCCGACAGGGAGCTGGCAAGTATATGTGCTCCCAGCTCCCCCAGCCTGCAGACCAAACGAGATCAAAGTGAAGTAAATAGGGCCCATGAAGAGATTTCAGACATTGTAAAAGATGACCAGAGCAACAAAGTTAAGAAATCATTTTTCAAACTTCAGCCTACAATTGATTCTTCATTCCCTGAGGTTCTGGCCCACCCTGTGGTAGAGACCTTCACAGTGACGCCTACAGAGATACCTTCAAGGCCAGATCCCTCCAGCCAGGCCAAAAGCAGTCTGGTTGAGGTTCCTCTGTCAGTCGTGAAGCCAGTGGATGATCTGACAATTGATGATGGTTTGGAGATGGAACAAGGCAGTACTAAGAGTGTGGATGATGAGCAAAAGCTATGCCGTGGATTCTTTTTCAAGGTAATTTCAATAAACGTAAATGTATATCAAGTTAAGTGTATTTTAAATATAAATTTGCTTAACTTTTTATCAAGAAATTCCTTGCAATAAATACATGAAACTACCAAGGCACAGCTTTCGATTCTGAAATCTTAGTGTGTACCTTTAATACAGGAATGGGGGTAATGAGCACTTATATATTTGTTACAGGGAAGCCCTGTTTGTTTTGGAAGGAAAGCTTCTTGGTTCAAACATGAGAAGATTAATAGTTCAGGAAACATGTCGGCTGAGGACAGTGGAGTATTCCTTTTTACAGCGTGTTTGATTGCTTCTAGCTGCTGTCTGGGCTTTTATGTAGGTCAGTTAAAGTGGGGCTGCTGTGAATAATTCAAGCACAGCTGTGGAAATGTGGGGTGCGAGAAGGGTTGACTCGAATGTGAAACTTAAGGGATATTCGGTCTCCGAAAAAAAACTCTAGCTTTTACCAGCTTGTTTTTAAACTGAAAACTACAGTTTTATGCTTTCAAATAAATAAAACCATACAAAATATGGTTTCATTCTTTCTCTTCTCAGTTAGTTGCAGGGCTTATATAAAAAGAAAATCTGAGGTCTATGGTCACTTAGGCAAATATCCATACGTCTTTAACTTTTGCACATTTTTTTCAAGTAAGACATATAAATTTTAATGTATTTTATGATAAATATACAATATATATTTTTTCTATACACCAAAAGAAAATAGTGGTGATTGTAAAGTGGAAGGAAAAGTCATACATGCTTTTCCGGTGTGTCAGCACAGGTAATCAGGCAGAATGGGGGAATAATATCAGGTCATGGAGCTTTCCAGGTCTATTGATGCATAGTTATTTATGTCGTTCAGGCTCCTCCAAACTGCTGCTGGTTTGTTAGCTGAGAAGCTGTTTTTAGTTGGGGGGTAGACAAAATGTGAAATATTTCAAGGTAAATGAATGCCGCAAGGCAAGTTTATTTATATAGCACCTTTCAGTGGCAAGACAATTCAAAGTGCTGTACATGAAAAAAGAGAAAGATAATAGTAAAAGTACATTACAGCGGCATAAAAGTAATTAAATAATTAACGAACACAAATAATTAAAGAATAAAAATGAATAATTAAAATGATAAGATGATAATAAAAAAGATAAAAAATGAAAAATTTATGACAAAACGATTGATAAGGAAATGACAGGAAAGTTGGACTGAAAATAAGCATATGCATAGTAATAAAATTGCCACATGAGCTCTCAATCTGTTTCGGCAATCATGAAATGTCAATTTCATTAGCTAACAAAATAACAACTTACTACAAATGTACTTAATGTCTAACCTCTCCTCACTGTTTTCATTAGGAGGATGGAAAGGCTGAGGAGAACATGGCACAGAGGAGAGCTGCACTGCTGGAGAAAAGGATGAGGAGAGAGAAAGAGAGCCAGATGAGGAAGATGCAGCTGGAGGCCGAGTTGGAACAGAAGAAAGAGGAAGCTCGGTATGCAAATTTACGTCTTCCTTCTGTTGTTAAACTAAAATGTCAGCTTGGTCTTCGATAGTATCTGAAATTGTCAGCTTCTTGTTTGGGTGTTTCGTTTAGTTTGGTATGGCTCGCCAAGTCTCTCTCCTTCAGTTTTTTTGTAAAAAGTTTATTATTGTCTTGTTTTGTTAACTGTTTTTGCTGTTAAATGTAGTATTTCCACTCAAAAAACAAGTTAATCAGACAAAAACTGACTGGCTTAAATCAACTCATATTTATTTATTTATTGCAATGTGGTATTCCCTAACTTTGATGGCATTTTTGAACCAAAATCTTCTGTTCCTCAACGTGTTCAGCCTGAAAGCTGATGAGGAGCGTGTCAGGAAGGAGGAGGACAAGGCCAGGAAGGAATTCATCAAGCAAGAGTACCTCAGGAGGAAGCAGCTGAAGCTGATGGAGGACATGGACACCATCATCAAACCTCGACCAGCCAAGCAGAAGCGGGGCCGACCCAAATCCATCCACCGTGACACCATGGACTCCCCAAAGACGCCTGTGAGAGCTGCAACAGGTATCCATAAGGACTCAGTGCAGCAACAGTCATCCCATCTTCCAACTCATTGTCTGCTCCGCCTTGTTCTATCTAAGAAAATAGGCTACTTGTGTTTTACTGTTTATTTATCATCAAATATAAATGTATTTAATAGTAAAAAGTTTAGCACATTGACATACTGAAGGAACAAAGCATCTCAGGTATGTGCATATGTGTTAAATTCAAATCACTTTGTGTTAATTATTTAGATTTTGTTTTCATGCACTTTATGGCTATGATGGCTGATTGTTGTCATTTCGCTGCCCCAGCATTACTCTGTGGCATGGCTGGCACAACGTCTGGGTTTGTTTCCATTTGTGGTGTCTGTGTAGTCACGTCATGCTGTGCCACACTTTGCTGTCTCACATCCAGGTTCACGTCAGCGTTTCTTTTCAGTCTCCAGCCTGTCTCTGGCTTCGCTGACCTTGGGCGACAGCATCAGTGTTCACTCAGACAAAAGAGCGCCAAGGTAAGATGCCTTTACAAGTGTATTAGTGCTAGCAGGAAAACTGCAATGGAAACATCAGCTTATGGAGGTGAAATTTGTTTTAGAAGTTAAGGTTGATGAAATATTTGGATAGTGTAGCTGTGAGTTTTATAGTTAAATCCCACATCTGTTATTTGACTAAGATTATAATATACATACACAATCAGGGCTGAAGATGAAAAATGTGATGTAAAAAACACTCTGGTTTGACTTTAGTTGGAAATCTTGCTAAAATGTATTTCTCTCCTCTAACGAGCTCTCTTAAAATTTTCCCTTTTTGCAACTTTCCTTCCTGCTGTTTCACATGTCAGAAGCTCTAGTTTAGCCTCTAGCAGTCTCTTCTACTTTCTGAGCTCTCCCAAACAGAGAAGGAGAAGGTTAGTTTCTTCTTGGAGCTTGAAGATAAAGTGAAAACTTTTTCCAATGTGTGAAGATGCTAATAACTGATTTCAAAGCACTGGTCTGACTTTAGGCCTTCTGTGCTTGTAAGTTTGATTACTGGGATATTCACAGTTCTCTGACAACAAAATGATGTATCTCATTATGAAGCATTTCACAGCCTCTATACTGTATGCAAACAGGTCATAAGTCAGCCTCAACGCAAAAGCCATGGTTTACAACAAATGCTTCACGCATCCGGACGTTTGTGAGGAAACGTGATAGGCACATGGGCTGTTAAGTGCTTAATAGTGAGATACAGTGTAAGCTTTGGAAGCGAACACCCACTATGCTTCTCGCTCACCCACTTACTGTTCTAATGCACACTCCTGTTAGCTTCACAGCTGGCTAAACATGAAGGGGAACCTTTTTGTTTAAAAGCACAGCATCATAGATTGGCTCCACAGAGCCCACCCTGCATAAAATAACATTATCAAGTCATCACTCCGCCATATAATAAACACATGTAAGATAAAAAGGAAAGGTTTAAATGACTTGTTAATGTGAATTCACATCCCTGCTGACTGTTTGATGTAAGTTAGGCTTTTGTTGCTTTTATTGCTAAATTAAAAAGCAAGTAAAAGCCAAGTTCTGCACTGTATCTGATCAACCTGATTCACATTATGCTCCTCCCCCAGCCTATGCTTGCAAGCTTTGCTGTTTTACTGCCTTCTGCAACAACATCAAACCAAGTCCTTGCTTTTGATGACCAAACTGAATACCACCCTGCCTTGCTTGCACTGTACTCTGCTGATCATTTGGGTTTAGCTCACATGCAGGACAGGTGAGCTAAAAGTCAATGTGTGTGTGTGTGTGTGTGTGTGTGTGCGTGCGTGCGTGTGTGTGTGCATGCACGTTTTAGGCCAGACTCTGCAGATGGCTTTCCTTCACCAAGTTGCTCCAGCAGCAGGAATGGAGAAAAAGACTGGGAAAATGCCTCAACCACCTCTTCTGTTACATCCAACACAGAGTATACTGGTGGGTATACAGAGTATAACTAACATGTGCTTTCAAGCCAATTTAGCCTGTTTTTATTGTATAAAGATGCTAAGATCACTGACAGATAGCCGTTTTAAATATAAACCACGGTCTAATGATATAGTTTTTTTAATCTTGTTTTCTAAATAAAGTGGTCTTTATGATCCATATGTATTCATTGCTATCATTCTCTTCTCAGACCAGGTTACGGCACAGAAATCTTCAGACATGAACTTTTTATTAATGAAAATAGTAAAAATCGAGATCCAGGTTTGTTTTATAATATAACTAAAATAGTGTCATCCTGATGGGTTTTCTTTCTCTCTCTCTCTCAGGACCAAGGCTGTACAAAGAGCCCAGTGCCAAATCTAACAAGCACATAATACAAAATGCTCTGGCTCACTGCTGCCTCGCAGGCAAGGTCAATGAGGGGCAAAAGAACAAGATCCTGGAGGTAACAGCATGGGCTGTTTCTGTACTAAAGACAGATGTCTCTTTGGCAGCAGGGATGATGCATGTCCCTTTAATAATGTCCAGTTTCCTAGTGTTTTAATTAGCTTTAATTGGAGATGCATCGATCAGCAATTTGTTGGCTGATTTTCAGTTACTGCTTTTGCAAAGCTTTGTTTTGCTACAAAACCAATTTCAGCCATTTCTGATTTATTTTTAAAAACTACAAATGAGAAAACATACTACTCTACTTTCTGCATAAATTGAAAATGAAAATGTTTTACTAACCCCAGGTTATGGGACAGTGGTATCTGCACATACAAAATCCAACTAGCACCTTAAAATTTAGAGGTGCACCAAATCACAAGATATTGATTTTCTCTCTTCAAAATCCAGTCAACCCAATATTTGTTGTGTGTTAGATCAGAAATAATTCTGAAGTAGCCTTAAAATGCCTTTCTGTCCTTAACAGTTTTTAAACATTTACATTAGGACCAGAGAGCAGACGGTGTTACGCAGCTCTGATGTTCAATCAAACAGGATTTTGCAATTACAAATACAGTCTTCAATAAATTAGAATATGCGTTCGGATGAGGCTTGTTTGTCAGATTAAAAGTACCTTTTAAAAATAATAGCCTTTAAGCAGGTTCTTAACATATTTTTCTTTCAGCCCACATTTCTATATCAAAAATGTTTTTTTTATTGGTCTGATATGATGTTCTAGTCTTTTAAGAGGTTAAATGTGTTGTCATTAGCTGTAAGTGGAAAATCATCACAATTAACAGAAGTAAAGGCTTGAAAACATCAGTCTGCGTGTAACTAATCTCTATTTGTTTCACTTAGTGAGTACCTGAAATATTTTGAACTTTTCAATAATATTCTAATTTATTGAATATGAAGGTATAAAAAAAAGACAAAATGATTACAGAGTTGAGATTTAGAACTGTCTATCATTTTACATTAGTGTTGAGCACATTTAGCATGATTAGCATGGTTAACCTTGCTAAATGTAAACCTCGGCCTCTGTGTGTATTCCTTGCACAAATACACACAAATAAAGGGGAGGCCAGTCAAGGTTTCTTAAGCATTTGTTAATCTGGCATTAAACTTCATTTCCTTGACTTCAACAGGAAATGGAAAAATCAGAGGCCAATAACTTCCTGGTTTTGTTCCGGGATTCTGGCTGCCAGTTTCGATCTCTTTACACCTACTGCCCCGAGACAGAGGAGATCAACAAGCTCACAGGCATTGGTCCAAAAAGCATCACGCGCAAGATGATCGACGGACTCTTCAAGTACAACTCGGACAAGAAGCATTTTAGTCAGATACCGGCAAAGACCATGTCAGCCAGCGTGGACGCTGTGACCATTCACAACCACCTCTGGCAAACCAAGAAGCCAGCCACCCCTAAAAAAGTAGTGCCTGCACAGTCCTAATAGAACTCTGTACCCCCAATCAGTACCCATCTCAGTTTGCACTTCGCTGTACATATCCATAACGATTCCAACACCTGCAATGCCAGTTTGATCAATGCATATTTGTCTTTTTTATGTTAATTTCTCCTCTCACTGCATTCCTGCCCCTGTCTATCCTGCATACTATGGACTCAGTGTGACAGGATGCATCAGATTATGAACAACTGGAATGTATGTTACTGTTAAACAAGTGATTGACAACACTGAATCAGTCTCTGAAGGTACGTGCAAGTATCGTTTGTTTTTTTTATGTGCCAAAAGTCAAAAAAGAGACAGTATGAATGCAAGGACATTTTATGTGGTACACTGAAGCACTGAATGTTTTCATCTACAGATCGATCTCTGCTTGTATTATCTTGTTGATGTCGGGCCTTACGCACATTTTTTTCTGTCTGTGTGAGTGCATCGAAGGAATTACTAAGCAGAAACTTTTTATTTGTTTTCAAGGACGCCTCTTTAATGTGTTTGGATTTAACAGTTTGTATGAAAAGGACAAGAAAAAAAAACCTAACTAATAGCATACAGCTAGTGTTAGCCACACGGTTCACGTGTGCTCAACTCAACAAAGCCAAGCGGTTTCAGCTTTTACAGAACACTGTTTGAGGAAGCGATCATCAGGAATGGAGAATGTCGCTGAAGCTCACTGGTGCTCAACCTGTGTCAACCACGAAACCTACAGACGATTCATGCCATGATCTCTTTTCACTGGGTGATGCATTAAACCAAGTTGCATTAAAAAACCCAGTGTTGGGGGAACTTCCTGGTTTATCGTGAATGATTTAGTCAAAGTAGTTGTGAATAAGTGTTTTAAATTACGTTGCTAAAGTTTCACACCCGGTTTGGGAACAAAGCAAGACCTTAAAGCTCAGTATTATTTTATTTATTAAATGCAGCTAATACCACCATGTAGGAACCTTAGAATCTATAATGATATTTTACAAAACACTTCCACCTGCTGGTTTGAGAAATATGACTGAAATTCAAGGAATAAGTATTGCTTCATAATGTCTACGCTCATGAAAACTTTGAGTCAATTCCACAAAGCACTAAAATGTAGTAGATTTGTAGAGCAAAGAATGATTTCAGTTCAGATAATTTCTTCCTTCATGAAATAGGTCAACCATGCATCCAAGTAGTGCCAAATCCTTAAGAAAATGTCCAATAAAAAATAAGTTGCCATATGTCTGTATTTATTGATCTTTTGTGCACAAATAGGTTTTATTATTAGTTATTAAGTTGTGTGTGTGTAGCGGCAGCCTATGTGTCTGATGTCTTTAAACGCAACATGTATTAAAAAGGGCAATAGCGTGGTAAATACAGCTATATTCCTTGCTTTTAAAAAAATGAAGGTAAACATATGATGCCAGGAAGGGAAGTGCAGGTGGATCCAAGCTGCTGAATACGGGTAGAGACTCACTCTCGGGTTTTATTGGTGTCAGCAACGTGTTATTTTTGCCTCCGAATGTCAGATTAACACCATGTGTGATTTTTTTACTAAATTAATCCTTAAACATGGTGCTATTATTTTCTTAAGAGTGTGTCTGCGTGGGAGGGGGGTATTTATTACCAAAAGAAAGCATGTACGTGTTTTTGAAAAATGTCATTTATGGTAACAGAGAGAAAGATCAGTCCACAGGAAGCTCTGTCCACAGGCTTTTAGCTGTTTAAGGCCAAGGGGAAAATATCATTTAAAGTGTAATGATACTGTACATTGTGTTCATGTGAGCTTTCTGTTTGCTATGATGCCTTTGTTTGTGCTGTCGTTTAGCAATAAGCAGTGGTTCTATTTTTGAATTGGTTTCACTTTTTTTTGCAATTAATAAACTTCAGCATGGCCTAAGTCTGTATCTGGTTATGTTCAAACATGGTTCAGAAAACACAGCAGCAAATGAAAGCATATTGTCTTTTTATACACACAGTAAAAGATGTGTAACAATGGGGTTTTTTTTCCCCCTTTTTATGTTTTTAGTGACAGGTGACAACAACAAAGGGGACTAGAGAGAGGGGAGGACCTTACAAACAAAAACAACATGAACCAATGACAGAATATGCAGTAGGAGTGTGGTTAAATGTTGGTGTGGGCACACTGGAATGTGTATGTAGATATATCTAGAAGTGGATAAAATTGTTGAAAAATACCAGTGATGCAAGCCATCAAATCTTAAGTTTAACAATGAAAAATAACAATAGCAATCATTATATGAGACATATGCAACAATATTAATAATACCCACAGCAGTACCCGCTAACTTTATACTAATACTACTACAACTGCTACTTTTAATAAAGAGAAGAGGCGGAACAATATTAATATTAGTAATCATAAAAGTAACAATTATTAATTCAGAGGGCTAGTTATATTTAATGTTTTTAGGTTGCAGTGTATGCAGAGTTATGCATTAAAAATGACATGACAGGTAACTGTCCATCATGCTCACTTGCAGGCATTTTTTACTTGTGTAATGCATTGAAATAAGCATAACGACTGATTGGTATCCATATGCTTCTGGTGTTTATATATGTACACATTAAAAGGCAGTATTTGACATCTAGAGTATAATTTTGTTATGCAAATTTTGGGTATATATTATGGTCATTTAAATTGTTTTGCCCTGAAGTCATGCTGTAATACAATGTCACACTTATGAGAAGCAGAAGTATCTATTTAACAAAGAACTGAATTTCAAGACATCCTAAACCTAAATGTGCACTTTAGTTAATATCATGGAAAATAAGCAATGACTCACATGTCCACTCACCTCAATATGCATAAAAAACCAGGAGTTTTGTTCAGAGAATTATATGAATGAACTGAGCCAATCACATGACAGGTTCTCTGAATGAGAGATTTTAAGAAAGGTGACTTGATCACATCACGGTCAGTGTTAATCTCTTTCATTCTGCTCCACTACTTTAATACTTTAAAAAGCATCTAAAAATGTTTTATGGGCCAATAGAGAGCCAACAAATTGCCCTCATGATTCAGATCCATGACCTTCTGGACGTTCTGTGACGTTGTAATATGAATCATTTTAAATTTTATAACTACCCAGCAAAATTTAGTCCCATTTTAGGTTAATTTAACATTAACTCTGTAGTTTAATATTTAACAAGCACTGATCGTATCAAGAAAGGAGACGATATCATTCTTTAATGGATACATTACATTTCAGAGAGCAGGCCATAATCGTTTCATCTTTGGCTACCACTGCTAACTCTTAGTGGATGGCTTCTCAATCATGTAGTCGCAGCACAAGGCAAGCCCTCCTTTGTTATTTAAGGAACATTGTGCTGCAATAATTTGGAAACGTTTTTTTAAGTGTTCTGTCTGGCAGAGTAGCGCTCAGAATTTCTGTCTGTGTCAAGAAGAAGCCCAACAGATTTACTCTCACAAGTGGAGTGTTACGGCCAAAGCTATAATGCTGCGCTTGATGGATATATAAAAAAACTTTATTGGAAACTGCTCTGGGATAATTTCAATTGCAATGGACACGGAGACAGAAACAAAAAAAAGAAAAAGCAAGAAAGAGAGAGGTCAGGAAAAAAGGGAGAGAAGGAGAGAAGAAAAGAGGAGAGAAAGAATGATGAAGAGAATACAAGATCCTAGAAGACTGCTTCTACATCTGCAGAAACATAAATAACAACAGCAATATCACCAAAAAGTGCACGGTACTAAAGAATGCAAGATGTATTTAGTGGTAACTGTGGCGCAATACAGAACATCTGTGTATCTAAATCCAAACACCTGTGGGTGTAAGTGTAAACGTTTCTCCATACAAATACATCTATACAAATATGAAATAGCGAGTGTGAGGAGCCACAGACCTGTCCCCCTGGATTAATCTGGAAACTAGCAATAAGGGTTAGAAACTCATTAGAAAAATAGGCCATATCATAAGGTTTTCTCATTTGTCTCAGATCTATTTTCCCACCTGCTATGCAATTACCTGCAGGTTTGTTGCAGTTTTCCAAATTTCTGACTGAGAATAATTTATTTTTTCTCTTTAATAGTCATATTTTGAATCACAGGGCCCAGTTGGAAGCAGTAGGATTACTAGCAAATTAAAAAGAGATTTTATTTTACCTGTTAAATTAAAGTAAGTCTATTTATTTGGGAATTTAGTAACAAATACCCTTCTGTTCAAAATTTTAATTGGTAAATTTATGATGCCATCTTTTAGCATGTTTGAATTGTTTCTCAACCATTACAATCCACCATAATAATAATGTTTTTTATTGTTTATTTGCATCTTATTAGCAGTTATCTGCATCGTATATGCCTGTTTTCATATGTGATGCTTTACTTGTACTTTTCTTTACTTTGCTTTGTTTACTGTACACCAAGGTGCCGATTGGCCAGGTCTCAATCAAAAACAAGGTTAAATAAAATAAAAATAAGTTTCTAGTCAACGGGTAATGGATGTTGGTACCTGATAAACAGTTAAATTAACAGGTTACTTTAATCTGGACTCAACTTTAGCTTTTATTTTGAACCTGAACTGGGTATTTCTACACTAAATACAGATTCTTTAAAAGACAGTTGAGGATTCATAAACTTTTTATTCTGTTTGTGAGACCACACAAAAGAGGATTTCTAAAAAATTTTTAGCTTCACAAACACCTTAGATGGAGACAAGTTTGAAAAAATGTATATGTGCCACTTTAGTAGGTACACCTGTCCAACTGCTCGTGAATGCATATTTCTAATCAGCCAATCACATGGCAGCAACTCAATACATTTAGGCATGTAGACATGGTCAAGACGACCTCCTGCAGTTCAAACCGAGCATCAGAATGAGGAAGAAAGGTGATTTAAGTGAATTTGAACGTGGCATGGTTGTTGGTGCCAGACTGGCTGGTCTGAGTATTTCAGAAACTGCTGATCTACTGGGATTTTCACGCACTACCATCTCTAGGATTTACAGAGAATGGTCTCAAAAAGAGAAAATATCCAGTGAGCGGCATTTCTGTTGTCGCAAATGCCTTGTTGATGCCAGAGGTCAGAGGAGAATGGCCAGACTGGTTTGAGCTGATAGAAAGGCAACAGTAACTCAAACAACCACTCGTTACAACCAAGGCATGCAGAAGAGCATCTCTGAACCCGCAACACGTCGAACCTTGAGGCGGATGGGCTACAGCAGCAGAAGACCACATCGGGTGCCACTCCTGTCAGCTAAGAACAGGAAACTGAGGCTACAATTCACACAGGCTCACCAAAATTGGGCAATAGAAGATTGGAAAAACGTTGCCTGGTCTGATGAGTCTCGATTTATGCTGCGACATTCGGATGGTAGGGTCAGAATTTGGCGTCAACATGAAAGCATGGATCCATCCTGCCTTATATCAACGATTCAGGCTGGTGGTGGTGGTGTAATGGTGTGGGGGATATTTTCTTGGGACACTTTGGGCCCATTAGTACCAATTGAGCATCTGTCAACGCCACAGCCTACATGAGTATTGTTGCTGACCATGTCCATCCCTTTATGACCACAGTGTACCCATCTTCTGATGGTTACTTCCAGCAGGATAACGCGCCATGTCATAAAGCACGAATCATCTCAGACTGGTTTCTTGAACATGACAATGAGTTCACTGTACTCAAATGGGCAACAACCCAGCAGCAGCACCGCTACCTCCGCCTTTGTGCATATGCGTATATGTATAGCGCACATGATCTACCATCTAACAGAGCACTATTGTTTTAGAATTTAATGATTGTGATACCACAAATTACACATTACAGCTTTTTGCAATATTGGCTTTTTCGGGGGAGAGGGAGGGGGCTCACCCAGGGAACCATTTATGCAAAAACCGCCTCTGGCTCAGCCACTCTAAATCTGACCATTCCTCTATGATGGCATCCAAACCCAAGAGGTGATATAAATGTACCCAAGAAAACGATGTTTTATGTCTCTGGTGAACACAGTCAATTGCTGACTGCTGCAAGAATTATAATTGAGAAAGGCTACCTTGTCCCTCCTTTTTTTCTACATTGCCTTTAAGTTGTCGCGCTGTGGCGCTATAGGTGTGACCGCTGGGCGTCATCGCTTCAGCTGATTGGTGGCTAACGTCTGCGTCCGCATGGCAACCATAAGCTGTGTACAAGAAGCGAAGCAGAGGGGAGCCTTCTGAGAGTGAGGGTTTCAGGGAACATCTAAGATCCGCTGCCGTGTGCTGCTCTGAGGACGCTGTTCGACCTGCATAAAGCAGAGAGGGAGTGCTGAATGTGGCCTGTGTCGTCGGCGCTGACTGACAGGTGAGGTGCTGGCTCGGATTCAGCCTGGTTGCGCTGTGGTCTTGGCACGGTGTCGACAGAAGAGATTGCCTCCTGTTGTCCCGCATGCGTGTACTGTGGAGAGGCTTTGCGTGTAATGTAGTCGCCAGTTGCTGTCACACTCCTGTAAACAAGGCGTGTCTTGGTGCTGTGTAAGCTGGCAGATCTGGGCCGCAGACCTGCTCCAGAACCGAAGCGGGATGGTCGGTTGTCGTGCATGGGAGGGACGGGGCGGTGTTAGCGGACCGACCTCTCTTCTCTCTTCTTTTACCGTGCATGGAGGTGAAGTCATATGCTGTTGCTCCATACCAGTGTCCAGTGTTGCAGCAGTTAACCAGTCATTGACCGATTATAAAGAATTACATCCTTAGGTTTTTTGCAGATACTGGACACAAATGCCACATATTTACTATTAATGCAACCTTAATGGTAATCTCTGTTAAAGAAAGCGCGACAAACCTCATTGGAACATACATATATGCGTATGAATGAACAAAGTCTCTTTAAATGGAATATTGTGAAAAATGTCTATTGGTTGTAGTTTGTAATACCCATCATTTGACAAGTGAATTCAATTCTCTACTAACTAAACTACAAATTTCAGAATCCCCTTTAAAACATAAGAATCACAAGTTTCTTAAAGCCACTTACTATTAACATGCTTCTGACTTTTTTTTCCTCCTGCTAACCGCTAGCTGCCAGTTCATCTACAACCATGACGGGAGAGGAGATCATCAACATCAAGGAGGCTGAGGTGATCAAGCTGATCCTGGACTTCCTGAACTCCAGGAAGCTGCACATCAGCATGCTGGCTTTGGAAAAGGAGAGCGGGGTAATCAATGGACTCTACTCCGATGATATGCTCTTCCTCAGGTATGACTACAGACTCACAACATAGATGTGAAAACTGGAAATTGTACTATAGTCAAACAGATAATTGGTGGCCAACAGAGAGTAGTGCATAATTGGGAAGTGGAAATAAAATGATTTATGATTTTGAACATTACTGCAAATAAAAATTTGAAAAGTGTGGTGTGCATTTGTATTCAGTCCCCTTTGATCCCCCTTTACTAAATGAAATGCAACTAATTTTCTTTAGAAGTTATCTAAATATTAAATCCAACTGTTCTGTGAAAGTGTGGGGATGCTGTTCTTCAACAGGGATAGGAAAGCTAGTCAGAGTTGATGGGAAGATGGATCGAGCTAAAAACAAAAAAATCCTTGAATAAAAACTGTTCAAGGCTGCAAAGACTTGAGATTGAGACAGAAGTTCACCTTCAACCAGAACAGTGACCCTCAATATAAAGCCTCAGTTATAATGGAATGGTTTAGATCCGAGGTCCCCAACCCTGGTCTTCAGGGTCCACTGTCCTGCACGTTTTAGGTGTTTACCTGCTGCCGCACACTTTAGTTACATCAGTGGGTGATTGCCACAAGTGTGCAGCACTTCAATGCATGTCGAGGAGGTAATGCAATAATTTGCATCAGTCATGCTGGAGAAGAGACGCATCTAAAACATGCAGGAAAGTAAGCCCTGAGGACCGGGTCACTCTAACAAACCACTGGTTTGTTAGAGTGACCCGGTCAAAGTCCAGACATTAAATCAACTCAAAGCTGTGACAAGATTTAAAAAACAAATGTGTTCACTGATGCCCTCCATCCAATATAACAGAAGAACATTCTGCAAAGAAGAATGAGTAAAGCTGGTCAACACATACCCCAAAAGACTTGCAGCTGTAACTGACTGTAACTGACTCTGGGTCCTAAACAACAAGAATTGCAACACGTTTTAGATTTTTATTTTTATTTCAAGGTGTTTATCATGTTATTTCTGATTAAAATGCAAGACCCCTTAAGTTTTGACTTAGAAATGTTGATGGTATTACAATTACTTTGAACAGGCAACTCATTCTAGATGGCCAGTGGGACGAGGTGATGCAGTTCATTCAACCTTTAGAAGGAATGGACAGGTTTGACAAGAAGAGGTAAAATGAAACATGTCAGATTATTTTTCTACATGTTTTGCATCAGTTCCTACATGAGAAAAGGTTCATAACTGATATATATTCTGTTCTATATCTCTACACTCTGCACATTAGAAGAACATTTTAAAGCCACCAGTATCTGGTGTCATTGAAGTCCATTTACTAATGCTTACAATTATATTTCTAGGTTTCGTTATATCGTCCTAAAGCAGAGGTTTCTGGAAGCTCTGTGTGTGAATAACGCCATATCGGCAACTGAGGATCCACATAATGTATGCATATGTTGCATTAATTTACTGTATGTATCGATTATAAAATTTGTTCATCTGTTTTGGTCTCAGATACCTGTTTTTTGACATTGTGTGAAAGGTCTTTAGTGTTTCAGCCTAGGTTTTCTGTTTTATTTCGGGAGCCCTCTAATGGACAACATAATATGATATTGAAAAATAAAATGTAATCCAGTAAATTGCTGCATCTCCCTCGGCTATGATCTGGTTGCAGTACTTAATTTTATCCGCCTTGTTAAGGCTCAAATTCTTGAAGGCTCAATCTGTTGTGATGGATTAGATTATTTACCAAAATTAGTAGATTGGATAGCAGCTTTCTTTTATTTACTTATGGTTGTAAACTAAATTATTCACATGTAGCAATTCTTAAAATGTGTTTGTCAAACTTTCTTTGAACTTTTTACAAGAACATTTCAGTCTGAATAATAACTGTTTATGTGCATTAAAGCATGTTTTCTTTCGAGTTTTCTGAGGGCTGTTCTTTTGTCCGATACATTTCTACTAAACAATGTATCGAGTCCTTTTGGACATCCTAATATTTATTCATAAAAAAATGTTTTTATACATTTTCTTCCCTCCACAGTTAGAGCTTACAATGCAAGAGGCTGTGAAATGCCTTCACAGTCTGGAGGAGTTCTGCCCGACCAAAGAAGATTACAGCAAACTGTGCCTCCTCCTCACTCTGCTTCGCCTCACCGACCATGCTGAGTTCAAAGACTGGAACCCGAGCTCGGCTCGCGTCCATTGCTTCGAGGAGGCCTGCACCATGGTGGCTGAGTTCATCCCTGCAGACAGGAAGCTGAGCGAGGCAGGCTTCAGAGCAAGCGGGAACCGACTTTTCCAGCTGCTCATCAAAGGGATCCTTTACGAGTGCTGTGTAGAGTTTTGCCAGGTATCATGACAGACTAAGGATGAAATGGACTGCAATCAGCTTTCAATATATGAGTAAATACATGATTAGAAATCCATTGTCAGGCCTTAAATTCATGCAACCCTTTATCTTATTGGTGCAGCACTGGTTAGAAATTTGCAGATAAGGTTATAAAACTAATTTCTGTTGGTATTTCTATGTTTTCTAGAGTAAAGCGACAGGTGAGGAGATCAGCGAGGGTGAGGTGCTGCTCGGCGTTGATTTACTTTGTGGGAACGGATGCGATGAGCTGGACTTGTCACTGCTTTCCTGGCTACAGAACCTCTCCTCCGGTGCTTTCACCTGCGCCTTCGAACAGAAGACCCTCAACATCCACGTGGACCGCCTAGTGAAACCCAGCAAGGCTGGACACGCCGACCTCCTCACTCCCCTAATAAACCGTCTCTCTCCCTGCCCTACCTCGCCCTTTCGCCAGAGACCTCATTCGGCCGACACTTACATGTCCAGGTCCCTCAACCCGGCTCTGGACGGCTTGTCCCACGGACTGGCAGCGCAGGGCAAGAGAGGCATGGAAAGAAACATGAAATCCACACTCAGTCGGAGTCTAGTGGAGAATAACGTGCATCACCAGGATGACTCACCTGAGAGGTAAAAGCCAAAAAAAAGACCTATTTGATGTTCTGGGTTAATAGGATTACTCGTACTTGTACTCGTACTCGTACTCGTCGTCTTCCGCTTATCTGGGACCGGGTCGCGGGGGCAGCAGACTCAGCAGAGACACCCAGACGTCCCTCTCCCCAGACACCTCTTCCAGCTCCTCCAGGGGGAGCCCAAGGCGTTCCCAGGCCAGCCGAGAGACATAGTCCCTCCAGCGTGTCCTGGGCCGACCCCTGGGCCTCCTCCCGGTGGGACGTGCCTGGAACACCTCCCGAGGACGGCGTCCAGGAGGCACCCGGTATAGATGCCCGAGCCACCTCAACTGGCTCCTCTCGATGTTGAGGAGCAGCGGCTCTACTCCGAGCCCCTCCCAGATGGCCGAGCTCCTCACCCTATCTCTAAGGGAGTGCACGGCCACCCTACAGAGGAAGCTCATTTCAGCCGCTTGTATCCAGGATCTCGTTCTTTCGGTCATGACCCAAAGTTCATGGCCATAGGTGAGGGTAGGAACGTAGACCGACCGGTAAATCGAGAGCTTCGCTTTTCGGCTCAGCTCTCTCTTCACCACAACGGACCGGCACAGTGCCCCCATTACTGCAGCAGCCGCACCGATCTGTCTGTCGATCTCCCGCTCCATTCTTCCCTCACTCGTGAACAAGACCCCGAGATACTTGAACTCCTCCACTTGAGGCAGGAACTCCCCTCCAACCCGAAAACGACAAGCCACCCTTTTCCGGTCGAGAACCATGGCCTCGGACTTGGAGGAGCTGATCTTCATCCCAACCGCTTCACACTCGGCTGCGAACCGCCCCAGCGCATGCTGTAGGTCTTGGCTAGAGGGGGCCAGCAGGACCACGTAATCTGCAAAAAGAATAGACGAAATCCACTGGTCCCCAAACCAGACCCCCTCCAGGCCTTGGCTGCGTCTAGAAATCCTGTCCATAAAAGTTATGAACAGGGCCGGTGACAAAGGGCAGCCCTTCCGGAGTCCAACATGCACCGGGAACAGGTCCGACTTAGTGCCGGCAATGCGGACCAAACTCCTGCTCCGCTTGAACAGGGACCGGATGGCCCCTAATAAAGGGCCCCCGATTCCATACTCCTGGAGCACCCCTCACAGGGCATCATGAAGGACACAGTCGAATGCTTTCTCCAGGTCCACAAAACACATGTGGACCAGTTGGGCAAACTCCCATGAACCCTCGAGAACCCTGTAGAGGGTATAGAGCTGGTCCAGTGTTCCACGCCCGGGACGAAAACCACACTGCTCCTCCTGAAGCTGAGGTTCGACTATCGGCCGGACTCTCCTCTCCAATACCCTGGCGTAGGCCTTACCAGGGAGGCTGAGGAGCGTGATCCCCCTGTAGTTGGAACACACCCTCCGGTCACCCTTCTTGAGAAGGGCGACCACCACCCCAGTCTGCCAGTCCAAAGGGCCCTGTCCCCGACCGCCACGCAATGTTGAAGAGGCGTGTCAACCATGACAGCCCCACAACATCCAGAGATTTAAGGTACTCAGGGCGGATCTCATCCACCCCCGAAGCCCTGCCACTGTGGAGCTTTTTAAACACCTCGGTGACTTCAGCCTTGGTGATGAAAGAGTCCAACCCCGAGTCCCCAGCCTTTGTTTCCACCAGGGAATGCGTGATGACTGGATTGAGGAGTCGAGGTCAGCAGCCTCCCACCCCCACTATAAATAGTGTTGGCGAGGCACTGCTTCCCCCTCCTGAGGCGCTGGACGGTTTGCCAGAATCGCTTCGAGGCCAACCGGTAGTCCTTCTCCATGGCCTCACCGAACTCCTCCCAGGCCCGAGTTCTTGCCTCTGCCACAGCCCGGGCCGCGGCATGCTTGGCCTCACGGTACCCGTCAGCCGCCTCAGGAGTCCCACAAGCCAGCCACAGCCGATAGGACTCCTTCTTCAGCTTGACAGCATCCCTTACTGCCGGTGTCCACCACTGGGTTCTGGGATTGCCGCCGCGACAGGCACCGCAGACCTTACGGCCGCAGCTACGGGCAGGAGCATCGACAATAGATGCGGAGAACATGGTCCAATCGGACATCCCCTGGAATCTGGTCAAAGCTCTCCCGGAGGTGGGAGTTGAATACATCTCTGGCTGAGGGCTCCGCCAGACCCTTCCCTTCCCAGCAGACCCTCACTATGCGCTTGGGCCTGCCAATTCTGTCCGGCTTTCTCCTCCTCCAGCGGATCCAACTTACCACCAGGTGGTGATCAGTGGACAGCTCAGCCCCTCTCTTCACCCGAGTGTCCAAAACATGCGGCCGAAGTTCTGATGATATGACAACAAAGTTGATGATTGACCTCCTGCCTAGGGTGTCCTGGTGCCAAGTGCATTGATGGACACCCTTATGTTTGAACATGGTGTTCATTATGGACAATCCGTGACTAGCACAGAAGTCCAATAACAAAGCACCACTCGGATTCAGATTGGGGAGGCCATTCCTCCCGATCACGCCTCTCCAGGTGTCACTGTCGTTTCCCACGTGGGCGTTGAAGTCCCCCAGCAGAAAAATGGAGTCCCCGGGAGGGGCACTATCCAGCACCCCCAACAGGGACACCAAGAAGGCCGGGTACTCCGCACTACCGCTCGGCCCGTAGGCCGAAACGACAGTCAGAGACCTCTTCCCCAACCCGAAGGCGCAGGGATGCGACCCTCTCATCCACTGGGGTAAACCCCAACACGAGACGGCTGAGCTGGGGGGCAGCAAGCAAACCCACCCCAGCCCGCCGCCTCTCCCCGTTGGCCACTCGAGAGTAGAAGAGAGTCCAGCCCCTCTCGAGGAGAAGGGTTCCAGAGCCCACG
Organism: Crenichthys baileyi; assembly: GCA_036173005.1. Lineage (NCBI taxonomy): Eukaryota > Metazoa > Chordata > Actinopteri > Cyprinodontiformes > Goodeidae > Crenichthys > Crenichthys baileyi. The sequence goes on along the minus strand of JAHHUM010000878.1, from coordinate 484,298 downwards.
CTGTGCGTGGAGGTGAGCCTGACTATTTCTAGTCGATATCTCTCGACCTCCCGCACAAGCTCAGGCTCCTTTCCCCCCCAGCGAGGTGACATTCCACGTCCCTAGAGCCAGCCTAAGCATCTGGGGATCAGGCCGCTGAGGTCTCCACCTCCGTGTTATTGTATTTCATTCTTTTTAATTGTTTATCCCAAACTACATTTAACTTAAGAAAAGATCCACAGTGTTTTAAAGATTGTAAACCTTTTTGAATTGAGTGAAGATTCAGCTTTCAAACTTTTTCTGGCTAATACCAACTTTCTGCAGGTTTACTGCAGGTTCTTTGATAGAGGTAGTAGTTTTGACTCCAAAAGAAAATAATGGAAGTACAGGATTATCCAAGCATATCGCCCATTTGACTTTTGACTGTTTTTTGAAATAAAAACTCAACATGTATCAAGGTACTGTTGGTTTATGCATTTATAGACCAAAGGAGTTGTTAGTTTGAGGGATTTGATGACTAAGAAAGAAAATTGGATTTTTCAGTATTTGAGCTGCTGAACAGTGACCAGAATAAATCAGGGGAAATTTTAAGGGCAAGCAGGTTTTCTTAACAAGACTGGGGAAACCCATGATGTCATTTTACAAAGTTGTGAACAAGAAATCGGGTTATTATTGGATGTTTTGGGAACTTGTGGGTTTTGGTTTTTGCGTTCAGCTTAAAATATCCTGTTCCTCTTTATCTGAAATATATTCAGTTCAGCTGGCTTTCTTTTTATTTTTTCTATGTTAAGGAAGCACTTGCAGGTGTTGGATGGGTCCCACACCACACGCACCCCTCTGACTCCAGGAAAAGATGGCGGCCCACCCTGCAGCACAGATATACTGGAGGTAATACAAGCTGTGTGTGTGGTGATAGCCGGTGCCGTTCATACACTAAATATATCCTGGATTTATGTAGTGAAATTTTTGGTACAGTCTGGTACAATTAAATACAGTAGTTATCTACACCTAAATCCTGCTGAATATCACATACAGGGACAAAGAAACTGAAACACCTGGTTTTAGACCACAATAATTTATTAGTATGGTGTAGGGCCTCCTTTTGCGGCCAATACATCATCAATTCGTCTTGGGAATGACATATATAAGTCCTGCACAGTGGTCAGAGGGATTTTAAGCCATTCTTCTTGCAGGATTTTGGCCAGGTCACTACGTGATACTGGTGGAAGAAAACGTTTCCTGACTCGCTCCTCCAAAACACCCCAAAGTGGCTCAATAATATTTAGATCTGGTGACTGTGCAGGCCATGGGAGATGTTCAACTTCACTTTCATGTTCATCAAACCAATCTTTCACCAGTCTTGCTGTGTGTATTGGTGCATTGTCATCCTGATACACGGCACTGCCTTCAGGATACAATGTTTGAACCATTGGATGCACATGGTCCTCAAGAATGGTTCGGTAGTCCTTGGCAGTGACGCGCCCATCTAGCACAAGTATTGGGCCAAGGGAATGCCATGATATGGCAGCCCAAACCATCACTGATCCACCCCCATGCTTCACTCAGGGCATGCAACAGTCTGGGTGGTACGCTTCTTTGGGGCTTCTCCACACCGTAACTCTCCCGGATGTGGGGAAAACAGTAAAGGTGGACTCATTAGAGAACAATACATGTTTCACATTGTTCACAGCCCAAGATTTGCGCTCCTTGCACCATTGAAACCGACGTTTGGCATTGGCATGAGTGACCAAAGGTTTGGCTATAGCAGCCCGGCCGTGTATATTGACCCTGTGGAGCTCCCGACGGACAGTTCTGGTGGAAACAGGAGAGTTGAGCTGCACATTTAATTCTGCCGTGATTTGGGCAGCCGTGGTTTTATGTTTTCTGGATACAATCCGGGTTAGCACCCGAACATCCCTTTCAGACAACTTCCTCTTTCGTCCACAGTTAATCCTGTTGGATGTGGTTCGTCCTTCTTGGTGGTATACTGACATTACCCTGGATACCGTGGCTCTTGAGACATCACAAAGACTTGCTGTCTTGGTCACAGATGCGCCAGCAAGACGTGCACCAACAATTAGTCCTCTTTTGAACTCTGGTATGTCACCCATAATGTTGTGTGCATTTCAATATTTTGAGCAAAACTGTGCTCTTACCCTGCTAATTGAACCTTCACACTCTGCTCTTACTGGTGCAATGTGCAATCAATGAAGACTGGCTACCAGGCTGGTCCAATTTAGCCATGAAACCTCAGACACTAAAATGACAGGTGTTTCAGTTTCATTGTCCAACCCCTGTATTTATATTGTGATATCCTGATACTTTGGAAGATTCTGGTGTTGATCAACAATACCACATGACATCATAAAATTATTTAATGAAAAAGAAATCCAAAAGACCTTAGGGTTGGATCAATGATTGTAAGGTGACCAGGTCATGTACCTATGTAACGAGCCCAGACCATAAATCCTCCACCACTGTGCTACACAGGTGTTGTGTTTCAGTTTGTTTTCACCATAATGAGTGCTGTATATTGCATTATGAACAAATTCCTCAAATGTATTCTTGTCTCTCTCAAGGGACATTTTTAAAAAACTTTTTTCAGATGTAATTTCTGCTAGTTACCCTCCAAACAAATGATGTTCACTCTTTCTCTAAATCAATTTGTGATCTGATCATGGCTTGATATTGTAAGCTGTACTCTGAAGATGTACCTCGAGGGATTTTGTGATTTCCCTGAGCTTTTCACAGTCTGACTTCAACTTATGAAAAATCTTTTTCACAATAACAAAGCACCAACTGTTGGTACATTTGTTTTCTCAATATTATCTACAATGTGTTTGCTGATGTCTCGCCCCCCCGGTATTCTTCTGATGATGATTCTTCTTCTGTAAACCCGCTAACTGCAGATGATTTATTTAGGTTTATTTATTAGGTAAACCTTGCTAGTACCGGGTTGGACCCTCTTTTGCCTTCAGAACTGCCTTAATCCTTTGTGGCATAGATTCAACAAGGTACTGGAAACATTCCTCAGAGAGTTTGGTCCATATTGACATGATAGCATCACACAGATGCTGCAGATTCATCGGCTGCACATCCATGATGCGAATCTCCCGTTCCACCACATCGCAAAGGTGCTCTACTGGAGTAAGATCTGGTGGCTGTTGAGGTCATTAGAGTACAGTGAACTCATTGTCATGTTCAAGAAACCAGTCTGAGATGATTCGTGCTTTATGACATGGCGAGTTATCCTGCTGGAAGTAACCATCAGAAGATGGGTACACTGTGGTCATAATGGGATGGACGTGGTCAGCAACAATACTCAGGTAGGCTGTGGCATTGACACAATGTTCAATTGGTATTAAGGGGCCCATAGTGTGCCAAGAATATATCCCCCACACCATTACACCACCACCACCAGCCTGAACCATTGACACAAGGCAGGATGTATCCATGCTTTCATGTTGTTGACGCCAAATTCTGACCCCACCATCCGAATGTTGCAGCAGAAATCGAGACTCATCAGACCAGGCAACGTTTTTCCAATCTTCTATTGTCAAATTTTGGTGACCCTGTGCGAATTGTAGCCTCAGTTTCCTGTTCTTAGCTGACAGGAGTGGCACCCGATGTGGTCTTCTACTGCTGTAGCCCATCCGCCTCAAGGTTCGACGTGTTGTGCGTTCAGAGATCCTCTTCTGCATGCCTTGGTTGTAACGAGTGGTTATTTAAGTTACTGTTGCATTTCTTTCAGCTCGAACCAGTCTGGCCATTCTCCTCTGACCTCTGGCATCAACAAGGCATTTACGCCCACAGAACTGCTGCTCACTGGATATTTTCTCTTTTTCGGACCATTCTCTGTAAACACTAGAGATGGTAGTGCGTGAAAATCCCAGTACATCATCAGTTTCTGAAATACTCAGATCAGCCCATCTGGCACCAACAACCATGCCACGTTTAAAGTCACTTAAATCACCTTTCTTCCCCATTCTGATGCTCGGTTTGAACTGCAGGAGGTCGTCTTGACCATTTCTACAAGCCTAAATGCATTGAGTTGCTGCCATGTGATTGGCTGATTAGAAAAGGTGTACCTAATAAAGTGGCCGGTGAGTACACTCACCTGTCCACCTGCTCATTAACGCAAATTTCTAATCAGCCAATAAAGGCACTTTACAAAACAAACTCATCCAATTTATAATAAATTTTATACAGAAATATGAACTCAATTCAGTCCCATACATTCCAAATATAAAATAATGCTGTCATGTTCAGTTTATTATGGCAATTGGTAAAATGTCTTCTATAGGGTGTGGTGCTGGTGGTGTAGGGGTCAAGTATGTGACCCAGATAGAGTGGCTTCAGGTCATCCTGGGTTCGAGTCCCGGACCTAGTGACCTTTGCCGAATGTCTTTGCTCAGACCAGAGCAACTTCTTACACGTTTGCTGTGTTCTCTGGTTTGTTATAGTAAGAATAGGTGTGGAAAACCTGAAACCCCAGTTATTTACTGACTTGTGTTGATCTAACACATCAAATCCCAATGAACTTAAAGTTTGTGGTTGCAACCTGATAAAAACTGAAAAAGCTTAATGGATATGAATGCTTTTGCAAGGCACGGTACATTAAAGATCCATTGAAGACCTAATTATAGCATGTTGGGTTAAATCGTAAAACTGAAAGAAAATGTGGTTAATTTTAACAATGTTTGTTATCTAAGGTGTGTGTTTGACAGTTATAAACCTTCATGGATACAAGAGATAGGGTAAAGTAGATCAACTTTACTTGCTTCAGCTGAGTTGATTTCACGAATTTCATTGGGACTGTGAAGAAAACAGTTTCTGGCCACTTAAGTCAAAGTTAAAGGGGGATTGTCAGTACGCCTGAAATCATTGTTCCAGATTTAAGAGATATAGAATTAGATCCATCTGCTCGGCGCCTTCTCTTCTCTGTTCTACATCATAAATCTGTGACAAATTCTTCTGTACATCTGTCTGTTGGAGGCTTCCCACTCCACCATGTTGTTTGTAAAAGCTGTAGATCATGAGCACCTGAAACACATGATGTTTTTTTTCTTTTTTTAAATGGGTTTGATATCTGCTCATAGTTGACTTGTTACATCTATTATCAATCATATCTATGCTTCTCAGTTCTTTGTGGGGTGCAAAGTACTTTGGGGGATAGAAGTGTTAACCGGTGTTATAGGATGAGGGGCTCGAACATTTATTAATGGAATAAAAACCTTGAAAGTTGAAAAGTTACATAAAAAGGTTTTTCAAGGGATAATAAAAGTTCAACCTGGTTAGACATGGTGTGCAATGTTCAGCACCTTTTATTCAATCATACCATCTCGCAGTCTGTGTGTTTTTCAGCGCCGTGACTCCACAGAGCACATCCAGGAGTACTACAGGCAGCGCCTTCGTGTGCAGCAGCACCTGGAACAGAAACAGCAGCAGAGACAGCTCTATCAGCAAATGCTGCTGGAGGGAGGCGTGAAGCAGCAGGATGGAGCCCAACACAACCTCACGGAGACATTTCTCAGCAGGTGGAGAAGTCACACGAAAGGATTCAGTTTCACCAATGAGAGAAAATGTGATATTGGTTCTACCAGAACCCATTGATTTGTCTAGATCCATTCAGCGGCTGGAGGAGATGAATGTGGGCATCGATCCCAAAGGAGATGAAGTGATGGCGCATCTGGGTCAGCAATGGAACGGGTTAACAACAAACAGCAGCACCTCCAGCCCCAGGATGACCAACATTCACAACACAGATAAAGGACCTGTAAGGAGTAAGTCAGGTGGGGTTATCAGCAGCACCCCGTTAAACTCTGGGAACCATGGCCCGCCATCACTCAGTGAGTCCCCAGTTCCTAAAAGTCGCAGGTAGGAGCCTCTGTTATAACATTTATTATTATTTCTTAAATTTACTACAATGTTCATGTTTAAGGTCAAAATATGTAAGTATATGTTTTATTTGGCATTTCTATTTACTATGAAATGGTGGACATTATTCACAGGCTTCCTACACAGCCTGGAAGAGTCTGGAAAAGTATTGAATTTTATTTAAAGATTTTCCAGGTGTTGATAAGCTTGAAAAAAGAAAATAGATTACGGAAAATATTTGTATTTCCAGACTTCCCTTTCTCAAAATTTTGTTGTTTCCATACATACCTCCTTCCTTCGTTTCTTTCTTCCTTCCTTCCATTTTTGCTTATTTACTTTCTTTTTTCATTTCTTTCTTTTTCACTTTTTCCTTTCTTCATTTTTTCTTTCCTTCCTGTCTTCCTTCTTCCCTTACCCCTTCCTGCATCCATTCTTTCCGTTTTTCATTCCTTGTTCTTCCTTCCTTCCTTTAGTCTCTTCCCTTACTCCTTCCTTTCATGTTTCTCTCTTTCTTTATTGTTTCTTTCCTTTTTTGTCTTCCTTCCCCTCCTTCCTTTCCGTTTCCCTTTTTCCTCTTTCCTTGCTTCTTTCACATGCTTTTTCCCAGCTTTGTGTCAAAAATGTAAAATCAGTGGAAGAGAGAAGTGAGGCTGTTAAAAATATACAAAAATGAACTGAGAACGAGTCTAATTTGAGCCTGGAAAAGTGTGATGTGTTGAGATGAAAAAGTGTGCTGATACCCTGTATACAGATCAGTTCGATTTCTGGTATGCGACAATATAATTGCAGGTTTAAAATGAATCGGTATATTGTCATTATCAGTGCTGAAAGAATCAGAGCTTCTGCAGCTTCAGTCCAAGATGAACCTGGCTGCTCCACGATTAGAAACGCACATGAGGTAAAACAAATGTCCAATAATTCAAAGCTTGAACGCTAAAAGACTTTAGATTCTAGTTGGCACTCATAACAGAGCTCATTATTTTTCTTATCTTGTTGCAGCATGTGAAGTCCAAAACCCAGTTTGTAAGAGTAAGCCAGCTTGAGGACACCCAGGCGGTGCGTGCAGTGGCCTTTCATCCATCTGGAGCTCTCTATGCTATCGGCTCAAACTCCAAAACCCTAAGAGTCTGTGCCTACCCAGAAATACTGACCACCAGGTGGGCTCTGTTTGCAGATGCCTTCAGTTAGGTAGTCAAGGAGGAGATGGATTATGAATGCATTTATATTGTATCAAAGGGTGATTATGCAGTCTAGAAAAGTCTGGAAAAAAAGGAATTTACCTCATTTTCCAAGTCTGGGTAAAAAGGGAAAAAATAAAATAGTGTGTGGAAAAATGTTTCCAGAGCTTATACTTTACTCTATGTAAAAAAAATCTAAATTTCTAAACAATAAAGGGCTTCTCACATTGATTTATATTTAATTTGCTACCATTTTGTTGGAACTCTGCTTATGGATGCATTCATATTTGTTAAAAAAAATGTAAACTACAAAATTGAAGGAATTTAGGTATAAATGAAAGAAAGGATTTTATTGGATGATGGAGTTACTGAATGAAATATCCCAAAGATAAAAACATATTTAAAAAATAAAAGACCTTTTCACAGACTGGACCTGTGTGGTTTTGATGCCAGAGCTGCGTCTGGCATTAAAACTTTTAATCTAGAATAGCAATGTAGAATAATTCAGTCCAGATTTGACAAATTTAAGTTTTTATAGATTTTAAGATAAAGCTAATTTAATTGCCAGCTAAATAAAAGCAAACTAGCGCCCTTTACCCAACTGCTGCAGAAGCCAACCCCAGCCGTGTCTTATTTCAGGATTTTTAGAACATAAAGATACTAAATCCCAACTAGGCAATTTTTGTTGATGTCTTGAAAATCTTTAAAATTGAGTCTGGAAAAGAATTGAATGTTTAAATGGAAAACCCCGAGTACGACTTGATAAAAATGTTGCATAAAGTCATTATGTTTTAAATTGTAAAAAGTCTTTGTTTAAAATATGCAATTTACCTTTTTCAAAACTGTGGCTAGTCACATGTGTTTCTGATTGTTTTGCCACTTTAGCAGTTCTGGTGCAGCCAAACAGCCGTCGGTGCGTTTCAGACGTAACAAACATCACAAAGGCTCAATCTACTGTGTGGCTTGGAGCCATTGTGGACAGCTGTTGGCCACCGGCTCCAATGATAAATATATTAAGGTTTTGCCTTTCAATGCAGACAGCTGCAATGCCACAGGTACAGTGTTGCCAGTTTTAATATTTCTCTTGCTATCATTGTGCATTTTGTGCAAGTGATCAACTGATATTGCGCTTTTTATAAGAAGTTATAATGTCATCGAAAAGTTATTTATTTCAGTCATTCCTTTCAAAACGCTCAGTGATATGTATTAGGTGTTTATTTCTGCTAACGTTAATGATAATGGATTATGGCTATAGTAATGATTTAGTCATGGAAAGCTTAGTGGAAGGAAAATATGTGATGGTGCTGAAAAGGTGCACGAGCAACAAGGATAACCTCCACTTTGAGAAGATTATGAAGCAAAGAGTTTGGGGGAATTAACAGGATGTTGACTACGTCTGTAATCAGTGATGCAAGATCCAACATACACACACAAATCCTGGAATCAGGCTAGAGCTATTGCATTCCCTTTGTTAAGTCACTCATGTTACTTAATGGTCGAAAGTCCCCTTTCAGTTAGAATAGAATCGGAATTTCCTTTATTGTCCCTTAAGTGGGGAAATTCAAGTACACCGGCAACAAGGTGTAAGGCAAAATAGAAGAATGCATATTCACACAAAGGTAAAAATATAAAAACAAAAAATAAGAATAAGAGACTGTACAATAAGGGGAAATTTACAACACAAGACAAAAATAAACTACAGTTATTAAAAATAACATATTCAGAGTCAGATTCAAAGAAATGTGCAACTGAGTAGGGTGATTTAAAAATGTACATAACATGTATGTCAACAGTCTATTTAATTAAAATAATGTACGAATAATAGCGGGGGTGTAAACACTTATTGAGTTTGAGTTTGTTGGGAGTGGTGATGGTTTATAATGTATAACAGCTCCTGGGAGAAATGATCTGTGATAATGCTTCTCCATGCATCTAGGATGCTGCAGTCTTTTACTGAAGAACGTCTCCAGTTCATGCATGGACTGGGAGACATTGTCCAACAATGATGTTATATTTGCCAGGGTTGTTTGTCTCCCACCACTTGCACTGGGTCGAGGGGGCATTCTAGGACAGAACTGGCCTTCCTATCCGCTTATCTATTCGCCTTCTCTCAGCTATAGAGAAGCTGCTGCTGTAACAAACTTACACCATAGAAGATGGCTGAAGCCACAACAGAGTAAAAAAAGGTCTTCAGGAGCAACCCCTGCACTCCAAAAGATCTCATTCTCCTTAGTAGGTAGAGTCTGCTCTGACCCTTCCTGTCAACAGCATTAGTGTTGTGGCTCCAGTCCAGTTTATTGTTCAGGTGAACATCCAGGTACTTATAGGAGTCTACTATTTCAATGTCAGTTCCCTGGATGTTCAATGGTGTCAGTGTGGTGGGTCTGCCCCCTGCTGGAATCCACCACTAACTGCTTGGTTTCACCCACGTTGATCAGGAGTTGGTTCTGCTGGCAGTGTCCACTGTCTGTTCTCTAAAACTAAATTTTAAAGACAAAATTAAATTTTACATTTAATTTGGAAATTAAAGCTCCAAGAGTCTGGAAGAATGAAGAGGCAGAAAATCCAAGTTGCCTGATGTCCAGTGTGAAGTTTCCACAGTCAGTGATGTTTTGGGGTGCCATGTCATCTGCTAGTGTTGGCCCACTATGTTTATTAAATCCAAGGTCAGTGCAGGTGTCTACCAGGATTTTAGAGAAACAAATTGTTTCCACTGCTGAATGAATATGCTGATTTTATTTTTCTGCAGGACTTGGAATTGCCCAACCTGCCAAATTAAAAAGATTCAACAAATTCAGCAGATTCCATAAATCTCATTGATGCAGTGATTCATGCAATAGGAGCCCAGAATGTCATATCCTAATTTTTGAAGAAAATTAAATTTGAGTTTTTCTTAGCTTTAAGCCCTAATCAACAAAGTTAACAGAAATAAATGGTTGAAATCTCACTCTGTGTGTGATGAATCTTTATACTATAGGACCTTTTTAATTGAATTGCTGAAATAAATAACCTCTCATTTATATTCTAATTTACTGACACGCACCAGCACACGAGTATAGGTAAAATGCTAGTGAAGGCAGAAAATTTAATTCACACCCACATTGTCACACATGGTTTCTCTCTTGAAGTTAGCTGCTTAAAACCAAATGTTTCCATCTGGCTCAGGCCCAGACCTGGAGTTCAGCATGCACGATGGTACCATAAGAGACCTGGCATTCATGGAGGGTCCTGAGAGCGGAGGATCCATCTTGATCAGTGCTGGGGCTGGAGACTGCAACATATACACAACAGACTGTCAGAGAGGGCAGGGCCTCCATGCACTGAATGGACACACAGGTATGTTGGGTCTTTATACGAACGCAGTGGGAAAAACTGTTTTTTTATTTATTTTAATACTCATTGATATTTTAGGAACTCATTCAACTAAAGTACAGTACCACAGGATAGTTACAATAATATTTAATGAAATTATACCTGAATAGGTCACATTCTCACTGTGTACACATGGGGAGGTTGGATGATCGCCTCGGGCTCCCAGGACAAAACGGTTCGGTTCTGGGACCTCCGTGTGCCCAGCTGTGTTCGGGTGGTGGGAACATCTCTGCACGGATCAGGTGAGTCAAAACATGGTTGACCCAGATTTCCACTTATCCTTCAATCAGCTGCAGTGCACCAGTACTACACTCCATAAGGCACAGTCATATCACAGTTTAAGCCAACCAAGTGAAATTATACAGCAGTAGATCCACCTCCTTTAGGTTTTTCACCATTTTAAAGCTATGCAACCATTTTTATATAATTTTCTCTAATCAGAGAAAATTGTTTCTCTAATTAGATAAAAATTCAAAATGTTATCATTCAAATACTTGGATTTATTTTTATTGTTAATTTATTAACATCTGAAGGAACCATACAAATAGGTCAAATTATCTGCAGTTCAAATAAATACAGTTTAAAATAACCTCAATTCTTATTTTAAATCCGAAATAATTGTTCTTGCACAGTTTGGATATATAGTAGTAATGTTAAGGTGCTTAAATTACTAATAAACAAAATGTTTAAAAAATGTTTGAAAATATGTGTTTTAAATTAGATTGAGGTAATTCCAGGATATGTTATCATTTTATCTTAAAGGAAGTGCCGTTGCTTCAGTGGCGGTGGACCCAAGCGGCCGCCTGCTGGCCACCGGTCAGGAGGACAGCACCTGCATGTTGTACGACATCCGAGGAGGACGCATGGTTCAGACCTTTCGCCCCCACTGCAGCGACATTCGCTCTGTGCGCTTCTCCCCGGGGGCCCATCATCTCCTCACCGGCTCCTACGACAACAAAATCATCATCAGCGACCTTCAAGGTATCACCACTTCCTGTTTGTGAACAAAGATAGAAAATTGCAAAGTATAGTATGTGCAGTTTATCCTGACCTTCTGACTCCAGGTGACCTGACAAAACAACTCCCACAGACTGTGGCGGGGGAGCACCTGGATAAGGTGATCCAGTGCAGGTGGCACCCACATGACCGGACATTCCTCTCCTCATCAGCCGATCGAACTGTCGTCCTCTGGGCTCCGGGCCCCTGACCGTTTCAAGGAATGAGCTATTATCAAGAAAGGCAGTAGTCTTCACAAGCGTGTAGTGTCCCCACACACCCTGGCCTAGGCTGTTTTTGTGATACTCTGTTTAGAGCAACCTCTGTGTATACTGTGTTAATGGTGTGAGGCGTCGAGACATTTTGAAGACACCATACACTGAAAGCTAACTGTATGTATCTGAATGCTATTGCGATGTATCTGTGTGAGTATGCCACTGTGAGACACTCTAAAATCTGTGTGTAATTGATTTTAAAGGTCAACTGTAACTAAAGGTGGATCAAAAGAAACAAAAATGTATTTGCAGTTGTAATTTAGGTTTAATGTCACTCCTAAACCCCCCAAAATACCATTTATGCTTCTGTGTTTGCTTGTTACAGTACATTGTGATATGAGTATAGAAAGGGTGGATGACACCAAAAAAGAGAAAAGTAAGTTTACTTCAAGCACACTTCAAAAATTTGTTTAGTTATTCTCTCATGAGTCACAGAAATATTTTATCAATATTTGGTCAGAATGTGATCAAAAGAAAAAAATATATATATTTAAAGAATTGATGCTTTGTTTCAGCATTGCACAGTTTTTCACAGCTCATCAAGGCACAGTGATGTCAGTGCTTTCTTTGAGAATTAGTGTCCGGTCTCAACATTGTGGAAGGAAGCCACATTTACTTTTATGCATTTCATAATGTGCCTTTTTTATAAACATGTGCAGAGGGTTAATTTTTTCTGATTGCATTTCTATGCCAGGTCAAAGTAAATATTTCAAACATGTCATTAAAAACATGCTGAAACTTAGCAGAGTTTTGACTGTGTGGACATCTTTGTAAATTAACTATTATCATTAAAAGATTTTTTTTCTTTATTAATTACGATATGAAGATAGAAAATATGACTTATTCTGTTTTTATTTCACTTCAGTTATCAATAAAGTGTTAATTACAGGCCAACATTTGTTATTGAGTTTCCAGCAAACAGGAAAGACACAGAACTAAAGCTTAGTTTTTCTCCCAGCCCACAGGGTGTGTAAATGCCGTTGTACAGTTTAAAGATCATTTTGCAAACTGGTGACAAAAAAAAAATAACCCATATAATTCCTAAAAATGAAGAAATATAAAACAAATATTGAACTTGTATGTATTTATTAAGATCAATAATTAATATTGGATTGCTGAATAGCAAAGTAGGTAAAGTGTTTGGAGGAATTTCAACTAATTCATTACAAAAACATTTAGACAATAATTTGTTTTCTCATACAAATTTTTCTTGTTAATGATGGTAAGCCTTTCTATGTTTGATGAAACAAGAGAAGCCCAGACCATGATGCTACCACAACCAGGAGGAATAACATGTTCCTGCTAAAGTTTAGTGGGTTTGTCTTTCCAAACATACTTCTCAGTAAACAAAAGAAATAATTTTTCGTGTTCACACAATAAATTCTATAATTCTGTGACCCACAGTATATCCAGAAACCTCAAATTATGCGTCTTGACATTATCTTTGGAATTCAAATTTAAAAATGGTGAAAAGTAGTACAATTGTCGTTGGGGTTCGTTGTTACTTGGTCTCTTGTTACCAAGATTGTTTTTTTACAATGACCAGTGATAGCTGGGGTCAAAATGTTTCACCACTGTGGGTCAGAATCTAAGAACTTCAGGAACCACTGCTCTAGTTTGCCCAGAAATGTTTTTCCATTGAAATTTTTGTTGGACTAATAAACCGTTGGTCCACCAGAGAAAGGCCTTTAGTCATTTAGGCTATTAGTCTGAAAATCAACCCTGTCCTTCAAAGAAATCAGTACATACACATTAAAATGTTGTTTAAATGATTTACAAGAAACCTTCATCATTTCTCCCCCAACTGCTAAAGTGATTCAGAAACACAATCACAGATAGTGTGATTGATTTTATTATATTTATTTTATTAAAAGAGAAACTTGATCATTTTTTATTTTATTCTTTGGAGAAACAAACAGTTTTTAAATCGCCACTGCAGCAGATTTCAGATTACAATATAATGCAGCTGGACATGGCAAATTGATAAGTAGGACTATTAAAAAATGTTTTATTAGTTAATTTCAGGTCAAGACACTGGAAATGTAGCATTCTGCCAACATAAGCGTATGTAAGATGTGTAGCATGAAGTTCTCTTAATTTATGACAAGTTAAGAATGTCCTCAACCACTTGAGGAACCAAAGCATCCAGACAATGGGAGAATATGCATCTCCAATGATCAAAATGTGCATTCTTTTAAAATAGAATAGAATAGAACTTTATTAATCCTTGAAAGGAAATAGCTTTGTTACTGCAGCAACACTTATAAAACAACAAAAAAAAAAGACGCAAATCTTGATTATTATAAAGTCTAATGGTTGATGGCAGGAAGCTTTGTTCAGTCCTCCACTGAGGTGGTATCATTCTGTGACTGAAGGCGCTCTCCCTAAACATCCCCAGGTCATGCAATGGGTGTGAGTCATTTCACAGAGTACGGATCAGTGTCCTGAGCATCATTACCCCAGCCACCGGCAGAACTTGGTCCTGCACAGCCTTGATGGTGGAACTTGCTTTTTTTTATTAGTTTTTTAAGTCTATTCTTGTCCCAACTCACCACACCAAAGAATAGTGCACTGGCCACCACGGTGGGGTAAAAGGTGAGCAGAAAGGGTCTACTGATGTTGAAGGATTTTAACCTTCTCAAAGAGTACAATCTGCTCATCCAGCCCTGATACAACCTACAGATGCTGTATCATCAGAAAGTTTCTATAAAAAGCAACAGTTGTACTGGAAGTCTGATGTATAGATTGTAAAGAGGAAGGAGGGGTCAGGACAGTCCCTGAGGAGCCCCTTATTGCTCATGATTTTGTGAGAGACAGTTATCCCGATGAACGTACTGTATTGTGGAGGTTAAATAGTCCATAGTCCAGTTGATCAGAGATGGCACCACCTGTACTATCCTCATCTTCATCTTTTGGGCTGTTAATACCATAAAAAACTGATGGGGTCACACCTGTGGCCATTTAAATTATGTTTGTCCACTTATGTGTTATAAATAAGGGAATCACAAAAGCAAATTAAGATGAAAATAAATCAAATTTTCTGTCTCACACATTTTGCATGTGGATAAAATAAAAATGTACAGAACAATTTGGTGGACCAAATATATAAATGCAATGTTTTGTATTCTATCATTTCCTGTACTGTGTATGGCAAATGCATTCATCTTCCAGTGATTATTTTCTTAACCACTGGAAGACTGTTAGTGCCTATGAGGCAACTTATAATTGGCTTTCTTGTTTGTTTTGAGTGTAAGATCGAAAAGGTTCTGCTTTTTTTAAATCATAAGATGACTCCTGCAACAGAAGGATCGGGCATGACATAGTAGGGACAGTGGGGTGATGAAGGTTACACAGTAGAGAGGAGGGCTGGAGAGGGATTTATTCTCGCCCACATGCTGCGCTCGATCATTCGCTCTTTTGTTCGGTGGACAATAAGAGCCTGAGGTCCAGGGCTTAAAAAGGATAGGCACACCATTAACCAGCCAGCGACTCTGGAGAGAGACTGGCCAAGCTGAAGGTAAAATCTGGAATTACACATAGCATGCATTTCTGATACCACCAGGAGTGATTTAACTAGAAACTTAAAGAGGAAAATCCATGAAGCAGAACAATTACAAGGGCACAGAACAGATGGTGTTTGAGGACATGTTTATTTCTTATAATTGAAAAAAATCAGTTCAGTTTAGGGCTGTGTGGTGGTGCAGTTGGTGGCACTGTTGCCTTACAGCAAGAAGGTCCTGGGTTCAACACAAATGCGTGTGTGGTTGTGTGTGTCTGTGTTGCCCTGACATGGACTGGTCTTCTGCCCATAGACTGCTGGAGATAGGCACCAACTTCACTGTGACCCACTGTGGTAGAAAATGACTGACTGACTGTTCAGTTTACAAGCTTTACTGCAGATTTACGTTGCCATTATTATTATAAACTTTGCACACATTTCTAAATCAGGTGTATGCCCACTTTGGACATGATCTGAGCATTTTGGCCACTTTAAAGCAATGCAGTAAGGGGGAGTGTATAAAAATAACTTGTTTTCTTTGTCGCAGTGCTGACAGTTCAGTTGCTCTGTACTGGAAAATTAGTTTGTGGTGCATGGAGGGGATTTAGAGAAAAACAATGGCTCTGAACTGCCTGATAGGCAAGCCTTTTGTCTTACAACAGTTGGGTCAAATGCTTTTCTGGCTCCAACCAATTTCACCATGCTCTGAAGGATTACTCTGGTCCATATCTCTTGAGGGGTTGGCCTTAAAATGTATTAAAAAATACTGGGCTTTATTTAAAGCCAAAAAAAAAGTGCCCTTTTTATTATTGCTGCAGAGCATGCTGCATGCATGTAACATAAAATCCAGTTAAAACTAATTAGGGAAGCTTAATCAGTAGAAAGGACTCAGTAAACAGCCAGACAGTAAAAACTGTTTCATGAACAAAACTTTATTAATCATCTCCCATCTTCTCTGACTTCTCCACTCTGAACAGCTGCCGGATGTTTAGGGTGACTGTGTGTTGCCAGACGTCTCTACTATGCTGTACACTCTAGCAGGGGGAGGCACCCTGTGCGGTGTGGCTGCCCTGGTGCTTCTCATCGTTTCTACGGCAACAGATTTCTGGATGCAGTACCGATACTCGGGCAGCTCAGCCAACCAGGGGCTCTGGAGGTTCTGCATCAACCACAAATGCCATGCCCACACTATAACCGTAGGTATGTACCTCAAAAGGTGTTTGCAAATAAACTTCCCCGAAGTTAATATATATATTTGTTGGTACAAGTCAAAGATTTTAATGACCTTTTTTCAAAGAGTGATTGTAGTCTTTGGTTTTCGTGTATTCAGCCTTCTGGGATGCTACCAGGGCCTTCATGCTTCTGGCAGTACTGAGCTGTTTTGCTGGCATCGTGCTCGGCCTTAGTGCCTTCACCAATGGCACCAAGAACAGGAGGGTCCGGACTGGAGGCATCGCTCTGGTCCTATCAGGTACCATAAAGACAGAAAATAATTACTGCACTAAAGTTAGATTTTTTTGACAGATTAGAACTAAATATCTTGCTTAGACTGATGATTTTGGCATCTGAGTCATGTGCACAATAAAAAGACAAGAATATGTCCTTGGGCTTGAAAGAGCTTTACTTCTAGAACAACCATATAAAAATATATTTCTTAAACAATAAAGCAACCCTGAAATTCCAACAAAGTTAATAGTTTTATTCTTCTCAATAAAGTGACTTTTTAGTAGGATTTTTTAAGCTTTGTCGCTTCTCATGCTTTTACTAAATATATTTTTCCTTTCTTTTGTACCCTGTTCAAGGTTTTCTTGCTCTTCTGGCTTTAGTTGTTTACACAGGAGTGACAGTCTCTTTCTTTGGCAAACGCTTCGAAGGCTGGCGCTTTTCCTGGTCCTACATTATAGGCTGGGTGGCTGTGATTCTGGCTTTTGCAGCAGGTTTTTATTATAGTTTTTGACTCAAGAATGTGTGTTCTCAAATATCTATGCATTTTTTAATTTTAAATTTGAACTTCCTTATGCACAGCTGCTTTACCTCATTCAAAACAGTCAGCAAAACCTATTTGAATAAAGAAAATGGCTTCCTATCGAAGTTTTCTTGCAAATAAGATATTTTTCAAACATCTAAAAATGAACTTCATATACATGCACAGCAAAAGATTTTAGGATGTAAAACGCTCACACATTAACAATAAATAAACAGAAAAACACATTTTCCTGTAATCTTAGAATATATAAATCTGTACATGACTTTTACATGCCAAACTTTATTTAATGGACTTAATAGATCTGATTTTTAAATGGAGCACATCTTTCATGTTTTGTAGGTGTGTTCCAGCTCTGTTCCTACCAGAAGACCTCAGCAGAGCCTGCTCCTTCAAATAACCCGGACAGCTGAACGGGATAAACACACAGATGGTCCTCCAGACTGTTGGACTGTAAATCATTTCTGCTTTCGCTATCTAAAGAGTGGAATAAAGAAATAAAAAAAAAAACTCATCATAGAATAATCTGTTTTCTACAGCAATATGTAGTTGAACCACAAACGAATGTCCAAACATGCAAGAAGTCAGACTTTATTCACAGCTAAATAAACACAGTATTGCTCTGCAGTTTCTTTCTGTAGGAAGTTACACAGTACTGTAATCTTAATACTGAACTGAACTAATTGAAATCCGAAGGAGCCCTTTTTTATATGTGATCACAGTACAACCACATAGTTTAATGTATTTTATTTTAGTTTTATGTGATAGACCCACAGATAATGGTAAAAATATATAAAGTATGACATGGTGTAGGTATTAAAACCCTTTTATTCTGACACCCCCACATAACACTGACATTTAGGGATAAATGGCAAGAAATTACCCATTGTTAAAATAAATGTTTAGTCTTGTACTTTGCCACAGGCCATTTAGGGAACATTGTGTGGCAGCATCATGCTGTGGGGATGCTTTTCTGCAGCAGGACAAGGAATCTGGCCCAAGTTAATGGAAAGATGGATGGATGTAAATAAAAAATAATCCTGGAGAAAAAAAAACAGATAGATGATGCAAAAGACTTGATAGTGGGTTGGAGGCTGACCTTTTATCAGGTTAGCAACCCTAAACATAAAGCCAGAGTTACAATGGAATGGCTTTTATCAAAGCATGTTCAGTGGTCCTGTCAACATCCAGATCTAAATCCAAATCAGAATCTGTGAATTGAATATAAATTGAAAACACCTAAGATTAAGCTAGTTTCCAAAGTTTTCAGTTTATCTACATGAGTTAAGCTGGTAAAAAAAAAAAAAAAGATGCCAAAAGCTTTGCACCTGCGCCTGAAACAAAAGTAAGTTCCAGAAAGTATCGACTATAATGCACACCATACTTTTCAGATGTAATAAAAAAAGTGAAAACCATGGCTCTTTTCCTTCAACTTTACAATTCTGCACAGACTTTGTGTTGGTCAATTAAATTATACCCTGATACATCAAAGTTGCAATAAAGGAGCACTTTAAATATACTCCTACACCTCAAGATCAGTATCAGTTTAAAATCCCAAATCCTATGGTTGAACAAACCGTTTACATTTCGTTATGTTTTTTTCAATTCATCTGTATCTCCTGACGTTTGAGGACAATGTTCACACATCTTAAATAATTAAAATTAAACAGCAAATACACCAAATTTTTACTTCCAAATATTTGTTTTATTTTTAACAGTAGAAGCAATCTCACAGAGACTACTTAAAATGACACATAATGCAAATAAATATATATATATATAGAGAGAGAGAGAGCCAAAGTAGAATTAAGGACATTAACATTTGGTAAAAAATTATTTACAACACTCGGAATAGTGCAAAAATCACACAAAAACTGCCCCCCCAGGGACATGAAATGGATTGAGGACAATGGTTGTGTGCTGCCCCCTGGTGGGGGAATACAATAGCTGACAGTACTGTATCTGGCATGGCAAAAAAAAAACATCTGCTGAACATTAAGAAAATGACCCTCCCTGTTGAGGATGCAGCAAAAGTTGATGCACTCAGTGCTCCTCAGAGAGTCTCTACAAAAACGGTGCTATTTAAATGTGGTAGTGACATGACTCATGTTAAAAACAAAAAAGAATCAACAAAGAAAGGAAAGAGAAGCATTCTGAGGAGCTGAATGCAGATTTATCAGTTAAAATCAAGTGAGATTCATTCATTGTTGTTAAAGGGACACTGAAGAAAAAACTAAAGAGGTGCAAACCATGAAACCCATCATGAGCACTACATAATGAAACGACAAACTGCAGCAACTAAAACCACATGGCAGGTAGTGCCCCACCAACCCTGAGTGAAATCAATTTATAATAAGTCTTAGCACCATCAAATACCACAGAATGCCAGCTTTGCCAATTCTTCAGTCCCACCAACGTGTCTGGGGTTGTGACAGGCACAATGTATGGTTGTTTTTTTTTTAAAGTGCGCTTGCTTTCTTGAGCTGTTCCCCTCATTAAGTCTTCCCCACAAACACAAAGTTTCACTTAAAAACTGCACACAAACAAACGTTCCATTTTTACATGCATATTAGGTTGTTGCAAATTCAAATTTCTTTTAGGGACCACTTTTTTTTGCATTTCGAAAACTCGGACCTTACAAGTGTTATGTGGTTATTCTTCTTTCCTCTAGATGACAGCAGTAAGAATGCATAAACAGTATCAGTCAAGTGTTGATAACTGCAGACACATGCTTTACAAATACACTACTGGTAATTGGTCCTCAAGAAGCATGTTGCTTTAGAACAAAATGCTAATGTTGCATGAAGATGCTACAACAACATCAGAAAGAGACAGATTTGAATCTACTATTAAAGAGTAAAATCTAGGCCTTTGGGACAACTTTCTCGTGTCCTGTTGTGCTGAGTATTTGTGCATTGAAGATGCATTTATCCAGCAGAGACTGGAAGGAAAATAACCTCTGAGCATTGATCATTAAACATGTTTAAATCATGCCAAAGACGAGGAAAACTGCAATCACTAATGATTTGAATAAGAGAGAAAGGATAGGACCGTCAGGAAATAATTAAGCCTCTGTCGGCTGATCTGCATTAGAGACGTAAAAATCATCATTTCAACCTACAGCCAATAAGAAAGAGCAATTTAACGTACCCATAACTTGCTGAATGTAGAGATGGAGACAGGACTGAATGTACAGCTTAGAGATGAAAATTAACAAAAGATATAGAAAAGTTAACTCTGTGCACTCATGCAAAAGATGTGCACTTTGTGCATCTTTGGGTATGCATAGCACTACGCCTCTAGTGTCGAGGTGCAGTAATAAGAACTACAGCAGGCTAATTCTGATCAGTATAGCCCTATTCAGTCTGCATGCTCAAGGACAACAGGACAATGAGCGACATAAATTCACAGATGTTGAAAAGTTTCTGGAAGCAAAGTGCCAGTTAACTTGGTTAGTGTGGCACTTTGCTGAGCTGGAGCCATTTTGGCTTTGGTTTTAATAACTGGCACACTGCAACCAGGCAGCGTGAGTGTTTATTTGGCTTGGCTCTGTGTGACAAAGATGCAACCTGTCTGTTTCTTTACTGCACTCGGAGGAAGAAGAGTTCTTCAGGTTAACGACTCTGACATTGCACAGGGTTTCTACTCTTCCTCTTCGTAACAGCGCAGGCCATGTTTGAAGCAGAGTCCGAGTACATTAAAGTTTGCCCTTCAGGTTCAGCTGAGAAGAGGCTGAAATTCTCTTCCAATCAGAAGTCTGCCTTTCTCTCCTTCCATCGCTGAGGGTTATGTGTTTTTGTGATACCTATCAAGACAAAGGGAAACACTTGAAGGTGGTATACAAATGACAAACACTTCTCAAAAACAAGTTATTTAAGGAAATAATTAAAGTAGAAAGAATAACAGTGAAACACTATTTTCACTCCTTCCTTTTTTATAGCATGCATTTTGTACACCATGAATTTGTAAGGTAAGGTAACCACAAATGTGTATAATAAAAAGTACTGCCCACCAGGTGGCAGTACTACATGCAAAACAGCATTAGTACCTAGAAGCAGTGTAAGGAATTGTAAAGACTTTTTTTGTTGTCGTCGAATCCTGCATTGTGTCAAAGTGTTTGTGTTGCATTATTGTTAAACTGGATCTCAATTACTTGCTTCTCACAATACGATAGAGACTGATGTGAAAAGAGCAGACATCCTACCCGCTTTGTAAGGTGAACTCTGGCAGTGCACCGAGGGACGTAAGCTGTTCCTCTAGGGCCACAATACGGAGACCAATGTAACTCGAAGACAGCAACAGGAGTATCACCCTGCAACACAGACGTGCAGGAATTAGACGATTTTTCAGTCTTTTGTCCAAGCTGCGAATCGCAGCAGAGTAACATCAATACATTATTTTTCAATTAAAAAAAAAACAAAACAAAAAAAAAAGGGGACTGGCCAATAAAGCTGTTAAATACAACATAGAATTTGACAAAAAAACTCATGCTTTCCCTTGTGGACTGCAACTT
Organism: Crenichthys baileyi; assembly: GCA_036173005.1. Classification (NCBI taxonomy): domain Eukaryota; kingdom Metazoa; phylum Chordata; class Actinopteri; order Cyprinodontiformes; family Goodeidae; genus Crenichthys; species Crenichthys baileyi. The sequence goes on along the minus strand of JAHHUM010000878.1, from coordinate 462,625 downwards.
CAACATCAGCAGACAGAGATTAGCAAACAGCAAGATAAGGACAGGGATCGAAGGTGGGGGGTCAGAAGATACTAGAAAAGAAAGGTGCCACTTACAGAATCAAGTAAATAAAGAGAAGAGTGTTGACGCTGCTGAACTCTCTCTGAACCAGCAGAGACTTTGCTTTTCCTGTCACACTCCACATCCACGATCGACCTAAAAAGGAAAATGCAAACAGCATAAATATCACGGCTCACTTTCACTTTTCTAGTTGACATTTCACCTACGCTCAGAAACTGAGCTTGTTTTTGTGCATCGTCATGGCAGCTTGTGTTTGTGTAAATTACCCGACTCTGAGAGCTCTTCTGAGGATGAGCTATCGCTCTGCTGCAGACTGCTGAAACCTGAACTGTTTCCATTAGGCACTGCTTCTACGGAAAGGAGAGATAAGAGAAAAAGGAATTGCTGTTAAACTACTAATTGACCTTGAACTTTGTCTAGAACAAAACTAGAACACAATAACGGTACCAGAACAAGCTTTGTTTACAGTCAACCGTAATTTAGTCAACAAAAGATTTAAACCAATTCTCAATATGATTGTAAAGATTGTTAAATAAAAATTCCTACCTCTGTGAGCTCTCTGCAGAGGCTGATCCTGTAAAGACGGAGTTTTGAAACCATCCAAACTGTCGTCCAAGCTGGACTGGCTGGAGTTCTGCACAGACAAAGACCCACGACTTCAGAAAGCAGCAGTATCTCACATTAGAGAATACTCATTTTAAGGTTATGTTAGACTTAATAAACGGAACCAATTATTTTTCATATTTAAAAAATATATTTCTTACCACAAGTTTGCCCCTATCATAGCTGTTTTCGCCTGAGGAAAACAGAGGACTACTGTTTGTGCTGCCGTCCTGTAAGAGAAGATCCAGAGATGAAATATTATTGCCTCCAAGTAATAAGTCCATAACCTATGAGCCCTCAACATTTTATGAAAAGTAAACAAAAGGTAGTTCTTACTTTAACTTGTAACACTTTTATAAGACCTATTTCCTGATGTTTAGACAAGAAAAAGTCCAATACATCGCTACACTTTCACAGACACGGTTAAGCACTTTTTAGTCTTACACAATTTGACTGTAATGCCATCAGTCTCTATAAATCTTACCCTTACAGTCGTTCTATTGCTATTTTTTGTCAGTTCTAAACCACTCACCTCTATCTGAGGACAAATGGAGCGAAGCAGCTGGTAACAGGATTCTCTGTTCCTCAGTGACACAAAGAGATACTAAACAATAAGAAAACATTAAAGCAGGAGGATTATTAGCCGTTTGCTTGGAGGTAAACTCAAATATTGAGACACACCCTGTTGGCTTAACTTGTAAGGCAAGGTTAAAGTTGCTAGACAACACCTCATTTGATTGGAGCACGATATCAGACTCCATTATCTTCATGAATGTCACTAATGTGCAGAGCTAAAATGTTAGACTCACCTTCTCTCCTTCTGTGGTGCGAATGGACAAGGCGTTCGGAACCAGCAAAGCTGTATTCTGTTTCTTCACTATGTAGATGGAGGAAACTGGAATGACAACCTGCAAAGAAAAACAACAAAATTTAAAACGTCGGTCAAATCAAACATAGGTTTTAATAGCGTGATGAGCTAGGCCAGGGCAGAGGCCTACCTTGGTGTCCTTTAGCAGAACCGAGGAATAGAAACAGGCGTTGGTATCGGTGACGTAAAGGCGACCGTGGTAGGGCACTTCCCTCTGCAGGGCACAGATGTATGCTGGGAGGGAAGTGGGAAACGGTTTTTCAGTTTTACACAGTTTACCTGCTTTTATTTAAGGCTACTTCTTGTCATTTTCTCTTTACCTACCATGTATCAAGTCTTCATTCTCGGGAATGTCTGGAAACAACTTGTGGAATGTCTTATTGTGCTTTGTGAAACTCTGAAAATGAGAAAAGACTATACTTTGAAAACTAAAAAAGAAACTGTTTTTCTGAAGCCTTCAAAGAATGCATCTTTCACCTAATAAGGACACAAAGTACATAAAGCAGATGGACTTACACTTTGTATGCCGTTTCCCTCTGTTCTGTCAAAGCCTTTGCTGTCAAGATCAAATGTCTCCGACCTGGGGAGAGAGGAATTAAAAAAAATCCAGTTTGCATTAAAAAGCAAAACAAACATCCTTTTCACCCTAACAGGCATGGGTTAGTTGTTGCTGCACACTGCTGGTCAACTGGCTGAAGGTTCCTACTCTTTTCCTTTGTGTAAAAGAAAGACAAATTGAGCAGTTCCAAACATTTTCTGGTTGCAAAACCAAGTCATGGTGTGGAAACTAAAGAAGTGCCACCCATCACTCTTATTAAGGTATCCATGTCATAAAACTGCAGCTGGCAAGCTATGAGCAGCGTTTTTTCCATATGTATGCTTAAATGTGTGCAAAAATGTAAACACTTCTGGTTACACTATAAGCTTCACTATATTAATACCTTTATTGCATTACTTTTGCAACAGTGGGAATAATTGTTACCTTTCAGTTTCAAATAAAATTTAGATCATGTTTAACATTTTTGTTTTTAAATCTTAGCCAGAATTATTTTATCACATAATTAAACCTTGCTGTGACTGTTAGATCTTTAATAGTGCGAGGAAGTAAATGAAATGCACTCTAGGGCCACAAAAGGGCCGCAGGACAACCAAAGCCCAACAATCGCCTCCGTTTTCCAAATAAAATCCCAAAAACAAAGACAGTAGAATTACGTGAGCAGACAGTCTGCTGAAAGGGGCTGTTCAGTCATGTGTGAATCATGACTGAACAGCAGCTGAGAGTCGGGTCATGTCTTGTGACGCATGTTGTGAATAGCTGAAAATATCTACAAATAGTCTCATTTCAAGCATTTCCAGGTGGAGAAGTTGTATATTGGTTGTCAAATTAAGAAGGGGAATTTGAAGGCTTTCATATTAACACAAAGAATCAATTTAAAGCATTTTTATATTTTAAATTAAGGTGATTTATTCATGCACAAATCTGTGTACATGAGTTTATATACAGAACCAAACACCTTCATAAAACAGAAGACAAAAACCAAAGATTTTCTATTAAATACTGTTTGTTCCTTGATGATTCCCACCTGACAGCGGCTTGTCTGGTGAAGGTTCTGTGCTGCTGCTGGAGCTCGAGCTGAGCAGCCTCTAAACTCAAGGCTTTCCTCGTCTCAGTCTTCTTGACACTGCCGTTGCTCTGGCTGTTCCTGCTTTTCTTGGCTTTGGCTGGCAGCCCGCCATTCTCCACCGGGTAGCTGCTGGATGTGAGGATTAAAGAAGTACGGATTAGTGTACGTGGTACATATCTTCATAGAAACAAGAACAAATAAGTCTCTTTAGAAGAGTTCCTGTTGGGACAGGCATGCCACGGCATGGCAAGTTACATTTTCACAACCCTGAGATGCACAAGTCAAGTTGCAGCATGCAGTGGCGAAGCTTGCTCATATTATTAGATCATTTCACCAAGTAAAAGCTGTCCACATATAGCAGACTATATGGGTTTTTTTCATTTAAAATAAAAACTACCACCCAGAAAATAACTGTAAACTTAAGCCACAAACATTAAAGTGCCTGTGACACAGTTTTGCCATAAATGCAGAAATTGAAAGAAAACACCTAAATATTGAAGGAATTAGGAAGTAATTGACATGATAATAGGATTAAAGACTCCATAAAAGACAATTGACACACACACAAAAAAGCATTTTTCAATGTTAAATGCTGCAAGTCCAAAGTCACCCGAAAATTACATCAAAAGGGGAAATCTCCGGTGATTCATTGTGTGAGTGTCAATGATAAACTGTTCAGGTAGAAGCCAAGTTGGGTTAGAAACAGCATTAATATGGTGAAACGGTGCACTGCTGGTGGTGGCAGCAATACTACGACAGCAGCCGTCTACTTTCTTGAAGGGAAGAGGTGCCTGGATCAGAGCTGGACAACTGACAAGGGACAGATGGGCTGGTCCCACCAAGCACAGCCTGTTGGGATCGAAGGGCTTCTTGGCAAACTGCTTCGAACAAGAAACCTCTGAATTCACAAGAGAAATGATGTCCGAGGTCGGGATATCTGACAGACGAAGGAGAATGTTGAAGCAGATGCTATAACCAGTGCATCTGATGGGAAAAGATAGCAAAAGAAAAAGTTGTTGCTGCTGTTGCTAAACGGATCCAGGCTCAGCAGGTAAGAACACCTGTTAGAAAAGAACATTTAGATATCTGCAGAAGGCCGGAGGAGCACCAAGAACCATACGCAGATCGCCAGGGATAAATGAGGGCCCAAGTCCAACAACTCATTCTGTGGAAGTTAAACCAGTTAAACTGTTTCACTTTTCATTTTATGCATCCAGATATTTTCATGTTTTGTTCAACAATGGGTGAGTCACTGATTTGTTTCTTAGTTTGGTGCATTTGTTCAGTTGCTCTGTGTATAATGCTTTAGTTAACCCAGTAACTGATCTAATTTTAACAACTGCTAATATATACACGTGTATATAGAAATATGTGTGAGTATTTATTAAAATAGCAAGAACTAGTCTGTCTTTATGTTGAAAATCTGTATGTTGTGTTTGTTCCGTTTCCTGGTGGTGCGGTACGATCCATGCATATTGACTCCAGCATCTGGTAAAATATAGACTCTGGTCGAATTAGATGGCTGTGCGCACGTCGCATCACTTGTGCTCTTGCATTTTATGAAAGCCTGACTTTGCTGCGTCTCTCTGTGATAGTGACTGAAATGTATTTTACGAAACAGATTCTTCGCTGCTGTCTGTGTTGCTGGCCATTGCAGCAGCAGTCAGTTTACGTGCGGAGGTTTCCATTTGACATCATAAAAGCAACAAAATTGCAAAGGAGTAGTCTGAAAATCCCTTTTTAGCGAAATTTATGACCATATATCTCAACAACTGTTCATTTCAGTGGCATGAATTTACCTTTTAAAATATTTTAACAAAGTTTCCTTTCCATGAATGTAATTGGGTTTATTATGAAAGTTCGATGTCACGCGCACTTTAACACATTCATCTTTGCTTTTTCAACAACTATTCTAGCTTCTAAACCAGCTCTGTGGTCATATTTTCCTGAACAACCATTCAACAAGTTTATTGAAACCATCCACCTTGTTTCCGCTTGTTTCGAACAGAGCAGGGACAACTAATGTTGGACAGACAACAGAATTATCTTTATTTACAATGTAATGGAGATGCTCAACTTCTTTAATAATAAAACATTTTATGGACACATATTGCATCAGCGCTCAAACGGACCTATTGGCTACTTTCCAAGCCGTCTTGTGCAAGTTGAAAAAACCTGAATTAACAGAAGTGCTATAAAAGCAAGGCTGTCGGGTTTACGAAAGTCAATACATTTTTAAAGGCCAAGGCCGGTCCTTGACTAGGAACAAACAAAGCAAAAATACAGAATGAACAAGGGGTCAGACAAGCAATATTGTAGTTAAATCCATAAAAGTGGTGAAGCAAGTAAAAGTAAAACTTGACACTTTATAAAAAGTCAGGCAGAATACATAACTACGATATAAACTTGAGAGAATTAAATTTAAAGTCTACAAATACAGACTTACCTGCTAATTTTCAGTCGCTTTGATGAACGGAAACTCATATACCTACCAACAGTAGGCATTTCCTGTCCTTACAGGTGGTTAAACATAAACTTCCTACCAGTCGTTTTCAAGCTACACTCCTTACTCTAGCAGTTAAACTAAACTACAAAATGAAAAGATAGATTTTAAGCCCGAGATAAAGTAATAAAGTTATTATCCAAGACAAGTTACTGAGTGACACGTCTTTCCAGGAAAACCTACAGCTGTGTTGTGCTAGTTGCAAGGAAGCCACTTTGTGTTGAAGGTGGTGTGACACTCTGTACTTAGCTGACGTCAAACCCGGCCACTCCCCCGAAGCTAAAGCAGTGTGAACAAGACCAGCCAATAAGCAAACCCCTCGGTGCAGTCTACCCTCCCTCTCTTACACAACAACACACACAGAAAGAAAGCATTGACATGTATGAGAGGTTTAAGGCCAATACCACCAACAAGCCAATTTCCTATCTCAAATAATGTCTTGATCTAAAGCTGGATGAGAACAATCCGTCTCAATGAGGAAGCAAATTACTCAGACTCCTCAAATCTAAAAGAGCTGAATTAGCCACATCTTCTGTCAGACAATGAATCCAAATTTAATCATCTCCCTTTAACTGAGTGACTCATTAAAAAAGCCTGATCACAATGTTAAAGGTGATTTATTTATAACATGAAAGAGAAGACCCCCCCCCCCCCAACACTGGAATTTGGAAACAAATTTAGTGCCAGTAATATTGTGAGACAGTCGGTGAAACTTGTTTCACTGCTCTTAAATGCAAAACATTTCACAGAGGAAGAATAATCATGTCACGCAACATTTGCCAAAGCTCCATCCAGTAAACTGGTTTTGAGAAACAATCAGGTTAGCTTCAACCAGCTTTTAGGATGTTTATCATTTGTCCACTAAAAGCTTTTTATTTTAAATGTAAAAAAAAGGACTTGTGGCTACATCTTGTTTCTCAACACAGTCACTTTACTCTTATCTCTTCCCTCCATTCTTTGAGGCGAGTAAGCTGCTGTGAGTAATGTTTCAACAAAAACAGCAGACTAAAATATGTGAGAAAATATTTTTATCTGACCCATTTCTACTAAGCAGAGGAGCTTAAAGCACAGAGACTGTTTCCCAGCAGCAATCAGCTGCCTAATAAATTGTCTCTTTATCAGTCAGGACTAACTGTTGTTTCCTTAAGTAAGTAAATAATGTGCCAGACTCCAAGATGCTCTAGCGTTGTCAGTTAACATGTCACACAAACCTTGACATTCGTGGCTTTATAGTTTCTAACAGCATTTTTTATCATCAGGTTAAGCAGATTGTGATCACGCATCAGTCCAGCTTGCTGTGTTCTATACATCACGATTAAGAGATCATCTCCTTTGCAAAGCTGTGAAAACCCACTTCCTCCAACCCTCAACTTCACAATGCATTTCATCATGGTGTACGTTACATCAACCTTCTCAATTCACCAGGCAGCCTTAGATTTCTGCTATGACTATTAAAGATGTTTTAATAAATACTGCTCGTGTCATTTTGGCAAACACAAGAACTGGGAAGTAAATCATGTTATCCAATCAGCAAACATTTTTGGTTTGTACAGGAGTTACAGAACCAACACAGAGGTCAGAGGTATGAAACAACCCATGACATCCATAAGACCGGTGTCACCTAATTACCACTTTGCATTTACAAAGCAGGAGGAGGCCCATAAGGGGCGTGTACGTGTCATGCTAGGAAATTGCTCTCTGACCTACTTCCCTGAAGTACAAAACCACAGGAAAAGAAAATAAAAAACTTTTGACTAGTTTTATCACCACTTCAAATTACAAAACAAGCACTGGCATAAGAACATATAAGGAAAAAGGCTGAAGATTACAAGAAACATGGAACAGCTTATATATCAAAAGTGCAGTTTATCCTGACGTGATGTCATGTTCGGAGACAGATCACTAAAAGAACACGTTGGTCGGATTTCTTTATCTGCATTTGTTCTTAGGAAACAAGACAACATGGACAGTCAGAGAGTTAACGTTATTACACTCCTACGTTTATCCAATGGTTTATGTAAACAAAAAATTATAATTGAATTTAAAAAAAAACACTAAGATAAAACCGAGTCTTTGTTTCCATACAATAATTTTACAAAATACCTCAGACAAACATGTCGACTCTGCCTATTCTGATACAAAATGCTGATAAAAGTTGAAGTAGAAGGGTTTGACTTACCTACTTGAATTCCTGGGGAAATTACAATCATCCAAAGCACCTTGCTCATTTAGCAAATATTTCCCTTTCTTCATTACTAAATCTCCTCTCTTTCCTTCCATAATCTAAAAAAGTCTGTCGCCTGGTTTGACATCAAGCAGCTAACTGGCCGTGTCTCAGCACCTTTACTCTTATGCCCTCACTATCTATCTCAATGGAGAGTAAAGGTCTATTTTATTGCGACATTTGAAAGCAAGTCAGACCTAAGTGTAAAGATAAAGCCATAGCAGGGAACGGACAGCAGGTCAACAACACTTTAATAAAAAAAAAAGAGCATTATTCTGTTCCAAACGCAGAAATACTCTCACAGCCTCAGTCTTTGTTGAATTAAGCCGAGTTGTCGTGGAAACGCTCAGCTTTGAATGGAGTTGGTGGAAATGTGGGGGTTGAAAGCAACACTGTAGGGTTGCTTTCAGGTTGGAATACTAAACTACACAATTCAATACCCTACTCTCATTAGCAACATGATGGGGGAGCTAAAAGTAGCGAGGATGATATGCACAACAATGGCTAGCTTAATTACTTAGTTCAACTTGTGAATGGGGCCATGGAGCACAGCTCGAATGCTTAAAAGTTTCAGAAAACAATAAAAAAAAAAAACACAATTGAAAGGTTTATGTCCGTGTGTAGGACATGCAATAATCTGCACCAATGCAATATCTGGTTAGCTACTCCTTAAGAGTTTATTTCCATGCATATGACATCACCATAAATGGCTTCAAGATAGTTCAACTGTACTTGTCAGATCAGTCTACTTTAGTCATCTATCTTATATCACTTACCCAACTCTCCCGTCTCAACAGTACCTGCCACGTTTCCAGTGGAAACATGTGACAATGACCTACAGGATGAGCACTGTGGGCCAGTCAAGTCAGAAATAGATTTGACCACAATGAAAACATCACAGGCATGCTCCTGACCATAGCCCTGAGGCCTTTTGAATCATGTAACCATTTGTTCTAGATACAAAGACTGCAATGCCAGTGTAGGGTTACATGCCATCTATTGAAAAGAATGACAAAAAAGTCAAGGTTTTCTCTTTTAACCACCCTATAAACTAGATAAAACATTATGCAGTATTCCAGTTCACCAGATACTCAAAAGCAAACAACTGTCAAATTAGACAACAGTTGTCCTCAGAGGGTAAATATGTCAGTCAATGTTAGACCAAGGTTTATGTTTCATGTATCCTGAAATGCTAAACCACCTGCTTTGATATGACAGACTGCATAACAGTTTCTCTTAATAAATTCAGACTGTATAAATCACTTATTACCAATAACATAAATATTTGCAACGAGGGGCCATCTTGCTTGATTCAACACTTCCTTTTAAAATATTTGCCAATTATTAAAAGACAATGCAACACATAAGGTTTTAACAACATGACTAGATATTCAGGTTTTCTGACTGCATTGTAGCCTTATTTCTCCAGCACAGCAAATTTAAGTCATCCGTTACTAGATCTGCAAGATCTGTTGCTTTAATGTTCTGTCCCAAGATGGGAAAGATGATCCCAGTGGTCCTCCTCCAGACACCAGCCTCATCAGCTGGTCTGCAACACTAGCACCCTAAAGACAAACTTGTTTCCAACCAGAGTGCTCTCCCATGACCAAAACAGCTGCTGTAACAAAGTGAACCTCAGGTTCACATGTGAGGCTGAGCTGCAGCCTTAAACCCATAAAATGTCTGCAAATAAACAGAACCACAAGGTGTGACAGCACCATCTTGTGGACAGCCAATGATAAAACCATAAAAAATGACTGATTTCTTTCATCCAGTAAGAGTCTGCTTAAGCAAAGCAAGCAGATTATAACTCTGACTGTAATTAGTTAAAAACTAATTACAGGTTTGGGGAAGCATGCAAAAACATGTGACTTTGTTTATTCAGTGGAGTTGACATTTGGCCTCCTCCCTGAAAACTCAATTCATAAAAACAAAAAAAAAATTGAAACAACCAAAAATATTATTCTGGTTCTGACTAAAAGAGACATCATACGAGGGAATCATGTAGAGTAAATGTGCATTAGCTCCAGCAAAGTAATCATTAAGAGCAGGGAAAGGATCCAGCTTTCATTGCAAAATAAAAACACTCTGTGGCAGCGTGCCAGGACACAGCAAGAGATAAAAACAAAAGGTTGCATGAGTCCCAAATGTAACAGGGCATGTTTCTGTGCTTGTTTGCTGCTGAATAAGTGTCGCTGTGTGTGTTTTAGAGGAGGAAGTCACATGGTCTTGAGCCCGGAACGAGTTGCTTTACTTCTTCCATGAAAACTGGGCACAGAAACAGAGAGCCTCTTTCTTTTGGACGACTGTACTGTCAGCGGCCAGCCATGTGTACAAGGAAAAAGGCATAGTAATGAGGCTGAAGAAACCCATGAGGCTTTTAATAATTTCTAATATTTGAATATAAAGGTTTTACTTAGAAAAGTGTTTCAAACTGAGTAGACATCAAATTAAGTTTTAAATATGAATTAAACACAAGCTAAATTAGTCATACTATGCATGTTGAATGACAGCAAATAGGTTCATCTGCAATTCCTTTAGGGCATAAATAAAAAAGCAACAGTCCGTTAACAGCCCTTTTATGGGGATAAACTATACATTTTTACTACACAATATTAACTTTTAACAATAAAAATATTTTACACAGTTACTACTCTGTTTGGGCATAAAAAAAAAGAAAACCATTGTTCAAGCTGTTTTATTGGAAGAAACGGAGATATGAACAACTCTTTGTGACATCACCACCACAATGAGATATGAGATCCTGTCTTTCAGGAAGTCTATTTTATAGCAGAAATAAAAATCTCCTCAATTGAAACTATAATACCTTGGCATTAAACTACTTTTCAATAAAACCAACACCTACTTCCCCAAATTGCACATCATTGACATCATTCTGTCCTCTCCTTACATTTATATTGTGAAATAAACTAATAAATAACCCCCCCTTCAGAAACAACAAAACACCAAAAGACAAAGGCAAAAAGCAGACAGGTGTAGCCTTGTTTCTAGGTAGGAAACTTCCGTTCTCCTAACTCTTCCTCTAGATAAATTGTCAGTTGACATTTTACGGAAATCACTTTCCAGGTCACTGAAATGCTATCAAAAGTGGTTGAGCCATGATTAAAGAAAGGAATGTCTGCCACAAATATACGCAATAAAATACAATTTTGCTCTCTCAAAAATCCAAACAAAACAGACAAGCGTCAGTCACTATCCCAGATAAGGCCGAATGAAGGTGTGTGTGTTTGCCAACAACTTTAAGCAGAATACAGAAGGCTCATGAGAGTATCAAAATGAAGCAGCTAGTCGTTTTCTTGGCTGTGTGACAAGGGCAGTGGAGTAGCCAGTCATTAATGCCAGTCACAGAAGCTACCCTCAACTCCAACCATGAACAGTTTGGTAGCCTGCAACTTGTTATTAAGTGATAAACAGTCCTACAGATGTGGCTTTCATCCTTCAACACAGTTTTACTGTCTATGCCTGGCACATATATGATTAAGACCCACAGAGTCTTCACAGCCCACAGCAGCACTGACGCTGTGAGGCCTGGGAGCATCTTCCTGGAGCCTGCTAAGCGGCCACACCCAGGCCATTCCAGAATCCTGCAAATGCATGCGTTGCAGCTGTGCCATCTCCCTTCCCTATTACCAGGGCAATTCATAATTTTTTGACAGAGTGCTGTGCAAGCCTGTATACAAAGCATCTTACAAAGAGCCAGCAAGCCTTTGTGCAGAATTAAACCTTCCACTGTATTCTCAAATCTGCTGCATATTTAAAGGAAATTGATAAGACAGAAGGTAAAAAAGGCTTTTAAGTGCCTTATTTCACTACAGCCTTATATGCTACAGGCATGCATGTTTTGTTCAAAGTGATTATTACCCACCACGCCACACTACAGACGCAGCACATCACTGATGACTAGCAGGCCACTTCTGATTGGAAGGGACTCTCAGACACCTCCAAATGGCTATCTATGGAGAGGAACGTCAAAGGGATAACTCCTATTACACAGAGGGAACTGACAGCGAGATTCAGAGAGCATTTATATAACATGATGAACCACCTGTGCTCAACTCACGGGGCCTAAAAATAGAATTTCTACGAAACTACAAACTGTGAAATGTGATATTTAAAAACTGTTCTTTGGCGGGACGGGGAAACACAATCCCCAGTATTGGCAAATGTTTTGAAGGAGGACGTTTAGTAAATGGGGGGTTGTGTATATCCACCTATGCAAAGCCGGACACCTGTTAAACGTGTAAACAGCCATAAGGACGACAAATGATGATGTTAATCCGACCCACGCAGGCAGGCAGGCGGATACAGTCATGGTTTCTGAGCAGCAGGTCAAGGTGAGATTAGTAACACACCAAATCTGGACCAGTTTTTATTTTTGCACATTTTCTATTCGTTTTGCTGCCTATTTAAACTGACCAGATAACAAACACATACTTATGTGGATGAAAATAACTCAACAAAACAATAGGGCTAATTTCATGAAAACGGGAAGCCAATTAATGATAAGTGATCACCCATGACAGTTACTACTGGAAAACAAGGTTTAAGATGGTCTTTAACCAAACACTGAGGTCAGGTTGGTTGTATGGTTGGGAAATAAATACTAGGTGGAGATATGGCATTCTGACAAACAAGGACTTTCCCTATGACTGGCTAATTTAAATACCACCACATCCTCACTCAGGCAAATGGCTAGCATGCTAACAGTTTTGACCACTCAGTAAGACCTGCTTTCTTTTGTAAAACATAATTAATATGCGCTAATACAACTGCACATTATATTAAACACCAGAAAAAAACCTATACAGACATACTGGTGTCAGCAAATAACCGTTAGACATCAGGATCCACCAATCGGAGTGATGCTCACCCCCGGCAGATAGCGGTTCAGCTAGCCACATTCATTCCGCTCACCTCTCCTTCATGAAGTGCTTTAGTCTGAAAATGGCCTTCTCGTCGATCTTCCTGAGGAAGGTTTTCAATCTTTCTCTTTTGTTTTCAAGCATTCTTCCCTCAGCTAGTGGTGGAAATGGTCGGTCGGTTCGCGTAGAAACGACTCTCCACGCCAAACTCGACCGTTCTTGTTTGGTTTCTGCTTTTTTTTTTACCTCTCACTACCTCCTCCTCTCACTTCTCCCACGGCTGATTAGGATAATGAGCTTCAATCGGATGAAGTCAGAAGACCAATCAGAAGCGGCGAAGGCAGAGGAAAAAAAAGGTCAGGTCAGACAAGCCATCCAATCAGGAGGAAGAGGCTGTCCGTTTACAGACCGCCCATTACCTTATATGGTAATGCGGGGTGTGCCCCGTCTAACTGTCATGGGCTATAGACATAAAAAGAACACGGTTTGATATTATTGCTGTTATGATTAGGCCTACTCTATTCAATAATTTTAAAGAAACAAGTTTAGCCTCAAATGTGATCGAGGACAAAGAGATTTCGTTTGTCCTGTATAAAATAGTATATGACTATATCACAATAAAGCCTAGCAACAGGAAGAACTATACTCCTAGTTGGGGCACTGCAATGTGGTACTTAACATCTTCATAAATTGATGGCAATATCTTTTTTAGAATTGAATATTATTTATTATTTGTTCTGCCACTGCTGCTGCTGCTGGTGGTTATTATTGTCTTATTTTTCACTCATTTGTAGTCATTTTTCACATATAGTTTTTTCTGTTCAATTTATTATTCTTCTATTACTATTCTGTTTTTTATTTCATATTTTTCTATATTTGAGATGTGCACCTAAACAGTAACTGTAGCATAATTTCCCTGTAGGATTATTATAGTATTCTGATACAAAATAAAAAATGAAAAGGGCAATAGCTATTACAGCACAGTCTGTTGAGGTTTAGTGGCATTTACTGTATGTGTTTTTTGCTTATGATCGTTCACTGTTAAAATATAATAGGTTGCAGGAGGGTGGTGTTTTTAGTAGACTGACTTTTCACCCAAATTACAGTGTAAGCTTGCTGACACAGTAACTAAAAAAACGGACCTTGAGGGAGTTGTGTGAGAGTTTTCAGGAGTTGACCCTGAACCTTAACCTTTAGAAGGTGTGACGAACGACTCCAATAAAACGGAGAACAACAGAATGTGAGGCTTGAAAATGTAGTACCAATAGCATTCACAACCCTTCATCCTTTTCACTTTTTATGATGATGCAGCCACAAAAAAATGTATTTCAGTGGGATTTTATGTGATAGGTCTACACAAAGTAGTGCATAACTGCTAAGAGTAAGAAAAGTAATACATGGTCAAGGTCAGGGATATATATGTAAAAAAGTTTAAAGAAGGATTATAAGCGTAAACCTATCAAGACATGGCCATCCACCTAAACTTACAGATAAGGAGACCATTAATCAGACAAGCAGCCAAGAGGTCCATGGTATCTCTGGAGGAGTTTGCAGAGATCCACAGCTGAGGTGGAAAAACCTGTTGACAGAAGATATATTAGTTGTGGACCTAACAATTCTGGTTTTATGAAATAGTGGGGTAAATAAAGCCATTGTTGAAAGAAAGCCAGTAAATGACATCTTTGCAACTTGTCACAAAGCATGTAGGAGACAGAGAAACCATGTGGAATGGTCTGCATTGGTCAGATCATACAAAGTTTAACTTTTTGACTTCTATGCAAAATGTGTAAAAAAAAACTAACAATGCACATCACCCTCAAGGCAGCATCCCCATAGTGAATCACGGAGGTGGCAGCATTATACTACTGGGTGTAAAAGATTTGAGGCAGGAATGTCATATTCACAGGGCTGTGTGCTGGTTGGTGTGTGTCTGTGTGTTTATGTTTGTATTTCAGTGGGTCTTCACACCATAGTATAGAAAAAATTGGCCTTTTTCTGTAACAATGTTGGAAGAGATACACCTACACACTTATAATGTATTTCTATCTTAACAAGGCCTTTGCAACTCTAAATCTAGTACATACCTAACCTTAAACCAAATGCTAGAACATCGTGTGTGTGTGTGTGTGTGTGTGTGTGTCCTCTCTCCTCTGATTGCAGGGTGTGACCAGCAGGTATGTCCTCTAAGCTGTAGTTTGTCAAGCCAGGGTCACAGAGGAGCTGGTGCTTATCTCCAGCGGTCTATGGGCAACAGGCGGGGTACACCCTGGACAGGTCGCCAGTCCATCGCAGGGAAACACAGAAGCACACAAGTCAAACAATTAAGCACACATCCATTCATACCTAAAGGCAACTGAGAGGGACCAGTGGACCTAGCTCCATGCAGAAAGACCCCTGGCCAGGAGTCGCACCAAGGACCTTCTATAACTGCAAGGCAACAGTGCTACCAACTGCGCCACAGTGCAGCTTCAATTCAGTTCCATTTAATTCACAAGTGAATTCAATTCAGTTCAGTTTGTATAGCCCCAATTCACAACACATATCTTCTCAAGGCACTTGAGTCAATTCAATTGAATCATATAGATTTTAAGTCAAGTAAAAAAATGTTCCAATTGCTCCTGGTTATCAAACAGTACAGTCAAGTTCAGTTTATTATGCCATTTTTTTAAAAAGTTTTTTTTTTATCTAAGGAGCAGATTGCATCAAGTTATTGACTTGGAGCATCCACCCCTTCTGGATAAGAGGGTAGTGATAGTGGTGCATGCATTGTGTCGTCGAATCTGCAGCGATCCCTCATACTGAGCATGCACATGGTGTCAGTGAACAGGAAAAGTCCCTTTTAATACGCAGAAACCCCCAGCAGAACCTGGCTCAGCCATGTGCCATAACCAACTGGGGGTTTACGAAGACAGATCCCACACACTCAAAAAAAACCCGAAAAAACACAGAAGCACTGATCCAGGAGTACTTTCTTTGTTGAAGAAAAGTGAAAAGGTAGGCAGTAGTGGCTTCTTTAGTTGTTTTCATTTTGGAAAAAAACACAGCTATGCAGATAAACTCAGTTGCCAGTTTTCAAGTCTATAGGATGAACTTTAGACGATACATTTAGTTGCAGTAAAAGCTCAGCTAATAGCTACTGTATGTCTAAGAGAGAGACAGGGTTAAACACTCAGAGACAGTGCCAAGTGTATCATTTATTGAAAGAAAACACTAAGTTGTTGGCAGCAGAAGCCCAGCCGATGCCCCCCTCCATGAAGGTGCTAATCACAGAGCCAGGCCAAATGTAGGTTCTATGAAGAGAAAAAACAGAGAGAACATAAAGTTAAAAGTTGAAATAACAGAAAATAATGCAAAATTGGAGAGTAGTAGGGGAATGTAGCAGAGTGAGGGAAAGTGGTCATTTTTATCCTCCAGCAGCCTAAGGGCTCAGTTATAGTCGCGCTTCAGGGTGGCGCGCAGGACGGCACGTGAGCGATTGTGCTATGGCAAGCCAACTGTTGGCGCGCGCACCCTTGCACCCAGTTTAACGGGTCAAGCATTGATAGACTAAGTATATATATTTTTAAAGACTCCTGTCCAAAGACTACAACTTCTGTCTTGTCTGAATGTAGAAGCAAAAAATTTTGAGTCATCCAAGTTTTTATGTCTTCAAGACATGCCTGTAGTCTGTCTAACTGGTTGGATTCATCAGGATTTATGGTAAGTGGCTTGCACTTGTACAGTGCTTTATCAAGTCCAAGAACTCCAAAGCACTTTACACTACAATCAGTCATCCACCCATTCATACACACATTCACACACTGAAAGTGGTAAACTACATTGTAGCCACACTGGGGCAGGCTGATAGAAGTAGGGCTGCCATACAATCGACACCACCGAGCCCTTTGACCACTATCAGGAGGCAAGACGGGTGAAGTGTCTTGCCCAAGGACACAACAACTAAGACGAACGGAGCAGGGCTTCGAACTGAATTGACCAAAGCACAGAACCTTCTGTACTCCACAAGTAACCCTGGAATTTGAAAAATATTTATCATTTTCATGAAGATACTTGAATATGTCAGACAAATAAGATTTAAGATAATAAAAAAAGAAATAAGAAATAAGTACTGTTCCCCTGATCCAGCAAGTTCCAGCCTTTCTTAGAGAATAATGTGATCGACTGTATCAAATGCAGCACTGAGATCTACAGAACAAGTACAGTCACAAATCCATTATCTGAGGCCATAAGAATATCGTTAGTGACTTTCACCAGTGCGTTTTTAGTGCTGTGATGAGATCTGAAACCTGACTGAAACTAATAAGACAGGTCATTACTGCGTAAATGCTTCCACACTCGATTAGCAACTATTTTCTTCTGAATTTTAGATGAAGGTTTAGATTGTGCTCCAATGCTGCCTCACGTACATGTTCGGGAGGATGCCATTGATTTTATTTTTAATACAATCAATTTTGTTTTGTAAAGAATCCTACAAAGTCATTACTACTGAGAGCTACTGGAATGAATAGCTTAAGAGAGCTATGACTGTGTAAGTTTGCCAACTGTACTAAAAAGATATGGTTGCCAAGCTTGGCGAAGAGTGTTTTTATACAACTGTAGATGTTTGTTTTTTTCCCAGATTAAGAAGACTCCTCAAGATGTGTAGAGTGCCATTTTCTCTCCAATTTCCTAGAGTTGTGCTGTAATGTATGCATGTCTGATTTAAAGCAGGGAGCCAGCTTCTATGCATATCTGTGGGTACACTCACCACCCCCCTTGGAATGCCACCATTTCTCCAACAATAAGAACCTGTCTAATCTTCAGTATCCAAACATATTTCTTGATCTTAGTGTTGTCCCGGACCTCTCTTGTAAACCTGGAAGAACCATTCGTTATTGTCAAACTTTTCAAACTTCTCCTTGCCTGCACAAGAGTCTCAGATCTAACCAACATGACGGAAACAGCATCAGCAGGAAAAAAAACCCTAAACATAAAGCCAGAACTGCAATGGAATGGTTTAGATAAAATCATCTTTATATGCTAGGATGGCTTAGTTAAAGTCTACATCTAAATCCAGTTGAGAATCTTGCAAGCTGATGTTCACATGTGCTCGCCATCCAGATGACTCATCAAGATTATTTTGCAGATTTCAGTCCCAAGAAATGTCCCAAAAGGCTCTCATCTGCAACTGGTGATTTTGCCAAACATGGATTCAAGGGGGTGGAAACAAATGCAGGCCTAATGTTTCATATTTTTATTTATTAAAAAAGTCAAATTTGGCATCTTCTTTCTACGTCACAGTTATGCTCTAAAGTTTGTGTTTGTAATGCGAGAAAAGGTGAAAAAGTTCAAGAGCTTAGAATATGTGTGAACAGCAACTAAATGTGTTCATCAAAGCTCCTTCTAATATTAATGCTTAGATGATAGGACTAAGTTCAAACTCATTAAAACACACATTTTCTTCAGAGTATTTTATCACACTTGGAAAAGACCTTGAACACGTAAACGATAATCTTCAAACAGAGGTTCAACAAAAGCCAAACAAATATTAGCAATAAAATCCTTTATTAGTTTCCTCTCTCAGGCACTACTAGGAAAAGAAGAGGCAGTGTGTAGCCCCATGACAAACACACCACCCTCACACAATCTGGCCCACATTAGCCAGATGACGGTTTTCCCTGCCGTCCCCCTGCCACGAGACAAGGCACATACAAAAAAGGAAATCACACTTCAGTAGGTTTGACGTGATTTGATTCATCATATTTTGGAAGATGAACCTTACATCCTCCGTCAATCATCAAAAGTGTGTGCTTTATTAACAGCAGTGCTGATGTTGGGGGAGCCAAGCGGTGTCGAGGTAGCGCGTCCACCCCAAATTCGGAGGCTATTATTCCTTGAAGCAGCCGTCCGTGGTTCAATTCATGACATAGGGACCTCTGCTGCATGTCTTCCCCCCCTTCTCTCTCTGCCCATTTCCTGTATGAATACGGCAAATAAAGTCCACCAGTGCCACAAAAACCTTTAAAAGAAGTGTGATGGTGAAAAGAAAAATACAGAAATATTTTATAATGATACAACATGCTAATATAAATAGCAAAAAGGTGTCAGACTTCAAAACACTTTCTGCTTTCATTAACAGGGGAATTCAGACTTGTGGAGCTGAGAGTCACAGTAACGTCCTGTTAGGCGACACTTTTTGCTAATATTTACAGACTAGGCTGTTAAACGTTTATTAATCACCCTTCATCTTGTCAATATTTGCAGAAAAGACTTAAACAGAACCAATGAGCTGATCATCTCAAAAAGAGGAAATATTTAACTTATGCCATTGCAAACACAAGAAATAAATCAACTCTCTTTTATGCAACAGTTGTCATCACACTCTTCTATAGTTTTTTATATATAACTGATGGTATTAAGTGGCTTTTGTTTACCTTTGTTGCCTAAGTTTACATACATAGTTTATTTCTTTTAATAAGATCGATGGATCTTTCTCTGTGGTTATAAAAGAAAGGGAACCCTTCAAAATTTGCATTGTATTTTAGAAAATGAAACCTCAATACTTAATCATACACTTTGTAATATATATAAAAAAATCTTCATTTTCTTTACAGCCATGTGATCCTTCCTATAATTTATGAACAGCTTTTCCATGTTTCCACTGGTATCTTGATGATCTATCTTTGATAATGAGCTCCAAGTCTTTGACACTGGAACGCCTCCTTCCATCACCCTAATCCTTAGCAACTACAGATTTTCAGATTCAAGTCGAGACTCTGGCTGGATGACAACAAAACAATAACATTACTAATAATAAAATATATTGACGAAAATTAAAATATTACTTTAAAACCCATATCCACCAGGGTATAAATTAGTTTGGACTTACTAAATAAAAGTGCATGCCTCTACAATCAGAAAGAGAGAGAATAATTTTCTTTCATGAAAGGTGTTGAAGAAGGAAAACCTTGCTCTCTAAGAAAAACATGAAGGCCAGACAGAGGTTTGGCAGAGAGAAAAGACAAGAACAAGGACTTCTGGTATAATATTCTGTGGACAGTGTCTAAAATGGAATTGTTGACATCTTCCCAACTGTGAAGCATAAAGCTTTTTTGTTTTTTTTACCTGAGTAAAAGGAATCCTGGGTAATTTTTGTGCTTTCTGTTTCCACTACTCTGAAAGGCCATGGAACATATATTTAAATCAGCTCAATGACAAATGGGGAAGAGTGAAGAAACCTGAACTACACCTCCAGTCCGGGGGGTTGAAAGAAACATGAGTTTTATGAGTAAAATAAGGGTAATTCTTTTAAGTTTACCAACACATAGCTTCTATTTCTAGTGATAAATAAAAGAGAGTAGATATTGACATGCAAATATTTATTTTAAAATTACTGAATTTTCACATGGCTGTAATTGTTGCATTCTGGTTTAAAAAAAGCTATTAGATAATATTTTTCTGCATCAATTTTGTGTAAATACTATGAAAAAGTGATGTTTGTACTCAAGGATATCATCCCATTGGAATATAATGCCCATCGATGCCTTTTACAAAGATGTGCAAACTAAGCATCTGTTTTGTATGATCCAGTGAGTGTCATACAAAAACATTGATAGCAGGACATTTCAGACATGAAGGAACTCCTTTACATGTTTGGTCTGATGACAGCTTTAAACAAATTAAATAAATGCTGCTTTATTATCAGCATCACATCTTCTGAACATAAGACATCATGAGATGTCCTTAGCTGTGCTTGGAGGACCTTGGTGGACAGGCAATTCCTTCGCATGGAAAACCAAAGCTTTGACGTACTTGCAGCTGCAGCTGTACATTTTATGTCACAGGTGCATGGGTGTGCTTATGATGCAAGATGAAAAGGAGGGGGTATATTTCTGCAATATGAGTGTTTTTGAAGTTTATAAGCACTGTTTCAGGTCAGTACATAGACTCACAACACAATATTGCACAGATGAATTATTTATAATGAATAAGAGTGAATAATTTAACAAAAAGTCATTGTAGACAAATCTTACAACTTGCCAAATCTTATCAACAGAAGATGTGTCACTACACTGGGGTATATGTGTGGTTTNGCGAAATTTGTAATTTTACCTAGTTGTTCAGTTGAATTGCTGTTTGGAGTTCCTTTAGGGACTCCATTTTTATGGGAGGGGGTGTGACAATCCCCTCCTGCCCAGTAGGTGTCACCAATCTATGGTTTGTTTACTCTTTTGTCTTTTTCAGGAAGCAGAGGATGAGCTGCTAATTGAACACACTGGGCGGCTGTTAAATACTGACATCTAGTCAGTCACCAGAGGGGCTTGATTGGCCTCCGGACCAGAACGGAGCCGGCAGCATTGGTCCACGTCTCTCTCTGACTGGCTGTGTAGTTCTCCCGGGTCATCTTTGAACAGATTAAATTATTGTTTTATGAATCTGCTCATCTCTCCCATTTTTGTCATTGCCTACGAGCCGGGCGTGACAGCTGTCTTAGAAGACACCAGCAGCATTTGTTCCTCTTGACACATTCTCCACAAGCCTTGAAGGTAAAGGAGCTCCATGGCCTTATTCTAATCGTGAGGACAAGGTAAGGATACTCTACATATTGCGACAGCCCATATTTTGACCTATTTTATTTAATGGATTCAAACACTTTTGCCAATAATAATTTAGTTTTTATTTAATTGCTTGTTTATGTTTTACCTGTTATGACACCTTAACAAGCCCAGAAAGAGCCAACATCTCTTTAGTCAGTTTATGCATTCTAGGAAAGTTATCCGAAGTAGCAAGGAAACAAGGAAGACAATGAAGAGAATATACAACACGTAAAAAGGTGAACAGAAGGTTCGGATTTAAAACTTTTATAAGATAGACATTTTTCAAAACAGAATATTGGTTGATGGGGGGAAAAGTGCATACCTAACATAAGTGTGCAAAAATAGCTATAAAATGAGAAGTAAAATAAGTTAGATTTAAGTCACTGAAAAATTGCTTTACGTCTTTATGCTCGATGAAAAAATACTTAAAATTAAGAACACAATCAAAACCAAGTCCACTCAATGATTATTTATGTTTCAGAACCACATTTAGAAGCCGTGAGCTGAAGTTAGGCTCTATCTGCATTTAGGAGACTTTATTTTCAGTCCTTCTGTTGTTAGTTTGTGTCATAATGGCAAACCAGGTGACTCTAGTGCGAGCAACAATTACAGAGGCAGGATTCAAGGTAAACTGATTTATTGATAAGCAGGAAGCTTCTCTTGATTAGCCCTGATGATCTTTACCTGTGTGGCTGTACCTGCCTGTCACACACTGCAAAAGGAGGTGAGAGAGAAACCACACACGCACAACGCAAACCTGCACTCAGCACCCAGGCTTGTCAATTTACTGCTGTATTTTGGTTTGTTGTCCTGGAATAAAAAGTGCAAACTATTAAACAAACCGAGTTACAGTTTAATCCAGGAAACTGTGATGTGTAGAATATTTCATGGTTTATGAGTGATATAGCTCAGGTCTGTTGGCTGCAAAACAAGCCTAGACCATAAGCCTTCCACCGCCTGTTAGTATGAATGATAACTTTTCACTAAACATAATGCCTTTTTATAAATCTCATTTTACGGACATGAACTTTCAGATTTAAAATAAAAACTTGAGGCAAGTAGAGGCTGGAGTGTGTGAGAGAGAAATCTTTCCCTGAACAGAGGTCCTCTGCTGGAGGGTGTGGCTGGCCTGCTGCAGACTACGCACCTGTCTGCACTTACTTTATCTTACTGCTGTGATTTTAAGAGCTGTTGGACAACTGCTGTTCACCTGATGATCATCCTTTGTGGCGGAATCAAGCCTTTGTGTGTTTTCTTGTCGTTCAATTTCCTAAGATTAATCTACTTTCCTTGTGGAAAGTTATTTAGCATGTCTTTGTTTACCTCAGCTCTACTGACCCCTTGTGTTTTCTGTGCCTCCCAGGTTAAAAGTCGAGTCGGTGTTCACACCAATCTCCGATTTTTTCTGGGGGGGGGGGGGGGGCCCCCCAGACAGATTTTTGGAAACTCCCTCTTCTGGTTTTTCCCCTGCAGCACCATTTTCCTCTGGCATTGCCTGCCCACTCTCTAAAAACACACCGTCGGGCTCTCAGGTCTCCCTCTGCTTCGCTCTTGAAGGAATCCCTCCTGAAACACAAGACCTCACCGTGAGATCTCCATCCATAATCCACCGCCAGGATTTTTGTTTCCCCCATCCCCTTCTTTTAACTCTGGAACAGAAAGCCATTTAAATTCTCCTCTCTTCTTAAGATTCATCTCCATTAACTCCATTATCTCTCGCTCCATTTAAAGCTCCCCTCTTTCCCCCCCCCCCCTGCCAAAACACGGACCTGGAAAAAAAACCCTTTACTTCCACAAAGTATCATGTTATTGAAAATAAACATCTTTATGGTTTCTATTGAGTCCTCTGAGTGGTTCTGCATGTGGGTCGTAAAATGAAAAGCAAACATGACAAAGATCATTAACACATCATAAACACTTGAACTTTAAATCCACTCCATTTATTTAGCATTTTTTTCACCAGGAAAATATGATTCACTCTGTAAAAACAATATGATGTGCATCACACTCCAGCTCCTCCCAGGGAATCCCAAGGTGTCCCCAGGCCAGAAGGAATTTCAGCAAGGTCTTTGCTCTTTGTGGGTCTCCAGAGTGAAGCACCCAAGAAGAATTGATATTGGATGTTAGAGGACCCTCCGACGCAACCTGTCCCACCTGAGGCTGGAGAAAGGGTTGTTAGTCTACACCCACAACGGACGTGGGACGCCCCGATGGGTGGTGCCAACTGACCATAGGGGGGTCATGTTAGCCCACGCTGACTTTCAATAAAGACGAGCAGACCAGTAAATAGAGTTCTTTGTCTTTTGGCACATCATCACCTTGACTGGCCAGATCATCACTCAAATTACTGCAGACAAGGTCAGATCAGCTGCACATTACTGAAAATCTGTGTGCAGGTCATACCTTTAAGACATTAACAAACACATCACCATCATAAAGCAAAGAACTTCCCAAACTTCACAACTCAAAAGCTGCTACATAAGTCATAAATAAACCTCACAAACAGGATCATGAGGCAGTCTGACCCAAACTGGACAGAAGAGAATGAAGACAAGCCCTTGTTTTGGTGATCCAGATCCAGGCATACCACACTCTCCAGAACCATAAAATACATGTGGATCTCTTAAGGGTCAAGATCTGTTCCATGACCTCGGCAAATGCTGCACTACCCCTCCTCAATCCACTGGTTAATGATCCATCAGAGACGTATCTCAGGATAAGAACTGTGATCCCCATAATGTTATTTAACAAAAACTGAGGCCAAAATACACGACAGAACTTTTTAGAACAGCACCTACTGTCCTGATACATGGAACCTTTATCATACTTGTACCAGTAACCACAGTTAAATTGTTTCTCTGCAGATACAGTATATTGCGTGGACACACTGATTGCCTCCTCGGTGTTGAACTGTTAACATAACATAATGGAATGCTTTTGTTACTTTGAGGAACCATTTTTTTCTACCTAATGCTCAACTGTCTTGCCATGTTAATAAATCATGCATTTAAACAACACATATTTTGAGATGCATTTGGCAAAGGAACGGCTTTACTGTAGTTGATAAGGCCTTTGAATGCTGAGCAGGAATCTGGTTTGGAAGCTAATTTCTGCAAAGAAATAGGAAGAAATCTTACAACACGAACATCTTCATAGAAGTCTTATTGGCCTGATGTTGGAGCTAATGGGTATTTGGAGGCACCTACTCAGGTCATCGTGCACTGTGTGGTGAGCATTGTTCCCCACATGGCCGGTATCCCCTTAGTGGGTCATAAAGCATCCTCTGTGTCTGCTGGTCTTCAATCATTGTTATAGAGAGTGTGCACAAGTTAAACACAGGTGGAGAAAACCTAAACAGACTTCTGACATTACCCTGCGATGGACTGGCGACCTGTCCAGGGTGTACCCTGCCTCTCGCCCGTAGACTGTTGGAGATAGGCACCAGCTCCCCCGCGACCCACTATGGAATAAGCGGGAGAAAATGACTGACTGACTGACTGACTTCTGACATTATCAATAAAGCACTAGTAATGCCTGGATCTTATTTACCATTGTTGAGAGGCTGGCAAACCCCTCACCACCTGACCCAGCTGAAGTCCATCCAACAAGCTTGCTGATTTTTTCAATTACAAAATGCTGAGAATAAGAGCAGTATGTTGCTCCACCTCTGGTAACTTGTCCTCTATCTCCAAAATCATTAATCTAGAAAAAATGTAACCATCGCATTGTATATGTTGGACCGGTACTGTTTGTGACCTGAAACCAACAACCTGCTGCTTTAAAATGGTTCCCACCAGTTTAGTGTTTTAAGATTTTGTGGCACTAGTGGCCTTTATTCAAAGTAATCAGACAGGAAACAGCCAGAGAGAGAAGAGGAAGGACATGCAGCAAGGGTGCGGAGCTCAGTGACCGATCCCTGAGATGCTGCAAAGAGGAATAATAACCTTCATACATGGGGCATCCGGCCTGCTTTCGCAGTTCAAATTTGGCATTTCCTTTTATTTTACTTTATACCACATTCTACTGATCATTGTCAGCTTTTGGAATTATTAATGCTTTCACATCATGCATATTTAAGGGTTAATACTTAAAGCATTGACCTTTTCATTACTTCTGCAATTCTCTCCGATTTATTAGTTTCTGGTGCTGAGTCATGACCGCTGGTGACCCATTCTTGTATTCTTAGTGCTTGCAGGTGATCAGTTTGTAGGTTTTCATTTCTCTGGCAGCTTTTTGAGAACTGATCTCAATGGGATAAAGATCTAGGGAAATTCCTGGGATGCGTTCCACAGAAGTTAATTGTTCGGGGCCCATATTCATAAAGATTCTCAGAGCCCTCTCAGAGATTCCTATTTTAGTAAGGAAATGTGGTTGACCTGTTTCTAAGTGTGATGCTGTCTTCTAAGAGCTCTCATTGGTTGTTGCAAAAAGCCAAAAAAAACAAAAAACAAATGCTCTCCTGATAAACAGAGGAGATTACTAGAATTTTAAAGATAAATTTAGCTGGGATTTGAAAAGTGTTTTTCATTATTTAAAACTTAACTGAAATTAAGTCACACAGCATCAAAGTTTTAGGCTTATGTTTTAAAATTTTAGATTTTTGATTAAATTTAATATTTATCAAAAATTTTAATAAATCAATCCGAAAAATTAAACCCTTTAACCAAAATCCTCGTTTATGAAAAGCCCAAACTGTCCTCTGTGTTTTAATTTGGGTCACCCCTGATAATTACAATTATTAAAATGTCACGTTTATCAACCGTTTCTGGAAACGTGGGGAAAATTTGCCTTATTTTTACTGCAAACACTCTGCACCAAAAAAAAACCAAAACGCCTTCTCTTATTACGTGAAAATTTATTAAATCAATCGCCTGTACTCAAACTCTCCGTTAATTTTTCCCCAAATAACTAAAATTTTTCTACAAAAAAAGGGGAAAAATATCAACTAAAAAAATAAAAACAAAAAACGCAGTGGGGGTATTGAATAAACAGGTTTTGGGGCAAAGTGGTAATATGAAAAAGGAATGTGGTTTTGAACAAAGTTTGAAACCCCCCGCCGATAGCGTGGCCCCGGACACGGGGGGGTCAAAACCCCCCCAAAGCAAAGTTGTAAATCAGTTTAGCAAAGAGTCATAATTTTTTTGGCGAAAGTAAGAAAGCATAAAGTTTAAAAAAACAAAAGGGTAAATTTTCCCAGGGGTTTTCTGCGTAGTCCAGTTTTCCCGGGCGCTCCGGTTTTCGCACGTAAAGACAAATTGGGAAAAACGCCGGCCTCAGCATTTAATACAATGTTGCATGCAAATACAATTTCAAACATCAGCCCTGAATGGCATTTCATCGCACTAAAATCCTATCTTCTCTACCTGCCCGACATTCTTAAAGAAAATCAAGGAAAAAAAATAAAAGTGGGTATATTTTGTGGGCAATTTTTCGGGGGCGCCCCGTGAGTACGGGGGTCCCCCGGTTTAAATTCGGGGAAAGAGGTCAAACTTTGTCCTTTTGGGCCCCTTTGGGGAAAGGGAAAAAATATGATCTGACCGCAGCGTCGACTAGAACAAAAAACAAGGTGGCATCCCCCTTCCTTTAAAACCCCGATTATTAAACCCTTTCCCCAATTACCTATAGAGGTGCACCTTTGGGGGTCCTGCTGCGAAACTATTTAATTTTCCCCCGAGGGGGGTGATAAAGGGTTTCTTTATCTCTATATTAAAAATTGTAATATTGTTATAGAAGTTTATGTGTTCATTTATTCGACTCTTTAGGGGGTGGATCCCTGCGCGATGGAGCCGGTAGCGTTTTATTAATTCACTGATGTTCATTGTACAGAGAATATATCTCCTTTCTCTCTGTCTTTACTCCATCTTCGCTGCTTAAGACACAAGCTTACCAAAAGTCCTCCTCACTACTGTCAACATCTCCTCACGTTAGGAGCTCTCTTAATGACTAAGATGCTTCATGAATAACTTTTATTTTAATGAGGGAAAATTCTAAGAATAATCTTAGAATTCTTCTTAGAATTACCTCACTAGGAGCTACTTTTAGGTTTAGGATTCTTTGTGAATACGGCCCTGATCTTTGAAACTACTTCATAATTTTGGCCTTTGCTCCCAAACTGGTTTGTATGTAGATAGCATCTGCATGCCAACTGGGGTCACCAGTAGATGCTGACTTGGTGAACACAAGATGCTACTTTTTAATGCAGTTCTCAAGCAGTGATTTTTCTGAGGGTTTATTTATTATTATTGTTTTTTTTACCTCGCTTACCATCCTTTTCATTATGCTGGGTGGCAAAATATATATGGGTCCTCAGTAGTGGCCAGTGGCCCAACAAGACAGAAGCTCAGTGATTACTAATTATAGGTTCCCCGGAGACCCTGATCAACCTAAAGCATAATTTAAGATAATGCCTGAGTGGCATCTTAAAGGGATTGTTGGGGATACCAACAATTGTGGCACCAGTGATTTTATTAAAAATTATTTTATAACAAGAGATTTTCTTACATTTTAGTTTAGTTTAGTCTGCAATAAAACTAGAAGTTTTAGGGGTTTTCTTTTTACACATCTTTAAGTTGAGTGCTGTAAAAAGTAGAGTGGTTTATACACATTCATAAAAAAACAATTTCCAGAAAAACCCTGAAAGAATAGAATTCAGTTCAAGATTAAGAAAAGAAAATAACATGTTTTGTGGTCAATGATATACATTTTTAATGTTTTTTGCATCTAACAGTGAAGCTGTAACAGAACATTGAAAACATCCTCTCACTGCATTTGGCAACTATCACCTGATCCAAACAGGTGAAACTACTGGAGGGGGGTCACAGGTTTACATTACCTTCATCAACCATGCAGCTCTGCAACATTTTCCTCCACTTTCGTAGGTAGAGAAAATCCATTGCATAAGATGCAGAAGCTCTTGTGAGCAAATCCAGACCAGCAGCTCAAAAATTTCTGCGGTCTTTGATGAGTAAAAAGAGATTATAAGGGTTCCAAATGAGACCCGTATGTCATTGACATAGCACATTTTGACCTCCCGTTGGCAAAAGTGCCCTGCGGCGCTTTTTTTTTTTTGTTTTTTTAAACCCAAAAAATCAAATTTGGTGGGTGAAAAGCAGTAAAAAGTGGGTTAGCTGCCAAAAAAAGGGGCTGGGTTGATGTGGGTGTGTGTTGGTGTGTGTGTGGGTGGGGGGGGGGGTCCACAAAAATGAGGCAAACTCATTTAAAAACAAAAAACCTTTTTGTGTTCTTCAAGGCATCTTTTTATAAATTTTCAGATATTTTACATTTGTTGGCTCGGCCTAAATTGTCCTGAAAAAAACAGTTATTTTTCCCCACGCAGCTGCAGATGTTCTCCGCATCTATTGCTGATGCGCTGTCCAGCTCGGCCGTAGGACCTTCGGGGCGGGAAAACCCCGAACCCGGGGGTGGGCACCGGCGTAGGGTCTGTCAAATGAAAGGGAAATCCCTTTGGTGTGGTTTCCCTTGGGACTTTCCCGAGGCGGGTGACGGGGCCGGAGGCCAAGCGTGCTGGGGGCCGGCTGTGGCAGAGGCAAAAAAACGGCATGGGGGGAGTGGTGAGGGCCCTGGAGAAGGAAAATACCGGTTGGCCCCGAAACGATTCTGGGAAAACCTCCGGGCCTCAGGAGGGGAAACAGTGCTTCCCAACACTGTTTATGTGGGGGGGGGATGCTGCTGACCTCGATGGGGCATTATTTGGGGGGTGGGGAAAGGGGTACTTCGAGGATCTCCTCAATCTGCCCTCACGCATTCCCCGGTGGAAACAGAGGCTGGGGACCGGGGTTAGACTCTTTTTATCCCCAGGGGGGAAATCACCCAGGTGGTTAAAAAATCCCGGTGACAAGGGTTCGGGGGGGATAATCCGCCCTGGTACCTTAAAACTTGGATGTTGTGGGGGTGTCATGGTTGACACCCCTCTTCAATTGCGTGGCGGGCGGGGCAGTGCCTCTGACGGCGACCCCGGGGGGTGGTCCCCCTTTATAAGAGGGGGGGGCCGGAGGGGGTGTTCCAATAAGGGGGATCACACTCCTCAGCCTCCCCGGAGGCCACCCGGGTATTGGAGAGGAGAGTTCCCGGGCCCATGTCGAACCTCGGCTTCAGGGGAGGCAGTGTGGTTTTCGTCCCGGCCGGTGGAACACTGGACCAGCTCTATACCCTCTACAGGGTACTCGAGGGCTCATGGGAGTTTGCCCAACCGGTTCACATGTGTTTTGTGGACCTGGAGAAGGCATTCGACTGTGTCCCTCGTGATGCCTTGTGGAGGGTTGCTCCAGGAGTATGGAATCGGGGGCCCCCTTTATTAGGGGCCATCCGGTCCCCTGTCCGAGCGGAGCAGGATTTTGGGTCCGCATTGCCGGCACCAAGTCGGACCTGTTTCCCGGTGCATGTTGGACTCCGGCAGGGCTGCCCTTTGTCACCGGTCCTGTTCATAATTTTTTTATGGACAGGATTTCTAGACACAGCCAAGGGCCGGAGGGGGTCTGGTTTTGGGGACCAGTGGATTTCGTCTCTTTTTTGCAGATGACGTGGTCCTGCTGGCCCCCTCTAGCCAAGACCTACAGCATGCGCTGGGGGTTTGCAGCCGAGTGTGAAGCGGCTTTGGGGGGAAGATTAGCTCCTCCAAATCAGAGGCCATGGTACCAACCGGGAAAAGGGTGGCTTTTCCTCTTCAGTTGGAGGGGAGTTCCTGCCTCAAGTGGAGGAGTTCAAGTATCTCGGGTCCTTGTTCACGACTGAGGGAAGAATGGAGCGGGAGATCGACAGACGGATCGGTGCGGCTGCCGCAGTAATGGGGTGCCGTGCCGGTTCCGTTGTGGTGAAAGAGAGAGCTGAGGCCGAAAAGCGAAGCTCTCGATTTACCGGTCGGTCTACTTTTCCTACCCTCACCTATGGCCATTACCTTTGGGTCATGACCGAAAAAACGAGATCCCGGATAAAAAGCGGCTGAAATGAGCTTCCTCCGTAGGGTTGGCCGGGCACTCCCTTAGAGATAGGGTGAGGAGCTCGGCCATTTGAGAGGGGCTCGGAGTAGAGCCGCTGCTCCTCCACATCGAGAGGAGCCAGTTGAGGTGGCTCGGGCATCTATACCGGATGCTTCCTGGACGCCTTCCTCGGGAGGTGTTCCAGGCACGTCCCACCGGGAGGAGGCCCAGGGGACGGCCCAGGACACGCTGGAGGGACTATGTCTCTCGGCTGGCCTGGGAACGCCTTGGGCTCCCCCCGGAGGAGCTGGAGGAGGTGTCTGGGGAGAGGGACGTCTGGGTGTCTCTGCTGAGTCTGCTGCCCCCGTGACCCGGTTCCGGATAAGCGGAAGACGACGAGTACGAGTATTTCCCTACGCAGCTGCAGATGTCTTCATCATTGACTCTGCATTCAGACAATATCACCTCACTCACTTTCAGGATCAACTGAATCTAAAATAGATTTATTTTCTTACACTTTAGGTGGAGCACAGAGGGAGTTCATAAAAAGGTATAGATGCCAGAATTTAGGACTTCCAAAACATACTCTTTAAAGTGTTGTATTGTACCTGACAGATGTGGCGTGTGTATATGTTTTACAGAGCAATTCAGTTTTTTCTGTCAAGACTTCAACATTTTCTAAAGTGGAACAAATACTCTCACTGTGATTTAAGTTGAGCAATAAATAAGATAGTGCTGCTAATACACAGTTTAACCACCAGAGGGCAACAAAGAGGTGCAAATAAAAGTTATGTTCAATTGTTGGCACAATTTTGTACAGGCCAAATGCAAGAACCTCACATCTAGTTCAAAACCAGCATGTTCTCCTGTACAAATACAGTACTGACAGAACTAAAATTAAAAACATGAAAATAATCCAGCAATATAAAAACAGCTGGGGGACTGGTGAGGAGGGTCTCGTGTAATTTGACTGCAACCATCGCAGGTTGCCATTATATGACACTGAGGTTAAAGAAAATAAACATGCAATATTTTAGGCCTGTTGTGTTTTCTGTGGGGTAATGTCATGAGCACTGTGAAGGACAGCTGAGAGTCTCGACAGAAACTGGTGGAGGCTCAGTCTTGTTTAAGGGAAAAATAACTAACTACTGTGCAATGAGATGTACAACAAAATGGAGTGATAGAAAGCCCTATGCACACGGTGACAGGCTGCCAACACTCACCCACATACAATGTTGGTCCCCTTTGTTGTGGCCTTAAAGGTGGAGCAGTTTATGAAGCACTTCTAAGAATGGCTCCACCTACAGACTATCAACTGCAAGCTGGTGTAAGGCTGGTTGTCTTCAGTGGAGCATCTGGGCAACTAAGTTTGTTTTTTTTTTGTCAACACACCTATTTGTTTTTTCTCTCTCTCTCACACACACACACACAAACACACACACAGCCTTCTGAGCTTTTGTACATGAAATCGTCTCTCTTCCCACATTCCTTCCATGTCCCTTGTTAACATAGATCTGTGTTAAGAGTTCATGACTGTAACGAAGCAGAAACAAATGGCTACATAATCATACACTTTGCATACAAATTGTTGGTATTTTAATTAGACTATGTAATACTGAGTTGAGGAGGAAAAACAACAGAAAAACAGACACACGATGCCTGTTGCATGTGTGAAAACATACCCGCTGGTTTAAACACATTCCACTGTTGGTTTTCTCACTCCAACAAGCATTTCAAAGCAGGGGTTTATTGATGTCCACTCCAATAAAAAGTTACAAGAAGCCTTCAACTTAAAAGTACAATGAGCTGTATTATTTAACTGGTTGCGAAAAATATCCAACTGTTTCTGTCTGTGATGATGGAAGTATTTCTTGCTGTGTCCACATACTGTCATGTACACTCTAAGAAACATGTTTTTTTTTTAAATCAGCCACACCAACCTAAACCCGCACCCCAAAAAGTCATCTGATTCTCAGCGTGAGAAGATAAAGGCGAGTAAGCCAGGAGAAGAGGTTGTCTGAAGGCTTCCTTTGTCCCTCCTTCAGTCACGTTTCCTCGTCCTCTTGGATAAATGCAGCACATTGCTCTGTGACGCAGCATGGTGGTGTTTGAGTGAACTGACAAGCTTTAATGGCGGTGTTTTTTCTAAATCTTTTTGCTTTTTATGACTAAATGTGTGTCTGTGTGTGTACTGGCAGCTGCAGCAACAATCGTGTCAACCGACCAGCTGGTGATGGTTAAACTCACTCTATTTGACTAATACACTGTGAGCAACTGAAGCG
This sequence comes from Crenichthys baileyi, assembly GCA_036173005.1. Classification (NCBI taxonomy): domain Eukaryota; kingdom Metazoa; phylum Chordata; class Actinopteri; order Cyprinodontiformes; family Goodeidae; genus Crenichthys; species Crenichthys baileyi. Next base: position 430,065 of record JAHHUM010000878.1, on the reverse strand, counting down.
TCACATTAGGGCTCCTGTTTGTGGTCTCACCAGACTAAAGACTGGTTTGTTTTCTCCATATTGGAACAAATGGGGGGAAAAAGTTAGCCGAGACAGGGGCGGGAGGGGCCAAGGCTCTGAGCCAGTAGGAAAGCCTGGACCACCTCCTGGGTCTGCTGGGGTGTTGTGTTGACGTCCTCCAGAGCATCTGCTACGGCAAACTGCCGGTCCCTCAGCCGGTTCCAGTTGGACAGTACATTGTGGTATTCAAACACCTTCTCATAGTTCCCCACAGAGTTGTAGAGTTTGATCAGGCCTCTGTAGTCATACTCCAGCCCACTGTAGCCTTCTCCAAACAGCTTCTTCCCTGTGAGGACAGAACACAGAATCAATCATGGGCAAAGTTCCTCTCCAATATTCCTAGGTAAAATTCCACACAGATTCAAATTTTAAAAAGTCCAATTCCTTTTTAGCCTTTTTCTTAAAGGACATAAAGAAAAAGTCCTTTTCAGCTGCTCCGATTCAGGGGTCACCACAGCAAGTCATTACAACTTGTGCAGTTGTAACTTGGCAGAGTTTTTACGCCGGATGCCCTTCCTGACGCAACTGGGAATCAAACCCGGGCCACTCATATCAAAGAGGCGGACTTATCCCACTACACCACCACAAAGGGTGCGTAAAATCAGATCAGTAAAAATTTAAGGCAGATATTTATTTAGTAGTACAGCTTTTAAAATGGAACCTGCAAAAACGGAACACAAAAGTAGGGAAAAAGGGAAGGGGGGTTGGCACTAGAGGTCATGGATCACAACACAACAATAAACTCTAATGTAACATAAATCTGTCCATGCTCACTTTTTTTTTTTTTTTTTTTTGCGATTTTTAAGTCTGGTCCAAACTCCATTATCTGTTTTTTCCCTCCGCCAAAAGCCTCATGAAAGAAGTATTTTGTAAATGAATGACTGCATTTTCCATCGCTGCCACCATTTTCTCCTGTCTTGTTAGTAATGTTGTCTGACTCTTCCATTTGTGTCCGTATGTTTGAGTGACATTCATGTTCCCAAGGCTGTGACACTGATTGGCAGGTATCGGATTGGATGAAGAATGACATAGGAGCGCAGAGAGCTGTGCCCAGAGGAGAACCTTTAAATAACCAATCAGAGACCAGCATTAAATCACACGGAAGCCAAAGGTTTAGGAACATACATACATACTCATTTGGCTGGCGACCCTGGCCACTGAAACGTAAGCATTTAGGCCTACACAAAAAAAATATTACTGAAGCTAAAGTCAGATACATTTTATAAGCCTTTGAAGGCAATGTGGTCGCTGCAGTATTCTTAGACCTTCAAACAGTAAATCACGAGGTTCTCTTACATAAACTTCAAATGTTACTTTTTTTCACAACAAGCTCTTCAGTTTAGTCCCTTTTTGAAGAAGTGAGAACATATTCATTTTCAGAGTATCCTTTTAAAGCTGTAAAATAGGTGTTCCACAAGGATCCACTTTGGGACCATTGCTATTTTGTTTATACATTAATGAATTACCTGAAAGCTGTAAAAATGTTCAGAGCCAAATGTATGCCGATGATGCGGTCATATGCAACTGCAAAAACTCTACAGCAGGCTGCAGAGGAATCTAACAGGGATGTGATGGGAGCCTCACAGCAGTTTAAGGATCATTTCCTGTCCTTGAATTGTGCCAAATCTGCCTCAATGTGTTTCTGAATCAGACAAAAATTCAGCAATTTTATTGTGCTAATCTTTAAAGAAATTCTGTTCTGGATTCCCAACTTAAATTAGAAAGTCATAATAGGAAAGTTTCTAAAATTATCACCTGATAAGATCTTTGTTGTCTGTACATGCTGCTAGTCTTATTGTGTAAGTTGCTTGGGGCCAAACTAACCAATCAGTTTTAAAGTCTGTGATGACCTTGTACAAATAAAGTGTTGAAGGTTTTAGATAAAAAGCCAATAAGCTGCATCATTGTAAAATCCAGAAAAAGTATAATATGAGAATAAGTCTTTGGACAGTGGACAAGAGTTTCTTTTACATGGAACAATGTTTTATGTCTTGTCCTTGATCAAATAAATTGGAAATAAATAAATAGACAGACCTAAAGTGATTATTAAAATTATTCATGGGTGGATGGATGGATACAACATTTAGATAACTGGGATAAGAAATAATGTCTAATTATGTTTCCCATACTTATCCAGAGCTAGAAAATATGGAAAACAAATGTAACTCTTTGTCAGACTTTTCCAGGCTTGGAATATGAGGATTGCTCTTGTCTAATGAAAGCTGATGCAGAAGCTTCCTTTTGTAGTGCTGCATCAAAGCTGGTGGTGGTGACATCATTTCCCACATCATTATTAATTAAATCAATCAAAATCAAGCCAAATGTTCTGAAATGCTCCAATGAGTTTTATATGTAAATGAGTAAAACTTTCTAAATTAAGGCAATTGTTAAAAAACTTAAATCTGGAATTTGATGCAAGTAATCTGGAAAAATAAATGACACAATGAGACAAATGTTTTTAATTCACAGCTAAAGGTTTTCCAAAGATGAAACCTTCAAGCCAAATGTGTCAAAGCACACCACTTTTCACCGAGTACCACCAAGGATTCATCATTGGAACGAAGAAAAAAACCTTTGAACAACAGCAACACAAAATATTTAGAAAAGAGTTTGAGGAGGAGTCAAATGACGCGGCCAGAAATCCCTGCTGGGTGTGTATGATCTTTAAACTGCCTGGTTTTTCACAGACATCATGAGAAGAAATGGGCAGATTCCTCGAGAAAACAGCAATAATTAGCATCCTCATTTCATTATGATTGAAAGGTGTCAATGCAACACAATGGTAAACATACCTCTCTGTAAACATCTCAGTTCTTGTGTTTTAAAAATCATATTTCAACGATTTTGTTGTGTCAAAAAAAAAACCTTTGAGGAAATACTTACAGATTACACCGGTCCAGCCAAATCACTAATAAGGATGAGTAAATACATCCAAAGACACTGCTTCTACTTTTCCAATTGTAAAATTTAAACTGGGCCTTCAAATTCACTGAAATATTTAGAATTCAAAATGGAAGCCTTGTGATCAACAGAAACCTTAACTGAAACAATCCTGTTTATTTTGTTTACTCACAGTGAGACACTAAAGACATCTGCTTCTACTGGTGTTCTTCCTATACTGACCAATAGCAATAGAGCGCAGGTAGAGCCTCTCTGCGTCCTCGTATTGGTTCATGTCGTAGTTGTAGAGGGAGGCCAGGTGACCCACAGACAAAGCCACTTCATAGTCCTCGTGGCCTAGTAGCTGCTCCTTGATCTGGATGGCTTTGATGTGCATCTCTTCTGCCTCCTGGTGGAAAATTCAAACACAAATAGGGAGAGTTGATATGAAAAAAAAGCATTTTGTTTCTTAGGTTTATCCAACCAATATACCAAGAGATCGACAGGGAAATGGGCTGTTGGCTGGAATCAGACGATTTTCAGATTTATAAACCATGAAACGTGAAAATCCAATCTTCTCCGATATATGAACAGACCATATCTAGGAGCCAAAAGCTTGCTGTAACAATGTACTTTAGTGCTGAAGTCGTTGCTGGGGAAAGAAACGTCAGACTTGGCTATTTTAAGTATTAGTGGGCCATTTTATAATGAAGACACAAACTGTATTTCCCATTACATGGCTGCAGTTTGTTCAGGGTGCATGAGAAAGACGTTCAACAGATAACAGGAAGGCTAAACAAAATACAGCACAGTTGCTTTGTTGGAATATTTTGAGCTTTGAGTCTCTGCCTGTCACTGACCATGCTGGTTTGGAAATGTTGGAAGCCTTTCTGAAAACAGAGTCAAGGTAAGGATCTATATTAGCTAGAATACACACAGCGAATGCCTTTTTAGAAGTGATAGCTTCACTAACTGTTAACATAAGATGCTAAAAACACTCATTTAGTCTTTTTTAAGCAGCCAAACCCTGTTTTACAGTTACTGCTCTCTCACACATGGTTTGACTTTGCATCTACTCCTAATATCAATGACTTTTCATAGCAGGAACGCAAGAAAAGGGGGGGCTGTGTAGCCACGAACCAAGATGATAACAACAATGGCTACGTTGACACTGCAGGCAAATACGGCCCATATCCGCCCTTTTTATGGCGGTCTGAATGGCCCACTTCTGATCTTTTCACCTGCAAAAAAAAAAAAGTATTTTTAAATCTGAATTGTGCCACTTTCATACAGTGGCGAGAACAAGTATTTGATAACTGCCAGTTTTGCAGGTTTCCCCACTTGCAAAGCATGTAGAAGTCTTTAATTGTTATCATAGTAAAGTATATACTCTCCAACTGGGAGTGACAGAATCTACAACAAAAATCCAGAAAAACACTGATTTTTTTAAGTAATTCATTTGCATTTTATTGCAGGACATAAGTATTTGATACATCTGAAAAACAAATCTTGATATTTGGTACAGAAACCTTTGTTTGCAATTCCAGATATCAGATGTTTCCAGTAGTCCTTGACGAGCTTTCCACACACTGCAGCAGGGATTTTGGACCACTCCTCCATACAGATCTTCTCCAGATCCTTCAGGTTTCAGGGCTGTCGCTGGGCAATACAGACTTTCAGCTCCCTCCAAAGATTTTTGATTGGGTTCAGGTCTGGAGACTGGTTAGGCCACTCCAGGACCTTGATACGCTTCTTATGGAGCTACTCCATAGTTGCCCTGGCTGTGTGCTTTGGGTCGTCGTCATGCTGGAGGACCCAGCCATGACCCATCTTTAATTCCCCTACTGAGGGAAGGAGGTTGTTGGCTAATCTCCTGATACATGACCCCATCCATCCGCCCCTCAAAACGGTGCAGTCATCCTGTCCCCTTTGCAGAAAAGCATCCCCAATGAATGATGTTTCCACCTCCATGCTTCACGGTAGGGATGGTGTTCTTTGGGTTGTACTCATCCTTCTTCTTCCTCCAAACACGGCGAGTGGAGTTTAGACCAAAAAGCTCTATTTTTGTCTCATCAGACCACATGACCTTCTCCTATTCCTCCTCTGGATCATCCAGATGGTCAGTAGCAAACTTCAGACAGGTCTGGACATGTGCTGGCTTGAGCAGGGGGACCTTGCGTGTGCTGCAGGATTTTAATCCATGGAGGCGTAGTGTGTTACTGATGGTCTTTGAGACTGTGGTCCCAGCTCTCTTCAGGTCATTGACTAGGTCCCGCCGTGTAGTTCTGGGCTGATCCCTCACCTTTCTAATGATCATTGATGTTCCACGAGGTGAGATCTTGCATGGAGCCCCAAACCGAGGGAGATTGACCGTCGTCTTGAACTTCTTCCATTTTCTTATAATTGCTCCAACAGTTGTTGCCTGCTTCACCAAGCTGCTTGGCTAGTTTCCTGTAGTCCATCCCAGCCTTGTGTAGGTCTACTGTTTTATCCCTGATGTCCTCACACAGCTCTCTGGTCTTGGCCATTCTGGAGAGGTTGGAGTTTGTTTGACTGAGTGTGTGGACAGGTGTGTTTCATACAGATAACGAGTTCAAACAGGTGCAGTTAATACAGGTAATGAGTGGAGAAGAGGAGGGCTTCTTTAAGAAGAACTAACAGCCCTGTGAGAGCCGGGATTCTCACTGGTTCTTAACGGATCAAATACTTATGTCATGTAATAAAATGCAAATCAGTTACTTAAAAATTACAAAAAGTGATTTTCTGGATTTTTGTTGCAGGTTATGTCACTCACAGTTGAAGAGTAAAATAAAAGCATTCTACATGCTTTGTAAGTGGGAAAACCTGCAAAATCAACAGATTCAAGTACTTTTTCGTTGTTTTTCGTTGTCATTTTAACTGACATGGTTAAAAAAAACCTGGTCGTTATCTATTGTTACCCGTCACTTTATTTTTTTAAAGTGATAATAATTAAACAATAAATAACATTTATTTTAATTAATTTCAAGTAATATTAAGTCCAAACAAGCTGAAAAGAGAATCCATATCAACCAGATGAATACATTTTACTTTTTGGGGTTAGGGTTACTGGGACCACTGAATGTGGTCCCAGTAACTACATATAAACAATGAAATTAAACGATTACACGTAAAACATGCTGTGGCCTGAACGCACAACCTCCTCATAACCTCCTCCTGGTCCGCATGGACCTTAATTGCGCACCTGCTAGAATGACTGGAATTACAAGCGCCACTTCAGCCAAAGTTTTGAAAACAAGGAACATTTCTCCAACTGAGTTGTTCAGAAATCAGCAAGACTCTCCTAATGAGGGGTTTCCTGGTCAGGCAAGCACTCTGCTTCAGCACCCCCACAGTAGCAAACAGCTAATTTATTTGCAAACTCAGGGGTGTGAATTGCAATCTGTCAAAATGATGACTGACTTTCAGATTTTCCCATTACCATTTTAAAAAACGGATTAAAAACGAAAATATTCAGTTAATGCGACCCTTGCATATGTGGTTCTAAATCGGATATGTAGCCGCTGATTTTCAGAGCTTCCACAGCCTGAACAGTCATCCTGGATTTCTTCCGACTTCAATCATTGTCCTGGCTCCGACTAGCATCCATACAGACTCTCAGACTTTCTTACCTTTCTTCGTCTTGTTGTGATGTGTACATAATATTGCTCTTATTGCTCAACAACTTAATAACTATATAGAGACGCAGACATCCATTATTACTTCTGTAAACAGTGTGCTGCTGTGTGACGTCTATATTCTTTTTCTGCGAATGCAGATCGCTTTAGGGCCGCGAACTCTTTGGACTAAAGTCTGATGGTGGTTGCATTTAATTAGTAGTTAGAACAACCAATTAAAAAAATCTGATTTCAAAAAAAAAAAAAAAATCGGAATAAAGCATCAAGACCTGCAGTGTGACCATAGCCTAAGATAATTTTATATGACCAATGTCTTATATTTTTGCATTGTTACCCTTTGTTTTTTAAAACTTGAAATTTTGAAATACTGATCAGAATTAGAAATGTGCTTCCTCAACTCTCCAGCCCAGAGCAGCAAAAATCCATAAGAACACTTGAGGGGAGCAATAAGTGAACTGAGTGCGAGATAGTGAAACTATTCTCAGTTTAAATCAGGTGTATCTGTGGGTCAGGATGATCACAGACCGTGCCCACCACTTACCTTAAACTTCCTCATGGACTGGTAGAGCCGTCCAAGGTTGCCGTAGTGTTTGGCTGTCTGAACATTGAACTCCCCAAAAGCCTTCTTGGCCAGCTGCAGTGAGGACAGGTGAAGGTCGTGAGCTTCCTGCAGGAGGCGCTCTTCCGTTTCTTTATTGTGGCAGTCGATGGCAATTTCCTCCAGAATTAGGGCTGTGGGAAACAAGTCAAGTGTCAGTGTCTAAAGTGGAATCTACCTATTGTTTTACGTAAACAGATCTGTCTTGTATGACAATGCTTCCTTAAATCTTGTCCTGGGATGGAAACTTCCTACATCAGAGCTGCCCAGCTACAGTCCTGCAGAGCTACTATCCTGCAACTACTAGATGCATCCCTTCTTCAACACACCTGAATCAAATGAATGGCTCCTTACCAGGCCCCTGCAGAGCTGAATGACTGAATGCTGATGAGGGAATTCAGCCATGTGATTCAGGTGTGTTTGAGCAGGGATTTGTATTGAATTTTTTTTTTTTTTTTTTAAAGCATCTAGTGTGTTTTTGGTAAACTGACAGCTGAATTTGTTACCACACGCAGCAACTGGCAACAACAGGTTGCCAAGCAGTTCTCGCAGCACGGAGTCACATCTGGCAATGAGCTGCAGAACTTTCTTCTTTGTTCATTCTGATGATGGCATAGCTATAAGTTTTATAACACATGAAAACAAAACGGAACAAAAACAGACGGGATACAGAAAAATAAAACAATAACTAAATATTTTGTGCAATAATCAAAAACAACTATTGAGCCAAAATTCGCTTGGTGCTAAAGGGTTGAAGCCTTTTAGAGGGAGATATATCTTTGGCAGCTTTAGGACAGTCTAACTTTATTTAGCCTTTGAGAAACAAAAACATAATATCTTACACTTTAGATCTTAGATTACAGCTTCGATGTGCCACCCTTCAATAATCTGTGCACCGACCTGGCCCCCCAAACAAACAAAAAAAAGCCCCTGCAGGGATCCACGTAAAAGTTGCAGAACAGTAGTTCTCCAGTACCAGACGTGAGCGCCCTGTCCTACAGTGTCCCTCACACAGTGGGCAGCAGCCCAGCTAATACCACAAACTTGCCTTACCTTTGACTCTCTTGGAAGATGCCAGCAGAAGATGATCCTCAGGCAGAATATGAGTTATAATGTCTATGGCACGTTCCGCATGGAAACTGGGGGACAAACACAGCATCTGATCCAAATGTGTCACATGACTCAGACTGTTAGAAAGTGTTTAAACTGGGATAAACACTTCCAAGAATAGCAAATGTCCAAGCAAAAAGTTGTTTACAGGCTGGGAAGAAGCAAAAATGAGTGCGAGTGACAGAGGTCAGAGCAGTGCTCAGTTCAAAGCTGCTGTATGCAGGGAGGAGGTGCAACCCTCTGTGCTCCCTGTTGTTTCTAAGCAGGTCCTGGGCTCTAAACTACGAAGCTGCTTCAACATGCCTTGGATTTCCTTCTTCCCTTATCCTGCGAAGAGATGTGGCTGCTCTGGAGCGGGTTAGTTTTCTACTTGAGGTTACCATGGTGACAGTCTCACCTAGGTACGCTTCATGATGCTGAACCTGAAGTTACCTCGATAAACGACCTATCCAGCTTCAGATTACAGGCCCCTGTTCTGGGAACTTAAGCAAACACTATGGTGGGTTTGTTCAAGGCATATGTGCTCTACAAATAGGGGGCTATTCTTCCTGGTGCAGAACTGATTTTACTGAATCAAAGGCATGATATGCCCCAAACCAGACAGGCCACGCAAATTATAAAGCAATGAAGATGATAGGAGAGAGGAGAAAGGGAAATGGGTGGGAGGAATGATTCACAGTCAGTCTTTAGTGTAGTTAAAGTTAGATCTGTTCGAAATCACAAAGTGCTGCTAATAACTTTTTGCCCACTTTTCCCCTTCCATCTATCCCTATTTCATAGCCTAAATTGGTTTGACATATGCAATGACACATTTCAAAGTGTCGTCATTAGAGTCAGAGTAGCAGCATAGACCCTGTGAGCGTGAGTCATCGTCTTGTGGGTCATCTAGAAAGAGGATGTGCAGAACTAAATCAGCAGCCTTGGAAGTTTCTCAGATTTATTGTACTCACAGAGCGTTGTCAAATTTCCCTGAGCTATACTGGTGAACATATGAAGAGTAAGCCAGGTCTTCATGGGCTGTGGCGACATGGATGTTCTTCCCCCCGAACACAGACTGTCGGATGTCCAGAGCTGTCTACAACAGCCACATGCAAAAAGATGGCATTAATGAAGTCAGTGGAAACAGAACAGCTTAGAAACCATGGACACTGATGGCCTATTAAACACTATGCTTACCTGGTAAATAGCAACTGACTGACATATGTTGTCCACATTTAACAAGTAAAAGCCATAATCTAGCAGAGTGTCAGAGTACTTGGGATGCTTGTGTCCAAAATGTTCTCTGGAAGGTAGAAAACAATGCATCACAATGCATGATAAAGAATGCTGTTTTACTTAGCTGTAGTTGCTTTATCAGACACAGCAGGTTACCTTGCTAGAAACACGGCGTGTTTGATCAGCTGCTCTGCTTTTCTGAACTCCCTCTTCACCACACAAGCCTGCAGCAGGGAGACAGACCTGAGTTAACACTGTCTGGCAAAAGTATTCACTCCCATGGAACCTTTTCCACATTTTGTCATGCTACCACCACAAACTTCAACGTACTACCTGAATGTGGAGGTCTGTTGGTGCCACAGCTTTACCTGCCTCAGGTTTAGATTCATCTTGGCTGAGGAGCACCTAAAGCCGTGAGCTTTTTAACAGCTTTGTTCATTTAAAGACAATTACACAGTCTTCTTTAAAATACATTCGGCCTTACAGTGTTAGTGAGAACAGGGCTTTCAATACCTCCTCCATGTTTTGGAGCAGAGATCCAAATATTTAGGAATTATAAAGAAGTTATAAAAGAAAATTATTTTAAAGGAAATTTTATGTTTTCTTCTTTATAATATAGAAAATTAATGTTGCTACTCACTGTTAGCTGCTTGAATGAGTGTTACGACACACCTGCACTCTGGCAAGGTTTCTTTTTAAAGCCTCACTGTTTGCCAGAACTCAGATTTTATTTCACTAGGTCTATTGCCTTGGTATACTCAGTAGGTATATTTACCTTTTCTTGTTGCATGAAACTGAATTGTATCAAATCACATTTTATTTACCCTAGAAATCAGTGAATAAATGAATCTGTATGATTGCACTGAATGGACTATATCTTTCTGTATATAAATTGGATGCTTTTGCCTTAAGACAACATTGGCAATTTATTTATTTCAAACAAATCTACATAAAACAAACAATGAGAAAAGGGGGCTTAAATGCCCCTGGTAGGGTCTCCCATGGCAAACAGGCTCTGGGTGACGGGTCAGAAAAAGGGCGGTTCAAGACACCTTCATGAGGACCACACAATCTGGGCACGGGACGTCGCCCGGCACGGCGGAGCTGGGACTCGTCGGAGAGCGCCTGGTGGTTGGGCTGCTCCTCGAGGGACCAGGCCAGGGCAAACCAGAACAAGAGGCGCAAGGCCATCCCCGAGGGGGCCCACCACCTGCAGGGGGAACCATGAGGGACCGGTGCAAAGAGGATCGGGCAGCAGACAAAGGTGGAGACCCGGCGGCCTGATCTCCAGATGCTTAGGCTGGTTCTAGGAATGTGGAATGTCACCTTACTGGGGGGAAGGAGCCTGAGCTGGTGCGGGAGGTCAAGACTGTTGGAAAATCATTTCAGGTGACTACCTCTTGAAGCTCATCAACAGAATGCCAAGAGTGTGCGGAGCAGTAATCAAAGCAAAAGGTGGCTACTTTGAAGAACCTAGAATATAAGACATATTTTCAGTTGTTTCACACTTTTTTGTTCAGTATATAATTCCACATGTGTTAATTCATAGTTTTGATGCCTTCAGTGTGAAGCTACAATATTCATGGTCATGAAAAGACAGACAGACAGATGATTTGCAATCCAGACTATATATTCGTCCTAGAATTGCTGTACATTTTGCCAGATTTGCTCTTATATAATTTACCTGAGGTTCCAGCAGATTTTGTGGTCCAGGATTACACCAAGACATTTTATTTCCTTTAATTGTTCTATTTGTGTCTTTTCAATTTTTTGTTCCACATTAGGTTCTGTTTCATGCCTTCCAAAAAGTATAATCTTTGTTTTACTCAGGTTTAAAGATTTTTTATTTCTAACAAACCATAGTTTTAATTTGTGTATTTCTGTTTTAATAATTTCTAAAGTATGCTTGAAAATTTCCCCTGAACAAAAAAAAAAAAAACATTTGTATCATCTGCAAACAGTGTAAGTTTAAATAATGTTGATACTTTGCATGTCATTAATGTACAATATAACTTTGGTCCCAATACTGACCCCTGTGGTACTCCACATCTAATTTCCCTGTCACTACAAACTGTTGTCTGTTCATTAAGTAGCTTTTGACCCAGCTCAAACCAACTCCCCTTATGACATACATTTCAAGTTTAACAAATAACGTATTGTAATCAAGTGTCAAATGTTTTTTTTTTTAGGTCTAAAACACTCCTACTGCTATTTTGTTGTTATCTATATAGTTGGTATTTCTTCTATCAGTTCTAATAGTGGCAGAGATTTTGCTCTGTTGGATCAAAACCATATTGACTATTTGTAAGTAGATTGTGTTTTTCATTGTGTTTCTCCAGTATTTTTGAGAGTTCGGGGAGTAAAGAGAAAGGTCTGTAGTTTGTAAAATCATATCTGTCTCCGGTTTTAAATAATAATACCACTTTAGCAATTTTCCTTTTGTTAGGAAATGTAACTGATTGAAAAGGCAGATTGCAGATGTGGGTTGGTGGTTTAGCCATTTCTTCAATAACATTTTTTACAGATATTATATCTATATCTATGTCTGTAGGTTTATTTTTTGCAATTTCTTACCATGTCCAGGATTTCGTTTTCATCAGTTGCCCTAAAACATTTTACCTGTGTCTCTGTTCACCAAATCTTCTACACCTCCACATTCTTTTGTTTGCATTTCCTTTATTTTAATGCCAATGTTGGTCCAACATTCGCAAAGAAAAATCATTAAAACCATTGACCACATCCTCCATGTTATCAATAATCCTGTCATTTTCAATGAAATATTCCAGCTAATTTGTATTTTTACATCCTGCCCTCAAAATGCCATTTAGAACATTACATAAACCTTTAATATTAGTTTTGTTTTTTCCAGTAATTTGTTATAGTATTCTTTCTTACACATCCTCATAATGTTAATTTGTTTTTATATTTCTTATACTTTTCTTCTGCATCAATAGTTCTGTATTTTATAAATTGTCTATATAATTTATCTTCCTTTTACAGGCCTTTTGTTCCCCTTCGATGACCCATGAGCTATTTGTAAATTTGTGTATAAATTTTGTATCGTTTTGTTGGGCAACTTTTATCATATAACAAGGTAAATATTTTTAGAAGCCCCTTATAAGCTTTGTCAATTTATTAATAATCTCCCAGGATTGTATCATTAAATCATTTTTTAATGCAGCTATTTTTTCCTCTAAATTTAATTCTTGACATTTGCTGTAGGTCATAAACAAACCAAACTATGTGGTGCTTGTTTATGATAGGAAGGCAGAATAAAAACACACTGATGTTTGTGGTTGTATAGTGACAAAATGTGAAAAAGATAAACAGGTACAAATACCGAATGCATGACACTGTATTTCTGTGTCAACCAAACCTTCTGAGTGTTACCTTGGATGCTTGTCGGAGAACATCTACAACTACTTTGACAGGCAGCCCTGGAGAAATTTCCTTCATAGCCTCTATACACCACCTATATGCCTAGGAGAGCACCAAGAAACAGAAAAATGAGTTACAGAATTTTCAGTGCAACTAATGAAGGTCCCACAAGTGTCTTAAACATCCATACCTCATCGTAGTGGCTTTTGGCGAAGAGCAAGGCACAGAGCTCGCCGTACAGCGCTGCCTTGTTGGCCTGATGGCCATGTTTGGCTAGCTTATCCATGTAAGACTGAGCAAGCTTGAATGTCTCCTCCCCAAGGTGGTACTTACAGTTACCATTGCGGACATGAAGCAGCCTTAAACAAAAGGAGGACGCTTTAACAACAGTCAAGTCCTTCTAGTTCTGTCTTCATTTGTTGTTCTGTTATCATAAAGCTGTCATTTAAATGTAATTCAACATAAAATAAAACTGGTTCGGTTTGCTACTTTACTAAGATTTTAAGTCCTCTATATGATGAAGACAAAAACATCTGAACACATTAATTCCTAACTGTGCTTAGAGAATAAAGGAACAGGAATTATTGCAAACTGACAAGTGAAGTGCATGAGTTGTAGACATGTCACCACATAACACCACCAAATCTGATGGTTGTAGGGTAAAAAAAAATGCAGTTCCCATAAATACATAAACAAGAAATGAATGACTGCAGGAAAAAACAGACGTGTTTTAAACTCAGTGCCAAAAAAGTCCAACATTCAGGTGGAAATATCTGATCTGGATGTTATTTGGCACACATGCAGACCAGTGATGGTTAGGTACATGGTTTATCTGTGAAGGAGCTGGGATGTGCAGAACAGGTACCTGAGGACATGTAAGCACTAATACTCCTTAAACAGAAGGCAACCTAACGTAGTTCTCTCCTAGATGGTTCATGTATCAGTAAAAGGTCGTCTTCAGTTTTGATCATGGGTTGGGAGTTCCCGGCTTATGAGTCGTTGACAGGAGAATTACACTATTAGTGGGTCACACTGGCCCACCCGTCCATCTTCCAATTGTTTGTGGGATTATTACAGCCTTCACTATTCTCTCCAGGCAGTTTCACAACCTTACACACCTTGCAGCATTTGTTCAAGACACCTCACATACTGACAACACATACTCACACCTCTCATTCAGGATGAGAGGTGCACTAAATTCAAGAAACAATAAAATCCAGCTTCAATCTATTTAAGTACTCAGGATTGCCATCAGACAGCTGCTGGATCATCTGACGGGTCTCCAGACAAAGGGGATTTCTCAGAGACACGTTAGATGGGTGGAGTTTGACAGACGGAATTGAGACAAGCCAAACTCCATTTGGGTGTTTGGCTTTTTGTCTGTGAGTGTCAATGAAAGCTAAAGGTATGAGTATGGGCAACTCATTGAAAGCAATTCTAGGCGAACTACGTCACAGACCATTCTAGGACTCACCTGACGCAGCATTCCACAGCTCGGTAACAGTGCAGAACCTCACTGTGGAGCGTGCACAGCTGTAGGCACGACAGAAACACTTTTTCTGCATCTCCATACCAGCCAGCATCAGACAAAAAGCCACCTGGAATCAAAAAGACACCATAACACAGATAAGTGTCTGAGTAACACCAATGATGTTCATTGTACACAACATTCTGCAATCTCACATTGTCTAAGATATACCTGTTGAATTTGTCAACCCCTGACATTAGCAGTAGCAGCATAAAAGGCATGATTCACACAGACTCTTATAAAGTGGCAAGCCCAAGGATCTGACCAGGCCACGTTTCATCCAATCACTCTGTGTGTCTGTGTAGAAACCTAAATCTGTGAAAACTTTACCCAGCACAAAGCCAAACTGGATGGCCTTCTCTTTCACATGGGCATCAGACTCTGCGATGTACGAGCAGCGACGGCTGAACGAGTTTGCTAGAACTGAGGCCACTTTCACCCCGTGGTCCATGAGGGCCTGGAAGCAGTGGTGCAGGAGGTGTCTGCCATGGGGACAAAGAGGGAAATCAGCACGTCACTTCAGACAGCAAGCAGGTCTTCACCCAAAGCTTAAAACATTTCTTGTTTTGCAGTGGAAAACAATTCTTGCTGAAATACAACAAAGAGATGTTTTACATTTGCTTAAAGAGTTCTTCATGAAAGCACCACCAGATCATAGATCCAGTGCTATTCTTCGTTTGTTTATTTTAAAGTTATCTTGCTTGACATTTCACCACGGTAAACCCTCCTGCACACAGACCATATTCTTCATTTATGAGCTGGAGACTGTTCTAAAATGACTGAGAGAGTTTTCTGTCTGCTGTTAGTAAGGCATTGGAGAAAGTAAAGTTCAAGTGAAATAGCTAAAACACGGTCATAACAGGCAAGATGTGAAGTCACAACATGGTCATTTAGATCTCAGGTGGAACACTGGACCAAACATCATGTCCATCCCTAGTAGCAAAAATTCAAAAATTCCAGTCATCCATTAGCTTAGAAGACTAAAATCTAATCAAATATAATGTTTTTGCTGTTTTTGTTCATTTTTTCCCCAAACAAAAAGCTGAAAGAAAACTGGTAGCATGTCACATGCTGACAGTGGAATATACATGAATAAACATATTTCCCATATATACCTGAGCAACAGCCTCCAGCAGTCAACACCAGAGTCTAATAGAAATCAGTCCCATCTATTTTGCTACTTTGTTAAACCACCAAGAAAGTATCAAGGTCCACATCCACATTAAAGGGATAGTTTGGACTTCTTGAAATAAAAATTGGTGTCATTAGTTTAGACCAACCAAAATAGAGACTTTAGGACACATCGATTTTGATAACCTCTGGTCTTTGATAACCAAAATGTTATCTTTTCCCAAAGTTTAAGTCTTGAAATCTCCTGACTGAGTTGACTACATCTGATCATGAGTTTAAACAACAAATTAATGTCATTTAGTGTCATAAAATGTCAGTCAGTCAGTCATTTTCTACCACTTATTCCATCGTGGGTCGCGGGGGAGCTGGTGCCTATCTCCAGCAGTCAACGGGCGAGAGGCGCGGTACACCCTGGACAGGTCGCCAGTCCATCGCAGGGCAACACACAAACAGCCAAGCACACACTCATTCATACACCTAAGGGCAATTTAGAGAGACCAATTAACCTAACAGACATGTCTTTGGACTGTGGGAGGAAGCCGGAGTACCCGGTGAGAACCCACGCATGCACGGGGAGAACATGCAAACTCCATGCAGATAGACCCCCAGCCGGGAATCAAACCCAGGACCTTCTTGCTGCAAGGCAACAGTTCTACCAACTGCGCCACCGTGCAGTCATAAAATGTATCAATCTCCAAAGGGAAATAATCACTGTTAACTGAGTCCTCGTTTTGCACGTTCCTCACTGGCTCCCATATATGGGCAGTCAGATCATTCATGTTTACATCTGAATGGGCTTCTTCTTCTTAACCAAGATTTTAATGCTTGTTTTAAAGACAGAACAATTCATATTAAAATGTAACTGAAACATGTAGCGTTTGGTTAATAATTCATAACTAAAAGATGCTCATCTGATTTTTTTTTTTTTTTTTACAGGATGGTGACTTTTTTTTTAAAATGTTAGTCACAGCTTCACTGAAGATCTATTTATATAATCAATCCCCAAAACCCATCAACAGCCTTGGGCTTTTGTTCACGGAACTAATCAATTATTTCACTCTTTGGATTTTTGTATTTCCTCCCAGGTCACAGGCAGTGTAGATAAAACACATAAAGCTCACTCAAGTGTGAAATTACACTGTTTAGTTAGGCGTTAGGAAGCTCTGTGCTGATCTAGCTAAGGCTTAAAAAAGCTATTGAACGAGGAACATCTTGGAGCCTGTTTACATGACAACAATCCATTGAAAACAGGCTTTTTTTCCCCCCGTTTCTGTGTTTTATGTGTCTACATGACGACGTTTAAATTACAATCTCTGTTGACACGCCAACAGCAAATGTGAAGCTTGTGTAACTCCCCAACCAACCACACCACTAGTAGGCGTTATGTTCTTTGAAGCGCAACAACATGCGCAAACACTGCTTACAAAACAGGACAACGGGAAGTGTAATGAGTATATAATAAAATAATAAAAGAAATGATAAAAAGAAAGAACTGAATATTGACATGTACATTCGTATCCACCCTCTTTGCTATGAAGCCTCTAAAGTTCTCGTGCAACCAGTTACCTTTAAAACTCACCTAATTAATGTCACATGATCTGTCAGTATAACCACGCTTTTCTGAAAGGCTCCAGAGGCTCCAACACCACTAAGCAACAAGCATCACACTATGAAGACCAAGGAGCTCTCCAAACAAGTCAGGGACAAAGTTGTTGAGAAGTACAAGTCAGGGTGGGGTTATAAAAAATATCAAAATCCTTGATGTTCCCACAGAGCACCATAACATCCATCTTCAAATCTAAAGCACGTGGTACCACAACAAACCTGAAAAAAAGAAAAAAAAAAAACCTCACATACTGAGGAAGGAGGGCATTAATCAGAGAGGCAGCACAGAGACCCAAGTAACCTTGTGGAACTCTGCAACTCCTCCAAGGTTACCTTGGGTCTCTGCAGCTCCTCCAAGGTTACCTTGGGTCTCTGCAACTCCTCCAAGGTTACCTTGGCCATTAATCAGAGAGGCAGCACAGAGATCCAAGGTAACCTTGGAGGAGTTGCAGAGTTCCACAGCAGAGACTGGAGTATTTGTCCTTAGGACCACGATAAGTCATACACTCCATAGAGCTGGGCTTTATGGAAGAGTGGCCAGAATAAAAAGCCATTACCAAGTGTCACAAATAAGAAAGCCCGGTTTGAGTTGGCCCAAAGACATGTGGGCGACTCCACAAACGTATGGAGGAAGGTGTTCTGGTCAGATGAGGCTAAAATTTAACTTTTCGGCCACCACGAAAAACGCCATGTCTGGCGGAAACCCAACACATCCAATGACCTCAACACCACAGTGAAAGAGTGTTTTTCAACAGCAGGAACTGTGATAAGGGTCTGTGCCAAGGGAAAGATGGAAGGTGTTAAATACAAAGATGTTCTTGAGCAAAACCTGTTTCAGTCTGTGGTTTGAGACTGGGATGGAGGTTCACCTTTACCCACAGCACACTGCTAAAGCAACACTTGAGTGGTTTAAGGGTAAACATTCAAATGTGTTGGAATGGCCTAGTCAAAGTCCAGACCTCAATACAATTTAGAATCTGTGGTTAGACTTGAAGGTCATGAAAACCATCCAACATGAAGGAGTTAGACCAGTTTAGCCTTGAGGAATGGGAAAACTCTGAAAAAAATCTATTTTAATTCCATGTTGTGAGGCAACAAAACGTGAAAAATGCCAAGGGGGAAGAATACTTTTGCAAGTCTGTGAGTAGCATTAATGCCACATCTTCTTTGTACTAGGGTTAGCATACGTAGTGGAACAAAAATATGACTGCTTCAACAATGATACACATTGATAATCAGAAAATTCTAATACGTTTTTAATATGGTTTCTTAAGAGTAGGTGTGGATGATTTCAATATGTTGGGTGGTGACTGATCATAACATGTTGGTGATCCTCCAAACAGAGAGATCATAAGATCCTTCTAAAAGTAGGGTCCAGGGATCTCTGCGTTGTAGGACATGCAGATGGACCTGTGTGATAAATTGGACCCACTGGAAAACACTGAATATTGATGAATGTGTTCATTTTTGGATGTAAAACAAAATTGTTTTTCACCAACAATCCAAGTATTTTTCACTCTTTATTAAACTCTTCCCAATTTTTGGGTTTCATTTTTTCAATTAACATTTTACATTAACAGCAAGAATTGATACATTTTAGGTGAAGGAGCCTGTTTGACTTTGTATACCATGGCATTCAGAACATTTAACGTTGAAAAATAGAAATAGAAAAATAAAGTGGAATTTGAGGACTAAAAAGAACTTTATATGTCTTTGCTGTATATAAGTTCAACCTATTAATGGCTAATAAATGCTCCAGCGCAGAAACATTTCCTCCATGACCCGACTGGTGTTGCTGTTTAGCACCTTTTAAATTGAAATACAGTTTTTGAGTTGGCCTAATCAGTGTGAGGCTAAGTGTACCTCACGTCTCAAGCAATTGAATATTCAGTTTGAATTGTACTCAGCAAGTTGGGAAAATTGCACAAATCTGTTGACACATGTTCTATGGTCTGAATGTCCTGCTTTGTTGTTTATCGTTGAAGCTCATGTTTTAACATAAGGAAATGTTGATAGAATTCTGATCAGGATTTTGCTTCAAGAAAAAAAGAATTCATGATATATGATGCCATATCGCTCCCCCCAGTCAGTTAGTTAAAAGGTTTCTGACTAATATTTAAAAATGCCACAAAGTAGAATACATGAGTATGCTAGGCAATTTAAATATAGTTAACCTGATCAGCCTGAAATGCTGATGTGATTATGGGTTCATTTTGACCAGTTGAGATAGATCTACACTGGGATAGAAGTTTTCTGTCTGCACATGTAAAACTAAATGATCTGGGTCTGATCTATAAAGACAAATCTATGAATGCATCACACTAGAATACACCATCAGCATGGCTTCACGACATGAAACTGGCCACTGCAATAAGATGTCAGCAATGCGCAGACACCAACAGACAAGGAATATGGAAAAGAACAGACCAATAACTGATTTGAGGACAACTGGAGGCGTAATGTTATAAAGCGCTCACCGTTTGTCTGAGGCTCGAAGCACTTTAGCAAACACCTCCAGCTCACAGAACTCTCCTCCCAGCTGACAGAGTCTGCCCTGCTGGTAAAGCTGAAACATAAACATAAGGATGAACAGGCAGAACAGAAGCACAGCAGCTTATTATCATAAACTCATAATAACTTGGGATATAACATAAAATATGCAGGAAAGCAACAGCAAATAATGAACACTGTTTCTCCAATATTTTAGGTATGTTTTCATGATTCTTTGGACAATGCTGTCTGCTGCTCATGAGTTGAAACAATACAAAGTTTGCTGATGTCTAGCCCGTCATCAGAATGCACTGAGGTGGAAGTTGTTATACGCTCAACAGTAGAAAGCCTTCAGTTCACCACCAGTCAAAGCTGCCTCTTCCATGTCAGCTACTGGGTGAGGTCCAGCCTGGGAGCACTGTGCATACACTGATAATTAGTGACATAGTTTATTTGGGTTCTGTTTTAAACTTAGGGAATATGGTCTTGTAGATTACACCGTGTTCACATACCTTTAAATGATAGTATAAATGGCTGTCCATCTATTAAAACTGGTGTGGGGCCGGGGTCATTTCTCTCCTTTACCAATTTAAACTGCAATATCATACCTACGTGTTGTCATTTTGCTCCTTCCTATTTCCACTTTATACCTGTGAACAAACCATTACGTACTTACACAAGTAAAGCATTGCAAATCTGGGTATTTTTCTATGTAGTAGTTCCATGAATTCTGGAGATAAATAGTCAAACAAAATGATCAAATCTCATAATTTAACTGTATAATTGTCTGAAAACTTGTTCTGATCCCTATTGGTGAGAAATGATTCCTGAGAAATCGGACTAACCATGTTCCCAGAACTAACCGGAATAATTCCACATGGGCTCCTGCTTGTAGTTATTCTATATTGGAGCCATAAAGCCACATGTCCTTACAGTAAGCAAAATACAGAGAGTCACTTTAAATCATCTGTCATCAAAAAGGGTCTGAATCATCGTAACTGCAGGTACAAAGTTATGTACAAAACATCCAGTGACAGATGGCTGCAAGAACTGCAGACAAAACCAAATATTATTTCATGCCAATATTTCTTTGCTGAACATTTTTTATGATTTCCCAGATATTGGTTGACATCTTTTTACTCAGGGGCTCCATTTTTGTTTCCAGGTATTTTTACAATTACCATAAACATTACCAAAGAACGTTTAATTTTCTTATTAGTAGCCATGCCTCTCCACTGCCCAGACGTTTTTAGCTACTGCAGGCTGCAATGCAGGAATTCATGTTGACTCACCAATTAAACATAGCTGACAAAAAAACACATCAAATATCTTGGGAATATACCAACTTTAATTGAATACAAGTCAATGTCATTTTTTGCAATAATCTTTCCATTTGGGGGTTTTGAATATGTTGGTCAAGTAAGAACCTACTGATGCAACAATCCTGCAGCTGACATATTAATAATCCAGCAAAACACTTTCAGTTCCCATGAACATTGTGTTTTGGTACTGCTCCTTATGGGGTTGGTAACATGTTCTGTTAGAGCTAAAATATGAAGTAATTATTAACAGATGCCGTTAACATTTTTACCCACCACCAGCACAATAAACACATTAGGAGCCCCCAATATAGCACTGTTGAGTTCATTAATAAATCTTGATTGACCGTCATAGAGTCTATCAAGCCAAGCACATAGAGTAAATATTGGTTGCTACTGATCAGAAGCTGCCTGACTGCAATATCACTTTGATCAAAATGAAATCAAGCACAGTTTAATGAGTACAGTTTTATTTTCCTGTCACCAGCAAACTTAGAGGTGGTATGAAATATCAGGGCGGTGCTGTGCTGATGATTTCACTTCATAGAAAGAACTTTTATACCTACTAGCTGGTTGCAACTGGTCAAAACCTGTCCTCTAGTGAGATGTGTCTGAAGAAAAATACAGAGGTCTTCAGGAGATAAACAGTTAAATTTACGACATTGGCTTTTTAATGACTAATGGAAATATTGAACTAAGAAAAAAGTAAGAACTGATAAGCAATGGTTTAAGTACATTGGGACACAATGGTTTGTTGACATTATGTAATAGAAGAAAGAAGGGATAAATGGAAACCTGTGGGTACAAAATGGTGAACTGACCCGAAGCTTAAAAGACCCTAGAACCAGTCCAGGTTTAACACTAGAACCCTTCTATTAGTCTGATGAGACCCTTGTTCCTGCGGCTGAGAAAACGCTTTAAAAAATAAGAGAGCCTGGTCCATGGAAAAGCTTCCTGTAGTTGAAAACGGGGGTCCCCTCCTGAACACAAGACATGTTAAAAAGCTTTATAAAGTTAAAGTAAAGTTAAGTCATTCCTTTACAGACGTTCTTCCAACAAGAGGGGATGTCGCTGAAGTCCTCGATTAAAATAACAGACAATATGCAGATGTATAAACACCTTGCCAGACATGGTTAACTCATGATGACATTAGCTTATTCATTACGACTAATCTTGTCCCCCTTTAGGCCATTTTTCCCTTTAGATGTTAAACGGAGCCTTTTACACTGAGCTATGGTTAGCAGCCCTAGCAGCAGCTGATCATAGAAACCCTGTGCTGCTTGTGAGACACACCTGGGCGCCATGACTGCTACATCTTACCTTATAGTAGACATCGAACTGGATATTTTCTGGCAGCGAGCGTATGTCCCTTCTTGATCGGCTGTAGTTGTCCACCACAGCTGAGATAGCGGTGTTGTACAGTGTTTCTGGGATCCATTCGAGCTCCGCCGCAGCCATGTTGTTTCTCCAAAAAGCCCAGCAGCTACAGCCCTCCCCAACTCTCTCCTACATTCGCTACCTTGCTGCGAACAAACCCCTTTCTCCGTGAGTCCTCATATAACATTCGCTATGTAGGGAGGCCACACGCAGTCGTGATGCCGACAGGTTACTGCTGCAGCCTCTATTTCGCTGTGCCAAATCTATTCATTCCCTTCATCTCCGATGTTTATTCGTCAACCCTTCAGCAGTTCCGTGCCCCCGTCCCGACGCAGGCATTTTCAGCCGCTGACGCAGTGACGTAATAGTGCAGTCGATGAAAACAGTAAGCTCATTCCTAACAGTCAGCCGGCAAGTGAGCCGAGCAGAAGTAATGACTAACATGGAGGACGTAAAGCATGAACCAGAGAAGACCTGACAGAGCAATCTCAGAGGAGAAAAATGTACAGAAGATAAAACTAATCTATATCTAGCTGGTTAAAACTCGGCCTCCAATACATTCTGCTCAGCAGATTCAAAACAACTTTGGGCCAAATGGTCGCTGTAGGTTGTAAACGCTGTAAACTCCGCCTACGTGGTGCGCCGCTCTACTCATCGGCTGGTGAATGGTGCGGACCTTTGCTATTTCACTTGAAGAGATTCAATGAGAGATTCATGCATATTTCAGACTTAAGTAGGAAAAGAAGATATGCAAACAATCGAAAACACCAAAAGAAAACGGATTTTAAGAATCGAGGGAAAAGG
The DNA here is from genome assembly GCA_036173005.1 of Crenichthys baileyi. Lineage (NCBI taxonomy): Eukaryota > Metazoa > Chordata > Actinopteri > Cyprinodontiformes > Goodeidae > Crenichthys > Crenichthys baileyi. The sequence continues at coordinate 406,914 of JAHHUM010000878.1, read as the reverse complement.
CTAAGAAACTTAAATTGGCTTTCGAGCATGGTCTCCATTTTGTTTCTGAATACACACCAGTTTCTGTTTCAGGCTTGTAACACTTAAACAGTTGGCAGCGTTCCTTCAGTATGAAGCTAGTAATGTGTTTTTAAACAGCTGCAGCACTTCTACCAGAGAAAAACAAAATCCAATAGATCTACATTCACAAATGCCACTTTATGTTGGAAAAAAGAACCATTCTAACCAAATGTGACAGATTAGGGGGAATTGGGGAAGACCATTACAGTTTGGATATAAGGTCTGAAATAAAAGCTTTTTTGGAGGACTGGATGCTGTGTTATCCACATCGAATGCAATCAAGTCAGCAATAAAGTCAGCAGGGAAACTGGCAGTTAGAGAGACTGAACCAGAATAAGCTGGTCCAGATGGTGTCAGCCTGAGAGTCCTGAAGGCCTGTTCAGAGCAGCACATCTTCAACCTTAACCTGACTCAATAGGAGGTTCAGTGTTGTGGAAGACCTTCTGCCAAAGAAAACTCACCCATTAGTCCTCAATGACGGTAAACCTGTTGCCCTGACATTCCACATCATGGAGGTCCTTGAGAGACTCAAGTTGGCCCACCTGAGCATGCAAACAAGCAACTGTCAGGAGCCTTTGCGGTTTGCTTATTACCATGGAGTTGGAGATGAAGATGCCATCATACACCTGCTTCAACAAACCCACTGTCATCTGGACAAAGCCAGCAGCACTGTGAGGATCATGTTCTTTGATTTCTCCAGAACATTTAACAAAAGTCAGTTTGATTTGCTTTGTCAGAAACTCCAGAAGACTCGGGTGGAGGCCTCAACAATCTCCTGGATCAAAAACTACCTGACAAACAGACCACAGTTTGTAAGACTGAAGGGTTGTGTGTCTAATCAGGTAGTCAGCAGCACAGGAGCACCACAGGAGACTGTGCTCTCACCATTCCTCTTCACTCTGTACACCTCAGATGTCCAGTACAAGACAGACTCCTGTCATCTGCAGAAATACTCAGATGATTCTGCAGTTGTTGGGTGGATCAGAGATGAACTAGAAGCTGAGTACAGGGAGCTGGTGGACCACTTTGTGGCATGGTGTAGAAACAATCATCTCATCTTGAATGTGAATAAAACAAAGGAGATGATTGTAGGTTTTAAGAGAAACAGGAATAAGTCAAAAACTATTTCCATCATGGGAGAAGAGGTGGAGGTGGTGGAGGAGTATAAATACCTCGGTGTTCACCTGGACAACAGACTGGAGTGGAGATGCAACAGTGAAGGCATCTACAATAAGGGACAGAGCAGAATGTACTTCTTGAGAAAGCTTAGGTCCTCTAGCGTTTGCAGCAAGATTCTGCATATCATCTATGTCTGTTCTGGAGAGTGTGATCTCTTCTGACATCATCTTCCGGGGTAGAAGTACCATAGGCAGTGACTTGAAATTATTATTGTTATTTTTAAACCTTAATTTATACAGGTAGTCTCACTGATACCTGTGTCAATTCAAGTTTGTTAGTTTATTTATAGAGCCCATTTAATGAGCTAGGAAGAACATAAAAAAGCAATACACATAATAAAACAGCGTTAAAACAACAAAGATCTAATGCATAGAGAAAGAAACTGCGTGCAAATATTATAAAATCAAAGAAAAAATAATTTTAAAAAAACGTGATGGGTAAGGATTTCGAAAGCTAAAAACATAAGCCTAACTATAGGATTGAGAAAACAAATATGTTTTAAATTTTCTTTTAAAGCTGGACACTGTTGAAACTAAGCTGAGGTGTCGAGGAAGGGAATTCCAGAGAACAGGACCATAATTACTAAAGGAGCTAAAAAGCTGGTCTAGAATTGATTCTGAATATGACCAGAAGATGTATACAAGAAGACCATAACGGCATGTCTGGGATATAATTAATCAGCATCTTAGAAATATAAGAAGGGGCCAGGCCATTTAAAGCTTTAAAAATAATTTAAATAAATTCTCTGTTCAACTTGTAACCAGTGAAGACATTTCAAAAAAAGAGTTATATGCTCAACCATTTTGGTTTTAGTTAAAAGCCTTAGCTGTGACATTTTGGATCAGTTAAAGTTTATTGGGGGACTGTTTTGATGTTCCAGCAAGAAGTACATTACAGTAGTCTAATCTGCTGGAGATAAAGGCATGAAACAGTTTTTCTAAGTCAGGTTGTGACAGGATGAATCTGATTTTGGAAATAATGCAGAGGTTATGGAATGCAGACCGTGACATGTTATGTATGTATTTCTGAAAATTGAGGCTGAGATCTAAGGTCACACCTTGGCTCTTAATGTGCTTATGTGGTTTAACCAACAAAGAATTCAAAACAGGACAAGTGAGGGTTTTCAGATTGTCAGGGCCCACAAGAAGCATCTCATTTTTGCCCTCATTCAACTTTAGAAAGTTCCTGGACAACCAGTTTTTTGGGTTGAGAGAGACTTTAAAGAAGCTTATTAACAAGGCTCATGTTATCAGCAGAAACAGAAATGTACAGCTGTGTATCATTGATGTATGAATGAAAAGAGATACCATGGTGTTTAATAATTGAACCAAAATGAAACAAAATTGAACAGGAGAGGACCAAGAATTGATCCCTGTGGAACACCTTGACCAGCATTAACCCTGGTCAAGGGTTCCAAGTTACCAATAGTAACGGAAAACATTCTACCACGAGTTGATATTTCAAGAGAGACCTTTTAGAACATGGATAGGTAAAAACTCATAGAGAACAAAAATACAAGACTTACTAAAATATAGTGTCACAATGTTTAAAATACTAAAAATAATAAAGATTTAAGAACAAAAGCAACAAGCACACCAAGAAGGCTGGCTCTTTTCTTAGATTTATTTTTATTTAACCTTTATTTATATAGGCTGAGTGTTGGCTAAGAGAATCTTAACAGTTTGCCAAAATTTATTTTAATAATTTTGTCTGAGACAAATAATCCCGTTTTGCTTTTTTTTTTTTTATAGCAGCAGCTGTTCTGGGGACTCATCTACAACCTCTGGAGATGATTGTGCAAAGAAGGATTCTTCATAAAAAATATCATTAAGGCCAACCCTCAGCATCTTCTTCATCAGACTGTCATACAACAGTGTCTTCAGTCCGAGGCTTCTTCAGATCCGCTTTAAGACAGATCGCTACAGGAGATCCTTCCTGCCCACAGCCCTCAGCATCTACAACTCTTCGATGAAACCTGTATAATATGAGTTACAACAAAATTACATTTTCCTTTGATATTAATATAGTTGTAGAATTTAGTCTATACACTTATTAACTTTCGTAATTCTAGGCCGCATCCTGATTTGGTCTCGTCTTCTTAATGCTTGGAATTGATCAAAATTATCCACTTGCTTTTGAGAACTGACCAAGGGTTCTTAAAGGAGTTAGGATCAGTTTAGTTTCCTGACCATAAGCCGAAAAAATTCAGTGTTCTGATTTCTGAAACTATTGGATGATATTTTTCCTTTACTACATCTGCTCCAACATACTCTCCAAATTGTGTTTGGGGTGTTGGAAGAAATTGCACTGTAGGACCATTTTGATGTTTATCCTGGCAATGTTATTGGGCAGAATTGAAATAAGCAATCCGACACATTAATTGACTCAGGATGCTTCACTGTTGGCGCAAAAATGATTTGTAGCTTTTACATTTCCTGTCTGGACAAATTATTTTCTAAGAGTCCCTAACAATAGCAAAGAAAAAGTCATTTTTAGCCGTCTTCTGCAGTTCATCCTTGAACGTCCTTCAGAATTTGAGTTTGTCCTTAATATATTTGTTTCAGAGAAGTGTTTTCTTTGCTGCTGTTATTGTCACAAGATCATTGTACAAAGGCCGTTGCCTACCTGCTGCCAATCTTGAACAAACTTTGCACTGGTGGCAATGCAATTGTGTTGTGGACTCCTTGGACAACCTGAAGCCTTCTTCAGTGCAACTGGACTTTACATCTTGAGGTTCTTGGTGGACTGAAAAAACTGTTCTTTTAGGTGCAGTAATTTCTTTTTATAGAAGACAGTTTAGCTGCAAAGGAATGGTGGTTGCACATGCTACTTGGAATTAACCATTGCATACTCAAGAAGAGTTAAGCATATCTGTCCCTCTTTTATAGTAATCAGTCTACTGTTTGTGAGTGAATTTAGTTGGACTCTTTGGCTTTACCTGGACTGTTATAACAATTCTGAAATGTAGTTAGCTTATCATTTTTTTGCCTGCGCACAAATATAGTAAAAATAGGACTTTAATCCAAGGTGAACATTTTGAAACCCTCTTAAGATCAGGATTATATTAAGGCAACATGGAATAATTTTCATTTCTATGGCCAAAAAAAAAGAAAAAAAAAGAGTGCAATGATTTAATGCTTTGGCCCATTTTTTAAAGACAACTTAAATGTTATTGCGAGATAATTATTCAGTGTTGCTGTGTGCATAAAAACAGTTTAAAAGGGGAAAAAAACAGAACCAAAGCAACAAATATGCCAAAATCTAACTAACATCTGCATTTGTTATGAATTGCGAGGCATCTGACAACTGTGCATTATAATAAAAAAACATCGGAACTCTTTCAGTATTTAACGACAAACTGTTTGCTAATTAAACTGGAAGAGAGATTTCAGCTGTGCTCATGTGACATTTTAATCACTGCCGATGGTTTTAGACACGATTTTACAAGATCTTGCAGTTCAATGAGAAAAAGTTTGGAGATTGGCCTGCAGAGGGCAACAGTCGCAGCGGCGATGCGACGTCATTTAATCAGAAGAAGGCGATTTCTTACGTCAAGACGGTTTGAGCATGCTTACTACGCCCGAACATAAACAAAGGCAGAACGTTTCTCCGCATTCAAATCTGACCAAGCTCCAATTTTATATACCAACAAATCCGAAATATTGGAGCGCTTCTTAGAACTGGAACCATGGAAGACGCGTTGCTGATGCGAGTTAGTGTATTTACCGACCAAGGAGGGAGGAAATACATGGAAGATGTGACCGAGGTCATAGTGGAGCCCGAGCCGGGAGAAGATGAGCCGACGCCGGACGACCAAGAGGCGAGTCATGGGGGAGCTCTTACCGTCAGCTCTCTGGCTGTGGATTCATATTCGGACGTTAAAGATGAAACCACTGAGATTGTGCAGTTTACAGAACCACCGAGTAAACGAGTTCGAACTGAAGACCAAATTCTTTTGGAGGAAACATTTTCACCGGGAAGTGTGTGCCCACCCGAAGATCAACCGAGTACCTCCAGTCGCTCCCGCCGTTCCGTGGGGTTCTTCGCGGTGTTTGATGGCCACGGTGGTAGCGAGGCTGCACAGTTTGCGCGAGACTGTTTATGGGAATACATAAAGAAGCAACGCGGGTTCTGGTCCGACTGTGACCGGGAGGTCTGCGCGGCTATTCGCAAAGGATTTGTAGCCTGTCACCAGGCTATGTGGAAGAAGCTACGTAAGTTTACCAGCGCCTCATCAAAGGCGAACTAATAACAGACGGTCTTAAATGTATGTGTGTATTATTCTCATGTCTGTTTGAACATCAGTACCAAAAATCTGACTTTGTAGAACATAGACGGAGATGTCGACACCGAGCTAAACACAGAGTCGCTCTACTAGCTTACGCAAAGTTTCTACGGCAACAGTAATTTTCCACTGCCTTTCAAACGTTTTAATGGCTGAAGGCCACCATGAGTTGGCATTGTTTTATTTTAAAGAAATGATCGATTTGGGTTTAGGTATAAATAAAAACACTTTGTGTTTCTTTTTGCTTTTGAACGTAACAGCTAACGTCGCTGAAGTTGGCATCTGATTGAGTGCTTCAGTAATTCTCATTCGATTTTTCATAGATTTGGACTCCATTTGTTCAGCTGTAGGACGATTAACATGTATATTCTAGATCGGGTTTAAACTAGATCAAACCCGATCATGCATTCAACATGGAGCGTTTTAAAACAGGTTGTAGCTGTGAAATTTGCAATCTGTTAAAAATAAAAGGGGTCCAGGGTAGTCTCAGGACACTGGCGCTGGGTTTGAGACCCTGTTTCACAGCATGGTGTATGACCTAATGGAACCTTTATTCTAGTTGAAGAAGTTCGGCGCTTACTGTCTTGATATCAAATTTGATCAGCAACATTTAGTGTGGACCAATGGTGTCCAAATGCAGTCCTTTAGGTCCGGTACACGTCTTACATGTTCGGTCAGAACAGCTGGATCTAATGAGTGGATCATTGTTGGCATGCTGTAGAACTTAATGTCATGGCAAGGAGCTAATTGAGCCATTTAAATCAGCCGTGGTGGAGCAGAAAGCCATTTAAAAACACGGGAGGATAGCTGCCTTTGAGGACTGGAGTTGGACACCCCTGGCGGTTTGCAGTTTTGACCCTTGATCCAGTCTAAGGTGGTCTACATTAAGGCTACATGGTGTTGGGAAATTATACGTTCAGCTACTGTTATTGAATACAGCAGTGACTGTATGATGTTATATTTACCCCCATTCCTTTATCATCTGGCTGCTTCCATCCCCCTCTTGACATCAGTGTCAGAGTAGGAGCAAAATATTTGAAATTCAAATATATGATAAATGGGAAGATATTAGACAAGTCATTTGCAATATGGATATTGCACACAGTGTTATGACAACATACCGTTTATGTAATATATGCCAACAAATGTATTAATCAAAACTGAGCCTTTATGTGGTTTGCGGTGAAACAATTCCATTCATGCGATAAATCGGATGCCAACTTCAGCCTCATCGGAGCCGTAGCAGTGTTAGCTGCAGCTAGCGGCTTTGAACAAAGCACATCACCGAGGTTTCACACGGAGGCAGAGCGGGTTCCGAACCATGAACAGCGTCGAACGTGTTCTACGCTCATACGTGACTTATTTAGTTTGTTTAAAGCTGCGGTGATTATTGACATGCATGTTGAGCTGGGGCTGGTTGTTCAGATGCTACTGTCAGTGTGTGTGTGTGTGTGTGTGTGTCAGACTGGACTTGCCGGGGCATGTCAGCGGTTCTTGAGCAGGTGACAGTTTTTACCACGGGGCTCACACTGCGCATGTCTGCTGAAGTGAGCACTGTTTCTGGACTGATGGGGCCTGATTACTATCGGATAACTAAGCTTAGAAGTGAAAAAACAAACAAAACTACAAAATAATATACAAGTGATATTATACACACATTTTCTGCATATGTAATAATAATACTTTTTTTTTTTACAGTGTATTGTTCTTCAGTGTTAGTCCAGTGCTGAACATTGAGCTCCTTAGACACATTACACAATCAGCAAACATATGTATTGTCTTTCATTATTCTTCACAGCTGAGTGGCCAAAAACCCTCACAGGCCTTCCTAGTACATCGGGCACCACAGCCAGTGTAGTGGTCCTCAGAGGAAACCGTATGTATGTGGCCCACGTAGGAGATTCAGCCATAGTTCTGGGTGTCCAGGATGATCCATCAGTCCCATTCATCAAAGCTGTGGAAGTGACTCAAGACCACAAGCCTGAATTACCCAAAGAGAGGGAGCGTATTGAAAGTCTTGGAGGGAGGTAAACTAACAATATTCTCTATTAATGCACGCATCGATGATGGGCTACTATAAGGAACGTTTAGAAGTAGAAGCTCCTGTATTTCTGGAAATTGTGGATTAGTCAAAAAGAAATTATGAAGACAAACTGTAATGAAAAATGTCTGAACATGTTTCTGTACTGACAAACCACTAAAGGCCCAGAAGTTGGCTGTTTTAGCCTCGTTCTGAATGCCCAAACCCAAATGTTATAGTCGTGATTACATAGATTATGCAGACAGTTGGTGACACCATGCTGTTTTAAAATACGTGCTTTTGGCTTCAGAGTTACGTGGCCAGCTTTTTGCTTCCAGTTCTATGGAGCTTTTTAAGGATCTAGTTGCTTATGTTGGTAGTTTAGATGTTTGTATTTTCTCTCACCAGAACTTGCTTCACTTGCTCTATGGGTCAGAGGAACATTCAGGTGCAGGTAAATTTAGGACAATTTCTCAGCAATGGGGAAAAACCCCACAAATACTTACTATAATTAAAGGATATAGATTAAGTCATCAATGATAAAAATGCTATTTAACATAGCCAGGGTTTGTTGGCATGCTCCATCAGTCAAATTAGAATTTTTCTACCAGGTTAAGTTAGTGAGGCGTCGGCAAAATGCACAAGGTTTAAACTGGCGTGTTTATATAAACTCAAAGCAGTTTAAGGTTTAATGCTTATTTGATTTCAGTGTCATTAGTTAGGATGTAATAAATAGAATTTGAATTATAGCTCTGCTCCCAGTGAAGGAAAATAATCAACAGATGTCTCATACAGACGTAGTTTTAACCTGTTTCACTGACTAAAGGAAACAAGCTACATTGTTCCTTTTCTCAGCTTGTTACCTTAAACTCATTTTTTGCTATCTGTGTGGACTTTGCTTCATGCAAATGTAAACTTCTCTCTCCTCTTTATCTCCTTCAGTGTGATCAAGAAGTCAGGAGTGAACCGGGTGGTCTGGAAGAGGCCCAGACTGAGTCACAATGGCCCAGTTCGTCGGAGCACCGTTATTGACCAGATACCTTTCTTGGCTGTCGCTCGAGCTTTAGGTCAGAAAAACAACCATTAAGGCAATTTCAGTAACTAGGCTGAATGAATTCGGAAACGGAACAGGCACAGGTGTGAGAGGCGTAAGGACCATGTATGAAAATATTCAACACCATCCTGTTGATCTTTTTGAAATTCCCAAGTAAACATGAGGAACATTCATTACTTTGATAGTGAGTTGCACGTCATAGTCATGCTATCAGCCTATGGGAAGGTTCTATGGCAACAATAATGTCTAGGTTGTGGGTGATATGGATTACTTTCAGGGTATAACTCCTATCTGTTTGGACCTGGTAATCATAACTGATTGTATTGGTGTATGTTTTATTTGACCTAATTCAAACATTTCCCTGAAACATGTTGATCTTCTATCATCACCGTGGCAGCTTGGAGGTTTCTCTGAGCTGATTTTAGGTTTTTCACTTCCACACTACAGGTGATCTGTGGAGTTATGATTTCTACAGTGGAGAGTTTGTGGTTTCTCCTGAGCCAGACACCAGCGTTGTGATTCTTGACGCTCGAAAACATCGCTACATCATCCTGGGTAGTGATGGTCTGTGGAACATGGTGCCACCTCAAGAGGCCATCTCCATGTGTCAGAAGAATGATGAGGAAACGGTAAGCCATTTGTGTTGATGGGATTCTGTGTTACTTTAGCTCTGCTACTGTTTACAGATTAAAGGTTTGATAAGGAAATATGATCAAAAGATTGACTCATGTGATTGATTATCAGTAAGGTCGACCTTATTATGAAGCTTTCATCCTTCCAGGAACCATGTGGGGTGTCAAGTGCCAGGCAGCTTGTAAGCCATGCACTGCTGCGGTGGCGCCAGCGGATGTTGCGTGCTGACAACACCAGCGCCATTGTGATTGCACTTCTGGAACCTGGAGGCTCCCAAGAAACATTTCACAATGAAGAGGTGCTACTTGACCTGGCCAAAGTATCCCAGTGTCCTACATCTTTATCTCGTGCAGACACTCCCCTCCTTCAGGTAAGGATGCTCCAAAACAAATCCTTTCAGCCATGTATTGTATGATGGTGAATGGACTGAACTTATATAGCGCTTTTCCAGTCATACAGGCCGCTCAAAGCGCTTCACACTAGAGCCACATTCACCCAATCGCACTCACTAACGCTCACACATTCATACACTGATACGCAGATCGGTAGGCAACTGGAGGTTAAGTGCCTTGCCCAGGGGCACATCGACATATGGCAGGAGGAAGCTGGAATAGAACCCACAACCTTCTGATTGCAAGACGACGACTCCTCTTCCTACTGAGCCACAGTCTATGATCTATCTAATCATTCTAGTGCTCATTTTATTGAATGAATCCTTTAATGAGAGACTGTATTTTGAAAAAGATTAGGACGTTTCATTCTCACAAATAAGCATTCCATTTTTACCTTTCCTGCAGCAGCCTCCGGATGAAGACTCTACCTCTGCCATGTCTGAGCTCCTGCCTGCTCTGGAGCGACGGGATGGGCTATCTGGAAGCAAAAGTTTCTACCACATGACTCTGTCGGACCCCTTTGCTCTGAGTCCTTTGTGTTCAAACAGCAGCATGGACCTGCCCGGTCAGTCCAGTCTAACTGACAGGACAGTCACCGGGAGGACATCCAACAAAAGAACTCTGAAAGGATCCCTTTCATCGGGCCCTTTGGCAAAGAAAGCCAAATGCAGAACGTCTGACAGGCCACCGCTGGTCCAGCACAACACTGAGAAGAAACAGAAGGAGTCAAATAATGTCTCTCCCATTCTTCAGCAGCATAGCAAGACCACAGTGTGTGTCTGTTGAAAACACACACCAGCTGCTATTTCCTACTGTCACCTTTATCTCCCATGGCTTCCTGTTTGTGATTGTTGCATCTCGGATGCACATTGTCACAAAGCAACCTTTCAAATGTTTGGGTCTTTGTTTGCAATCTTTTCCTAAAATGCTGGTGAAGCAGTTTCTAGGATGGGGTGACAGCTTGGATCAGAACCTTGGATTGCAACCAAACCATAACCTTAGCCTTCCTATGCTCTTCCAAGGCAGGAGGAGCTATGGTGGCTCCTGATGACGAGCAATCCTCTTTACCTTCAGTGTTTGGGTTACTGTAGAAAACAGTTGGTGCCACATGTTTGTGCTCCAGACAGATCGTCACTATAAATTACATTGAGGAGACTTTAATTTACAGTGAAATAAGTCCAATGAAAGCATACTAATGAAAGTTGTATTTCTGCCATCAGATCCGCTTCTAAATCCTGCATATTGAAACTTAAACTGTGGCTTACTCTACCACGTGTGGTAATGCTTCTAAGAATTCGATATGAATAATGTTGCTGGTGTAAATATGAATTTTATAGCTGAGTATTTTAAGTATGTTTATGCAAAATGAATCTATTTTTATACATTCTTTTATTGTATGGTACAGCTTCCATGTTAAACCTCCTGTCAGACCCTGTGTTTTAACATGTGTATGTATTTTATTTAATCACTGAAAACGTGTCTTGAATATAAACGGAAGGTGCTACTACAGTCACAAACCAGTAAGCTGGTTCTCTGTATATTTATATGAATTTTTGTCAGTGTGTGGCAATATTTCATTTACTTACACACATGAATCCCTCTAACATTAATGGGGAGGCGTTTCAAATTTTTGTTTAAACCGCACATTGCATCATTGGGAAAACCTAATGATGCATTATCATTATTTGAATTTGTTTTATTTAGTAATGAAGTCTGCAGTAATTTGGTGCTCTTTTTCCACCCATTTGTTCCTCTTAGTCTCTAAGACTGTCGCTCTGCATATGCAGATGTTGGCATTTCTGTCTTTTTAACACATTTTTACAGCTTTTAGGAATTAGGTTTTGCTGCCTGACTTTCATGTTGTAGCTGCACTACAAGGATGAGTGATGTCATCTTCCAAGACACGAGGTTCTGAAGAAAGTTAGACGTGTCTGTTTAACAGTCCATCCTGGAAGCCTGTTTTCTGTTGTTTGGAATAGGTCAGGAACTGCTTGGTTTTACAGTGAGGCAGATGTGAGATCGTGTATGCACTCTTCATGCACTGCTGAAATGACTAAGAGTGAAAATTAATTTCTTTGACAAAAGAAACAGGATCTAGAAGATGCAACCTGAGTTTAAAGCAAAGGACTCATCAGGACAGTGTTTGTGAAGAGCTGTGTGAAGTTCTATGGAAGCCTTTTGCCTTGACCATTTGTGTAGAACTCTAGTAAAACCAATCAACCTCAATGTACTAATGACCCTGATGCATCTCCTAACCTTTGTTTGATGTTCCATGATTGTCCCCACTGAGCTAACTAGAATCTGTTGCCTTCAGAACAAATAAGGCACATGTTCTCAGATCTGTCACTTTCCCCAGTCATTCTGCAGACCTGTACATTCTGTGACCTTGCTTTGGGTTTTTGGGTCAAATTTTAATAATTGTATTCTTGAAAAATGCTTATAAAACATTGTCAGTTCCCTCACAACCTTTGTTTTGAAAGCTGTACTGACAGCTGTTGTGCATGTGTACAGTATAAATGTGGGGAAAAAAGCTTATTTCAAAATGAACTTAATGTAATAAATTGTTGCTGGTGCATATTTTTTGCTTTTGTCACTTTCTAGATTTTCTTAAAAATCAGTTGTCTCTGCTGAGAGTGTATCAGTGTGGTATGTTGGATTCTGTCATGCTTTACACACAGTTGCATGTTAAATGCAGTTTAATACATAGCTATGCTTTTTTTGGTTCTGTTTTCCACCATTCATTCTCCTCACTGTCTCACACATGAGCCTTTGGCTGAGAGCAGAGATGCTCATGCAGGTGGGGTCAGTCTAAAAAGTAGGATATTACTAAAACATATTTATTTTAAAGGAACAAGTAGGAAATATGTTTTGGTCAGTAAAACGTTTCAGTGAAAACATGAACAAGCTGTATGTATTCACTGCCCTGTGCTTTATTTCAGGAGATGACCACCATTTCCAAAGTGCAGATCATTATTTGCTGTCTAAAATTGGAATCCTCTAGACATTTAATAAGGTCTCTGCTCCCACACTTAGAAATCGTCCTGAAATATTCAAATGTGACAGGAGTGATTCACCGATTACTGAAAGAGGCATGAAGAAGCGGGCATTCTGGTGATGTGGTGTGAAAAGAACGACCTCTCCCTTTACCACTGATGACCCCAAGGAGATGATTATGGCCAGGAGGACATGTAGAGCAAGATTATCATTGTTAACGCAATAACGAAAGCTAGAAGGAAAAAAACATTTTCGTTAACTGAAATGAAAATAAAAACGAGACTTCGAAAAAAAACGAAACTAACTGAAACTGTTATGAATGTTTACAAAACTAACTAAAATTAACTGAATTCATAGAGATAATGCGCTTAGTTTTCGTTTGTGTGTCATGCATAAGCATGAAGTCTAGTCTCGGGTTGTTGTTGTTTCCTGCTGTGCCGCATTCCGCCAGCAGATGGCGGGTACGTCAATCAAGTCATCTGAGCGGTACGTCCACACCTAGCGTCATGTCCAAGGTTTTAATAGTTTTGCAATTATCATTAGTTTTTATTCGTATTTAGTTTTGACTTCACATTTTCAATTCTATTTTAGTTCTAATTAGTTTTTATAGCATTTGTTCGCTATTTTAGTTTAGCTTTTTTTATATTTAGTTTCAGTTAAGTTTTTATTAGTTTCAGTTATAGTTTTAGTCTTTTTTTTCTGAAATCAAATCCAGGGACATTTCCAGCTCAGAGATTAAAAGAAATAAATGTTATCAAGCTATAATGAAAACATTGGTTCAGTTACATTTTCATTTATTTTAAAATATTTATTCATAAACTATACAAATCAAGTGTAATACCAGGAAATTCTATCCACACTGTTGTTAGCATTTCCTAAGAGTAATAAAACAAATAAGTAGCAGTAGTAATGTCTGTCTTCTTTACTCTCCTTTTTCTAACACTCATCTGTTCTTTCCCTGCTCTTAGTTTTACTCTTCTTTCTATCACTCTTTCTATTTTCTTCCTCTCTCCTCTTCTATCAGTTGTTCACTATTCTAAAAGAGACATAATATAATCACAATCCTCTCCAAAAACATTAGAGCGTTTCACATTCTGAAAAATTACAATTTAACAAATAAAATAGGATTTTTGATTCAGATAGCCTTTAGTAGTTGGATATTTTTAGATACTAGGAAACTATGATACTCCTTTAGATATTAACTTTTTAATTATTTAACTATTTTCCTCAGTTGACGAAATACCATAATTGCCATATTTAGCAAAAAGAAAAAAACTATTTTTCTAGGAACAGAAGAAATGCACATTTAACCAGGTGATTCTCTGTCCCTTCTCATCATTCTCAGTTCATGCAGTTTTTGCCTCATTCACTTTCCCTATTACTGACTCCTTTCAGTAACTTTTATATGTCCAAACTGAGTGTAAACACCCCTCAGCCTGAGTTCACAAATCACTATAATAAATTAAAGCTGCAAGCAGCATTGGGCGCTCGATTCCGCATGTTCCCACTAGGTGGCGCTGCGAGCCACCTTTCATATATTGTTTGGTCATGTTAAGTTCTGCTCTGGCAAGAAATGTTCCAAATTTGGCTGAAATACAACCTTCCCGATGGAAGTTGCACTCAGTTGTTTGTTAGTGGGCGGGGTCTAAAATAATGTAATCGATTGATTGTGTCAACATGTCCAGCATTGATCCGTGATGGTGTACACTAAATTTCAAGTGGATCTGATGATCTATGAAGGAGATAGAACACTTGTAATGTCCTAGAAGGCGTCGTTGATCCAAATTCCAATGTAATGTAATAGAGCTGTTTAGGGGCTTACAAAGATCAACCATTTTCAGTTTGGAGTAAATCGGACCATGCATGATATAATTTAGAGGCAAACGTATAGTCATGGCGTGGAATCAGACTTCGCCATGCCGCCACGGCCACATCCTCCAGCCAAACCTCTCAGTACTGGAGACCAAATTAGACCATCGTGTTATCTATCATTGGAGACAGTGTTATGTTGATTAGGTGAAGGAGATCAAATATGGCCCACAGTAAGTGAAACATGACACTTCCTGTTCTCAGGGGGCGGAACTTCAATGATGTCAGCATCTGATCAGTGAATATTGTTCAGGCCTAGAGGCAGATCAATCCCAGAAGGTTTCATGTCTCTGTGACTTTCCTTGTAGAAACTATAACAGTTTCTTGTTTTATGGCGAGAAGTCATATTTTGAGGCTTTGCCACGCCCACACGCTTTCATGTATCAAAAAGCTTTTGATAACTTTTGATCCCCAATGCCTTAAGAGTATACTGAGTGATTTTCAAATCTCTAAGTCAAAAGCTGTAGGAGGAGTTCACTCAGATATGCGGGCCAGAAAGGGCAAATCTGGGGTGAAACTGGCAAATTCAATCCAAAATGGCCGACTTCCTGTTGGGTTTGGACCAATGCTCCAAGAGACTTTTTTGTAGGTCTTGACAAGTTACATATGTGTAACAACTTTCACAATCCTCGGTCAAAGCATGGCTCGGGGCTGACTTTTAAAAAGATTTCTAGGGGGCGCTGTGCACGAATTAGGCCACGCCCACCAGATATGTCATCAGATCTCTGTTGAATTTGTTGCAGATCAGACGATGTATGTGGAAGCTAAAGCCAAACATATGGCCATGGCATGACATCAGACTTCGCCACGCCGCCACGGCCACACCCTCTTGCCAAACCTGTCAGTACTGGAGACCAAGTTAGACCATCGAGTTATCTGTCATTGGAGACAATTTCATGTTGATTAGGTGAAGGAGATCAAATATGACCCACACACATTACACTTCCTGTTCTCAGGGGGCGGGGCTTCAATGATGTCAGCAGTTGAGCATTGAATATTGTTCCAGTCATCATATGGATCAATCCCAGAAGGTTTCATGTCTCTGTGACTTTCCTTGTAGAAACTATAACAGTTTCGTGTTTCATGGAGAGAAGTCAGATTTTGAGGCTTAGCCACGACCACATACTTTGATGTAGCCAAAAGCTTTTGATAACTTTTAATCCCCATTGCCTTAAAAGTATACTCATTGATTTCGAACTGGCGTGACGTCCGACTTCGCCGCGCCACCAGGGCCACGGCCTTTTATGAAAAGTCACTGTGCTTCAAACGAAGTTAGACCCACTAGTTATCTGTCTTCTGACATTCTTTGAAGTTGATTGGGTCAAGAGGGTCAGAGAGGCACCCCCTTTCAAGTGAAAAAAAGGACTTCCTCTTCCCTTCGGGGGTGGGCTTTGACGATGTCATTTTTTGGCCCAGATAGGATTGCTGGTGACCGGGAAGAGGGGTTTCAATAATACCAGGTTTGGTGTTTTTCAGCCCAATTTATTTTGAAAGTTAATTTTGCTGTCCGAAATTTTGGGTCGAGAAGGCTAACTTTTGAGGTCCTGTTCCCCCGCCCCCATCAACATGCTCAAAAACCTCACAATTTTGATAATTTTTTTAATCCCCAATGCCTTATCACCATACTGACCAAATATGAAGCCGGTAGCTCAAAATCCCTAGGAGGAGTTTTCGTTTTTTTTAAAGTTCGAAATGTTTTGGAAAAAGGGAAAAAAATGGCAAAAATGACCCTTTTGACCCAAAATGGCCGACTTCCTGTTGGGTTTTTTAGGGAAAAACCCCAAGAGACTTTTTTTCATGATTTGGAGAGGCAAAGTATGTACCAAAAATTTCAACTCTCTAGGACTTACCAGTTGGCCTATCTCACTTTAGGGGGGCTGTAGAGCCTTTGGGGCACCCCAAAATTTTAAATCTATTAGAATACGAAAAATTTCCCCATTGGGGGGACAACTTTCTGTGAAGTTTGGTGAGTTTTTCAATATGTTAAGGCCTCAAAAAATGCAATTCATTTCCCGGATGAAAAATTTAATAATAAGAAGAAACATTCGAATTACAATAGGCCTAATTAGCAAAATAACTAACTCAGGAAATATAAACTAAAGGCTTACTACGGTAGCTGGGGGTAGAAAGCGCGAGTGAGCATGTTGCGCGCAACAACTGTTGTGACGTTACAGACTGAGTAGAAGAAGAAGAGCTGAGTGCGCCGCCTTGGACTGGGCTGATCATAGCCGTGATTAACGGTTGTTTCACGGTAGGAAACATTACTAGTGTTGTCAACAACCAAATGTCTTGGATGTGTTTTGTTTTACTAAAGGTGAGGACACAATTGCTAATAAACCAAGTTTTTATGAACGAACAGAACACCAAATAGGAAGACAAGATCACAACTCCCTGATTTGGAAATATGGAGCTACAGTGTCAACAAGGATTCGTCCGAAGTATGATATGCTAATATTTGCATGGGTAAAAGGAACAAAAACAGTGAGATCAGACAACCTTTTCAGATTCCACATCTACGAGTGGTGCCATGGGACAGTTTAACTGAACTATTACCTAATGCATATGGGGTGCGTATAGACTTTTTAAACTGCTCACTAAAAGCCAAAGAGGTCTAGCAGTTTAAACAGAAAAATCATGTTCCAGTGAATCAAAAAAGCTTTTAATGGAAGTCAAGAAAGAGAAAAAAATTTTTTCTGTTTTTTTTTAAAATTTTTTTAAAAGGGGTAGTTTTCTAAATAGGGTCTAATGTGAGGTTTTATTTCATAAATTTATAAAATCCAGCCAAAAAAAAAAAAAAAAAAAATTTTGAGATTCTCCAATGACATCATTAAGTACAGTTTTTAATTTATTAGCCTAACATAGTGCAAAGATTTTAGAGACATTATTTAGCAATGTGATAGGGCGCCAATTGTCTAAAGCTAATACATCTTTTTGTGGTTTAGGGATTAGTGTAATTAGACCTTGGGATTTATATAGTCTGTATACTTTCTGTAAAAACATTCAATAGAAATGGAGCAAGTTGGGTTGAGAATTATTTATAAAAGTCAGAGGTTAGCCCATCATTTCCTGGGGGATTTTTTTTTTTTAATTTTTTTCGAAATAGAAATCGGAATTTCCCGTTAGATTATTATAAAATTCCCCCCAAAAATTTTAAATTTTTGGGGGGCCACCCAATTTGTTTTTAATATCACCCCAAGATTTTTTTTCCCCAAAAAAATTAACCCCGTTTGAGTAATTGGAATTTTTGGGAGGTATTTTCCCTCCATTTTAAAATTTAATTTTTCAAAAAATTTTTTAAAAATTTCAGAGGATTATCTAGCTACAATAGTGAGAGGGGCCCCTGTTTTTTAACTTTTTTTAAAATTTTGTTTTTTTTTTTTAAATTTTTAAAAAAATTTGAACCCCCTCCCTCCCCCCCTTTTCCTTTTTTTAAAACCCAATTTTGATTTCTTGATTGTAAAAAAAGCATCTTTAGTTTTTTTTTAATTTTGTAAGGGATTTAATTTAAGTTGTAAAGAATTGAGGGGTTTTAACTGTAGTTTGGGGGGGGGTTTTTCTGGCAAAAGGGTAAAGATAGTAAAAGAAAAATTTGGGTTTAAAAAAAATTTAATTTTCCCTCTGTTTTTCTTTTTCTTTTTTTTTAGCCCCCAAAATTTTAAAGGGTTTCTTTCCTTTTTTGAAAATTTCCCCTTCCCTTTTCAGCAGTCTTAAAATATACTGAAATATTATTTCTCACTATTTCCCTTAGAGATGCATTTGGTAAAAAAAAAAAGAGCTATTAAGTTTCCAATAGGATAGCTTGTTTGGTGATAAATGTAAAGTTAGTACAATTGCTCTGTGGTCTGTTAAGGGTGTCTGCATTATTTCCGTTTTGCAATTCAGTTGAGTAAGTGATTCCGAGATCAACCAAATTTCTTCTCCAGATCATAGAGAGCCCTGACCTGTTTGTCCATGTAAACTATCTACTACCTGGATTATTAACTCTTCAGATATCAGCAAAGGTCTCTTTCATTTATGAAATCAGTCAAAAACGAGTTAGCTGTAATCCTTTCTGGTCTAGTCTATCAATTTGGTTATTAATTGTACAATTAAAATCTCCCAGGATTATTTTGACATCAGAGAACCTTTCTACAATACTTTCAATCAAATCATTTAATGTTTGAAATAATTCTTTGTTTGTCTCGTACTTGTGTAACCATAAATGTTTCCTAAAAAAAAACTGGTTACAGTAACAGAAAACTATCAATATATAATGTCCATTTGAGTCCGATTGAGTAACTTTCCCATTAAATTTGAGCTTAAATGTTCCAGCTGAACGGCTACCAATGGTTAGATCCAAAGGCAGGGTCCGTGTACGGTATGACGTTTACCACTGGCTTTTATTTTGAAAGGAATTGTAGGAAGGACTCAGTTGTGACGTAGACAACTTCCTGTTTAGTGTTCTAACGTGATTTTGGAGAGCGGGAAGAATCATGGGAACAACGCAGTGAAGATAAACAGCTTGTGTTCGCCAAGTTTATGTACTTGAGAATATTTTTTATTTACAAACGTCAGCTGTTGAACAGCAGGAAATAGCTACCCTAACTGAAGGTAACGGTGCTAAAAACCTAGCATTAGCTTTTCAGGGACGTACCTTAGCTCAGGTGGTGACAGTACCGATGAGCTGATGAATGCAGTAATAAACTAGGAAATAGATTGTGTTGTGTACCTGTGGCTTGTGACATTAAAAAAAAGTAATTCTTCCCTGTAAAACAGTTATTAACGGACATGGCAGCCTCTCCTGTGGAGTACACCATCGGCGGGGTGAAGGTCCACTTCCCCTGCAAGGCTTACCCATCCCAGCTAGCCATGATGAACTCAGTAAGTCAACCGTATGCTTGTTTTCTGTCTTTTCAGTTTCAGATTAAAGGGGACCTTCTGGTCCATAAAGAATGATACCTTGGTAACTGATCATTTATTAGGTCTTAATGGTACCTGTCATTTTCAAACATTCTTAGCTGTTTTGGCAGCTGAAGCCTCTCAATCTTCTACAACAAGATAACTTGCGTTCAGTATAAAAGAGTTACGTATTTGTTTGGTTTTCATCACCAGTTGAGGCTGGATAGGAGCAGTGGTTAGCTATTTTTTCATCCCAAAAAGGTCCTGGTTTTGAATCCTCAGCCTTTCCATGTTCAGTTTGTATATTCTCTTTGTGCAGGCGAGGGTTTTCTCTGGGTACTCTGGTTGCTTCCCACATTTCAAAACCTATGGGATCAATGAGTGTGTGTCAGTGGTTGTTTCTTTTGCATGCCTGTGTGATAAACTGATGAGAGTGCACTCCGCCTCTCATCTAATGGCTGCTGGGAGAGGCACAGGCTAGAATTAAGCAGGAAAATGGATGGATGTAAGTAACTGTGGACAGGTCTGTGCAATGATACGTCAATATTGTTTAGTTATAACGTACATGCCTGGATGTTGCAATGATTAATGCTGGATGTAAAATTATGTGATACATTGAGCCTGTTGTGTTTTGGTCCACATTATTATGTAATTGTTTCTGCAGATCATGCGAGGGTTGAACTACGGACAGCACTGTTTGCTGGAGAGTCCCACAGGCAGTGGCAAAAGTCTGGCCTTGCTCTGCTCTGCTCTGGGCTGGCAGCAAGCCCAACATGGTAATCATTTCTGATGCTTGGAGCATTTCCTTCTATTCATTTTATAATTTGTTATCTTAAACTACTGCATTTAAGCTTTTTATTAATTAAAACAACAAACTGAGTAACATTTGATTATTGTTTTGTTTCAATTCATTTTCACAGAGCCTTGCACAATTATTCCTACCAAATAAACTTGTTTGTTTACAAATATAAATCTGAAACATGCATTAATATTTAGATCTGGACAATGCTTCCCCTCTGTGTCACACAGATTATTTCTATGGAGGGCGATGTAGGAATCTGGGGTATCTGGGTAGCTTTTAAGGATTACCCAATCCTTGAATATCCAAAGCAATAGCTGTGTACGCATCCTGGGCACAAAGTCAAGGCAAACCCACAATTTGCCATGGGGACTATATATCCGGTGCCTGGGAGAGGGATGTCCGAGTTTTCCTCCTGTTATTCCAGTGAACCAATTCCTGATAAGTGGAAGTCAATTGGTTGAAGGATGGTCATAGTTTTGCATGTATGTCAAAAAGATCATATTTCGTCTTATCTGACCAGAGCACCTCCTTCCAAGTGTTGGCTGTGTCCCTCAGATGGCTTTTGGTAAAGCTTTAACTGGACCTCTATTTTTTACAATGACTTCTTTTCTTGCCTCTTTTCCATAAAGGCCAGGATTATG
Organism: Crenichthys baileyi; assembly: GCA_036173005.1. Classification (NCBI taxonomy): domain Eukaryota; kingdom Metazoa; phylum Chordata; class Actinopteri; order Cyprinodontiformes; family Goodeidae; genus Crenichthys; species Crenichthys baileyi. Next base: position 386,107 of record JAHHUM010000878.1, on the reverse strand, counting down.
GAATGGACTACTTATAGTAGTCGTGTCAACAGATTCTTTATCAGCTTCTTAGCTGCTTCTCTCATTAAGTTTAGGTGGATGTCTTGGCAGATTTGCAGTTAAGCCATAAACTTTCTGTTTTAAAGTTATGGATTATGGAATGATAGGTGGAATTTTTAGGCTATTATTATTAGTAGTAGTAGTAGTAAGGTAAGGTAAGTTTATTTATATAGCACTTCAGTAACGAGACACTCAAAGCGCTGTACATACAATTAACAATTACAATACGATCACAAAGAAAATAAGCACAGAAACAGACACAGAAAAAACAAATCAAATGACACTAATAATCCTTGGGAGTAATAATAATTAATAATCCTTCCAAGTTTACTGGTCGAAATTGGTTCCAAGCCACTCTTAATAATAAAGCATCTTAAGAAGAAGATGATAATATTGATAGTCTCATCATTCCACTGAATTCTAACCAGTGAAACTGAGTCACTGGTACAAAACAGCTTTAAACCACATTTTTAGGTGCTAATAATATATTGCTTTTACTGGTACTGAAGTTGAACTAAGTAATAACAGTCCATTGTAGTCTAACTAGGCATGCTAGGTGCAACTTTCTGTCACTGATGCGCTAAAATGGGCCAGATCTCTATACCAACTGGGACCGGGTGGCGAAACAACCAGACAAAGCAGTGACCTGTTCTCTTTCTCGCACATTTACACTTCCCCTGTATGCCCCCTACCCTCTTACTATCCCCCCACCATTCCTCTCCTGTACATGTGGCCTCACTCTATCTCCTTCCTCCTGTCCCAGGTGTCAGTGAGCTGTGTGGCAACACATCGCAGCTTCTGTTGTGGCTGCTGAATTATAGAATGGCTTTGGAGGCGATGGCATTAATGAAACATGCAGCCCAAAGCCACATTTCTCGGCTTGCATCACCTCTCTCGGCTTGCGTTTTTACAATGTCGCCTCCGGAAAAAAAGCAACCTGTCCACAGACTCATTGTCTAAATACTCACCTTTATTCAGGGGAACAGCTTCACTGATTCACAGTCAGTGTTTCAGAACAGGAAATCCTTGACTCGCAGCCGTGCATTCCGGAGTGACTGATCTCCCAGAGCCGCTGCTCTCTGCAGCCGTTCTCCATATTAACACACAATGTAGTTATTCCGCCGGCTGTTAATGGCTCTAATGCTGGATCTGCTTCACACTGTCCCGGGTAGGTTAGCTGTGGCTCGCCTCAGACATCCCCAGCCTCTTCGAACTAAGAAAGCTGGAAAGAGCAACTAAAGTTCAAATTACTAATAATGTTTGGTTTTCGCTGGTAATCCTTCTGATAAAACTAAAAATCAATGAAAAAGTGATGAAATACTAATAATAATTGGCTTTTGCTGGTCATCCTTCTGAGAAATCTGAAAATCTATGAAAAGTAATGAAATCACACATTTAGGTAAAGTAAGATAGGAGGAAAAAAAATATATTTCAGACTCTATTCTTAGCAGAATAGAGTCTGAAATAGTACAAAAAACCTCAACAGGGGTAAGCAACACACACATAAGTAAAGATTCAGCAAGGGTACGGTGGAATCTTGAGGGTGCCAATATATATAAGAAAGCCAGTTAGCAGAAGTTGCCAAGGCCACGTTGGGGCGCCGGATTTAGAAAAACAAGAAATGTTGTGGTTCAGGCAGTTGTGAATTTCCAACTACTTTAAGAGTTTTACTGGTATGTCTCAATTGCGAATCCAAATAGCCAAATTTCTGGTATTTTCCGCAGATCTGGAGCGTACAACTTCTCCAAGATTATATCCTTTAACCTCTGAGTCCAACCGCTGCCAGGCTGTGATTCCGTTCAAGAATCGTGCCCAGCCTGTGATTCTGCTCTCTGAACATTACAGTCTGAGTGTTGAACGCTCTACAGACTCCATCCAACATCGCAGGCAGCTTTGGAACGCTTTGAACAGCCGCCCACGTTTTGCGAATCACTCGATAAGCCAGGTAACCACCACCTCCAAAAAGCAGAAATCCTGTTATCAAAAGTCCAAATATGGACACATTTCCTACGTCCGCGACCAACATCGTAGTCAGGTACACAATCTTCCACTGCTGCCAAGAATCTATTGTGTATCCAGAGAAGAACGCCCCGTCTGGACAAGAGGGTCTCCTTTACCCTGTCTTCCCGTCGAAAACAAATTTGATCAATTACGTTAAGAGACCAGCTGACCAAATCCATAATTTACAAGTTTGGAGGATATGCAAAGCGAGGCTCTGAGAAAAATACAGACAAAAAGCAGAAGCTGGGATCAGCAGGGAAGGAGGGAAAGAAAACGCGTGTGTCTTCCACCGAGAGCAAGAAAGAGAAAGTTAGTAGTAGTAGTTGTATTGATCCATCATGGTGGAATTGTGGCCATGGGTGCCATGTTTTATATGCTGGATCTAACCTACCTGATTACAATGATCCCATGACTTTGTATTGGTTTCATTGGGGAGACTTCGCATTGCTTTGTCAGTGAAATATCTTCAAGGTGAGATGTAGGATTCAAAGAGCTCACATAGCATAAGAGCCCTGGTTGTAAACAACTGTCTAAAGGTAAAGTTACAATAAATCCTGTTTCCAAGTGAGGGGCGACCTTTAACCTCTTCCATGGCTCTGTGGTTCACTGTGGCAGGGTACTATTAGTTGTTTTCTACACCTACAGGTAGAACAGCACAATATGGCTTCCCATGTTTGTTGTGTTTCAAAATATTTCCATTCATTTTTTTCACAGCCTGGAATTATGGTGTGGCTCTTGTCCAAGTCATGTTTCCTTGTAGTGCACGGGGTCTTGCTGTAGTTCGGCTCCTAGTGACTCTGTCGTGTGTTTTTCATAATCCCTTCAGATGCTTACACATGTCAGAGTTCCGCCCTCTGCGCTCCACATTTGTAAATTTATTCAGAATCATTATTTTTTGTGCATCTAAAAAATAATATTTTTCCACACTCCTATTCTGAAGGCGGCTGGTTATACTTAGGGGTATTACTTGGGGCTTTACTACAAGGGCATGCCACACCTTTCAGATTTTTATTTATAAAACAAAAGAAAATGAAATAATTTATCATTTTCCTTTCAAGTCAGTTATGTAATAATATCTGATTAAAACACACTGATGTCTGTGGTTGTAATTAGACAAATTATGGAAAAGTTTAAAGGTTATTAATACTTGTGCAAGATACTCTCTTAGTGTTCTAGACTGCAAATGGCTACGCTACCAAATAATTTTCAAGTGGCCCATCTCTGCTGTTTGCATATCATACTAACTGAACCCCTTGTATTGTTTTGTCAGCTAAACAGAATGAAGGAGGAGGTCATGTTGGGGACAAAGGTCAGTCAGAGAAAAATTTGGGCGACTGCAAGAAGTCAGAATCTCCAACCCGCTGTCACTGTGTGTGCCACAGCAACGCTGATAGAGCAGCAGTCCAGCCTGCTGGTTTGGACAAGGAGACAGGCCAGCCATTGCACACAGCATCAGAACATGGTAAGTGGCCCTTTTTCTACTTTTAACACAAATTGAAGCTTAGTTAAAACGTTTTTTTTTAATTTAACAATCTGTTTGGCTTCTCTGATTTCTACCATGATGCGATATTAACACACAGACAGCCACATCAGTAATGATTATAACCATAGCTGCTACGCTAGGTACTACACTTACAGTTACAGCATCCTTTGTTTAGTTTATTCTTTCTATTTGGTACCTGAGTCTTCTAAGTGGTCTGCTTTCTGTGCTTTAGTGCCATCGCCAGCAGAGTCACAAGCCAAGAAACCATCTTTAGCATCTCGTCTGTCAGAGAAAGTCCAAACGTCTCTTGACTCTGACTGCGAGAAAGATGAGGACTTCAGACCAGACAGGAAGCGCCTCCGTACTGCAGGGTTTAAGGTGGTCCTAGATCACCTTCTCATGCTTGTTGTGTTTCAGTTTGAAGTATAAAACAATGCTCCTTGAGCCCAGTCCCCAGGGCCGACCCTCCTGCTTGTGTAATATGTGTTTGGCTCTTGGCACACCCTTGATTAAATGAACTGGTCATTAACAGGTTTCTGATGAGGAAATGCAGTTGTTTGAATCAGGTGTGCTGGAACAAACGCACATCTAAAACATGAAGGACAGTGGACCCTGAGGACAGGGCTTTGGGACCACTGGCATAAAAGGATTAAATACTAGACTTTTTTTTTTAAACTAGCACCAGCCTCAAGAGATTTGATCATTACCAGGTTCTAAAATGATGTCAGTATCACCTCAGACATACAGAAAAGATGACAGATTTTATAATCTCATCGTTCATTAAACAAAGTTTCATGATTCCTGAACTTTTTCAGGAATGAAAGTTCATGATTCAATAACTTAAAGTAGTCCTCTTCTGAATGATTCTACCAGCCTCTCTCAGCATTACGAGGTGAACCAAATCAAACTATAAGGCATCCTTGGGCCTTTATGTTTTTTACTTGTTATTTTCAGCCTTTCTGTTAAAGGTTGTTTCTGAGGTTTTTGTGTTTGAAGACTGGTGGCAGAAGGTTTTTTTCCCCAGCTGAATGTAGTTTTTACAATGCCGGCCACATTTATTGGTTTCCCTACCACAGATGTGTTGAAACTCCTAAAATATAAACCTCTTGCAGGACACTGCAGTAGCATAACCTGAGCCAAAAACGACAGCGAAAAAACAACCTTTGATTTGAGTACACTGCTACTTTGGGGAAGGAATCCATGTTAGCAGATAACTGTTTTCAGCAAAGACACTGCTGGCATATTTATTGGTACCCTTAACGATCATGTTTGTCTGGGATTGAATTATATTTAAGACAAATATAATTGAGAGATTTTTTTAATTCTCTAGCTTTTATTATTGATCATCGTTTCTATTCATTTCTAATATATGGTTTTGTGTTTCCCTGTGGTATCAACCTAACATGAGACAGAGAACAGTGATCAGGCACTGGCCGGTAGGCTGGACCAGAATCTCCGTAACAACCATTAGATGCTATCTAGATGCTTACCACATATTTGTGATGTATGCCAGGAAAAAGCCTTTTCCGTCATGCCTTGAAAAATGTAAACATTGTGATTATGTGGAAAAGCACCACATGCTTACTGGTATTAATGGTAGAGGATCTGTAATGCTCTGGGACCGTTTCTCTTCCCAATACTTCACCTTGTTAGTGCATGGCATCATGAACGGTTTGAAATAACAGGAGATCTGGTGGACTCTACCAGTGAACTTATGGGTCATCGCTGGTAGAGGTAGTTTACCAGACATCAAATCAGCCTTCCTCCATCAAAGTCCCTGGCCCGCAAATATTTGCTTTTGATGGGAATGGCTTCTTTTTCACTTTCTGTAGAGATCTTCAAATGTCACAGAGAATAAACTTCCCACCTTTACCTGCTCATCTGCTTTTAAAGTGGATGAATTTTATACACCTAAAACTACATTAGAATACAGGTATACTGGTATATGTTGTTCAACTGTCCAAGAAATGAATAAATTGACAAAATCCGATTTTTTGCAAACATTTTAAATTAAATTTCCTTTTTGCTTCTTAGAGCCAGAAAAGGCAGCGTACACAACAAGGGGTCATATTCATAGATGATGAACCTGAGCTGGAGAAGGAAACATCTGATCCTCAGAGTTGGAGAACAGCATCAAGCAACCAGGCTGCTGGTTTGTCCTCATCATGCAGTGTAAGTACATTTTACACAAGGACAGGACTACCCTCAGTGTAATGGGCCCATAAAAAAACATGGCAGCCTTATCCTTTCTGAACTTGTTACACCTTAGTCAGTTAATGTGCATTTTCCAACCTTGTACTTCCTAGCGACTCAGTGAACCAGATCTCCATTACTATCTGTTTCATAAAACGTTAAGGATCTAATCTGTCTTTCTGAAAGTGCTGAGTGTGAACAGAACAGTTCTTCAGCACCATTTCCTGCTTTCTTTTTACATTGTGCTTAAATCAGTTGTGGTCAATGCCGTTCCCTTCTTGTAATGTTGTATCTTGTGACTGTGAAGTACATGTATGATCAGTGTGAGGGGGATCTTCAGCAAATCTCTAAAATGTCCCAGCATGCACAGCATCAAAGCCGTGGACATGATTCATCCTTAGCTGTCAGTAAAGTCAGCTGGCTCTCTGCTTTTCCTGGAATGACATGTCAAAGTGTTTCCTGTGGGAAAAGATCCAGTCTGGATGCAGGCACGAAACATATCCATCGCAACCCTTTCATTGTAACAGTCTGTGTGACAAGTGAGGGTTTTTTGTGTGGCTAAAACTTTCATACATTGAAGGATCACAGCAGAAAAACAGCAGCTGATTTTTATTGAATAGGCTCTTTATTTCTTTCGTCAACAATAGCGTGGATCCAGAAAGTGTTCACAGCGCTGCACTTTTTCCACTTAGCTATGTTCCAGCCTTTTTCCAAATGGTATCAAATGAATCTCTCTCCTCAAACTTCTATGTGCAACACCCCATTATGACAATGTGAAAGATGTTTGTTTGGGATTGAAAACTGTGAAATCATATTTACGTAAGTATTCACAGACTTTCCCTTTGTTGATCCACCTTTGGCAGCAATTACAGCCTCAAGTCTTTTTGAATATGAATAGGGACAACTATCTTTGGGCAGTTTTGCCATTTCTTTTGTGTGATCCTTCAATGTATTAAAGTTTTAGCCACACAAAAAACCCTCACTTGTCACACAGACTGTTATAACGAAAGGGTTGCGATGGATATGTTTCATGCGGGCGTCCATACTGGATCTTTTCCCACAGGAAACACTGATATGTTGTTCCAGGAAAGGAAGGGAGCCAGCTGACTTTACTTTCTGGATGCGCTGCATGTTGAGAATGACCACTAGGTGGTGGTATACTCCACAAGTTGAATGTGAAATTTTTGAACTTGAGCGTGCTTTAGATGAAATATGAAGAATTGCATTTAAATTGGTAATCTGCAATTAAAAATATAAAGCATGCTCCATTACCTTCAGACACAGCTGATTCACGTTTAATATTTCGCTGAAAAGAAATTCATAATTTTTTATCTTCTTAATGATTAGAAGAGAGTTACAACAATAAACCCAGCTCAAATGAAAATGCCAGTTTAAATAGTTATTGTGCAAAATGCTGCCTTAATAGTGCATTTTAGAAGAATTTCTATTGATTTATTTTATAACCCCTGAACAGCAGCTTTATCTTACCTAAAAGACATTCTTCCTATCTTGCTCCAAAAAAAATTAGCCAGAAAAAACACTTATTGGTCATATTGTGCCTGTAGCTTTTACATCTCAGCTGAAGCTCGGTGTGGGGTTTAATGTTCTTCCAGTGATGGAATGAGAAAAGTGTCTACCTTAGGGGTGTGGGATATGGTCTTAACTTTAATCACAACAGTTTATGGAATTTATTGTGATAATGATAAAAGTGATGGTAAATAAGTCTTTAAAACCTCTTTGCATTCTTTTTTAGTCAACTCTGACTCCATGTCAATGCAGCTGAAACACCTGAAGCACAAAAACGGCTCTTAAAAAACATACCTATTTTGAAACGGGCTTCTTCAGGGCACCAGTTACAGTACAAGTGTGTTTTTATCACTATGCTGCACACAGTGACTGCATTTAATCATATTTTCTACTTTATTGATGCACTCATGGAAGCAACAGTGAAACAGAGAACTGAGTCAAAGGAACAATCAGGCAACACTGTCAGTATTTTGGGTTTATAGACATAATTAATAGGATTTTATTATATCATTGTATCAAAGTATTCTTGTTAATTCTAAACGTTACTATAAATGCCCGTTCCTACCCCACAGGGTCCCTCTCTGTGGAGATCCAGACTGCCATCTTCACTCTTCCTTTACCCACATGCTTTGCCACACTCTGTGGTAAGAAGAAATAAAATAAGCACTTTATTAATCACTACAGGGTAAATTTACATGGTATTACTGCAACAAATAGCACAATGTCCAAAAAACCAACACTTAGACGGCCTCCCTGCCATCTTTTCTTTGCCTAATCTTTATGCTCACTCAATAGATATTCTATTAGATTCAAGGTAGGTCTCTTCCTCGGCGGCTCCAAAGCAATAATGTCATTTCCATTCAGAAAAACATCATTTTGGCTTTACTGTATATACATATACACGTTTGTATTTAATGGGTTGTCTAAAAATAGAAACAGATATTAGTCTTTACATTTATTAAGTACACCAGATCGTAATATTTAATGAGTGTAAAACAGGTGTTACAACATGCAGCTGTTTGCTTCAAATAATACAATCCAGTTAATGAATGATCAGTGACAGATTGTAGAATCTGACCTACAGATAGTAATAAGAGCTAACATTGTGGTAGCTACTAATCATTGGACTGAAAGGTTGTTTTAGATGAAGAATTGACATGTTGCTGTTGTTACCAAGAGGTAGGTGAGAAAAGATTCTTTGTGCAGGTAAATGTTTTCTTCCCGGTTCCCAGTCAGTTTATGGCTTGCGAAGCCATAAAAATACACGTTTTAGATAAAAAAAAAAATAATAATAATAGTAATAATAATTTTTTCTAAGTTTTGACCCTGTTTTGGCATGAAATAGCAGCTGATTCAGATCCATCCGGTAACATAATGTTCTGGAAGGTATTCGATGTGGTTCAGCTGAGAGATTTGTGTTTAGAAATAATCTGGATCCCAAACTCCAGCAAGTTTGCTATGATCGCTCAAATACAGCCACAGGTGTTGCGTGGTTCACAGGGGGTGCTGTAACTCCCACAGTAGCACCTCGGCCTACCACAGGTGTGTAGCTTGGAATGAGAGCTCTGGATAGTCGGATGTGGAAAAAGAGGAGGAGGGAAAGTGAAGTCGAAAAGCGCGTTTGTCTCTAGTTTCACTTTAGCTACATGACCTGGACTTCTTTGTCCCACGAGCGCTGACTGATGGCCTGAATGGGGCCCTTTGAAGCAAGCTCCAGTTTTAATTAAGAGGGTTTGCCTCGCTTGGGCTGCTGATCTGTGAAAGCCACGGGGATAAATATTGAATGGGGTTCACCCGCTGGTTACTGCGCCCGAGGGATAAACAGGTGCTTCGGAGGGCAGCTATTTGCCAGGGCCCCTACCTGCACTGTGTGGTCATATTAAGAGGAGGGGTGTTGGGTGTCAGGTCTTCCAAGGTATTGGCTATGGATGCCCACCCTTATTGGAATGAATTCCAAGCCCTCAAAAGCTGTGGAATGAGGAGCAAATTGGCGTCCAGTCAGAGGCGCCAGCACTGCCTAGGTGATTCACTACCTGTGGCCCCTTAGTTCCTTGCGACTGCACAGCCCCCCCCCCCCCCCCAGAGTGTGAGTTTTCCATCAATCAGGTGTTGGTCAGGAGTACAGCAAGACAGGCCTACCTGTGAACATTCTCAGGTGTTCAGTAACACCACTGACCTCTGTGGACAGTGTGTGTATGTCCCTCTCAGTGTAACAGCAGAGACATTGTAAATGCTAGAACAGCCCTCAGTGTGCTTGGGTTGATCATGAACTCGTCTGTTTGTAGAGTGTTTTATAAAACAAAAGCACTCTTATTGCCAGCAGCACCCAGAGAGCCACAGCATTAGAACCGACCACTTTGTTCTTATAAGGAGTAGACTCAGCGTTCTGTTTACCTGCTCTGCCACTTGTCTGCATTCTTTTCATACGGGTGTCTGCTTGGGTCTTTGGGGCCAGGCTTGAAGCCTTGTTGTCTTGGCATCTTGTTGAGCAGCCGCGTAAAAAGATACTCTTGTGTCAGCTGTTTCCTGCTGCAGCTCATGACAAGGGCCTCTATTCATCAGGATGCCCCCTACGCTGCCCCCCCTCCCCCCACCTGCCAATGAATAAGTAATTATTGGCCATCTTGGTGCAGGTTATTTGGATGGTTCTATTTAATGTGGCAGCAGCAGGTAAGGTGATCGGGCCCCCGGCACAGGCTGTGGAGCATGACTGTTTCAGAGGAGAGAGGTAACCTGAACTGGTGTTGGGGCCCTGGGCACCTCTGTTTATTTTTCACATGGGCTCAAGGCTCGTTATCCCTCTTAACTCTGAGAGGCGGCTCCTAAGAGCTCTATTTGGCCTACACCTTACCACACATTGTAATTTCTGATGGGCAAACATGCTTGGAAAATCTGAGCCATTGGGTAACTGGAGCTTCTCGTCTGTCATCAGAAGTGTTACGTTCTGATCCCCATGATAAGTCTAGCACAGCTGGTACCATAGCATGACATCACATACCATTCATTCTTGTGTGGAATCACACTGGTCACTTGTAGAAGACTTATCAATAAAGGTTTTGGCTAGGACAGTGAGTTATGTTACGTTGATATGAACAAAAATGATAATCCTTTAAACAAGTCACAAAATTCTCATAAAATATGACATTCAACAAGTAATCATTGTTAGAGACCATGTCATTGATCTTGTTCACTGTATTTGTTGTCTTTTTTTAATGGTTCTAAAAACACACTTGAGGGTAATTAGCATCAACTAGGTCAGAGTGAGGAGACTGTGGTGTAATGTGACCAGAAGCTGGTGTCACATGCTACAGTACGCATGGTTGCAATTAACAGTGAAGACCACAAGGGAAGAAAAAAAACCATTAGCTTCTTCTGTCCTCTTTAGAGAGGAAGGAAAACTGACTTGCCTTAAAGAAAACTTGTTGGTTACTTTTATTCAAACCTTCACATTAGCTGGAGCAATAATTCATGTAATGCAGCAAAGAAAGGCACTCAGGTTTTCAGCCTTTCTGTCTGGGCTGTTTTATCACCGTTTTCTGTAAGCATTTCCTAACAGTTATTTGAGTTATTTGAGATATGCAGCAGAGACCAATGCTGGAAGCTCATAATGTTGTGGACCTTTTAGTCTACTGTCAATAATGCACCAGGATCTTAAACTAGAGTCAACGTCTGAACTCCTGTTCAGAAGATGAAGATCAACACATTTAGGAGGAAACTCGAGTCTACACAGCCCTGGTAAAATGTCTGGTGTAATGTTCTTTAATGCTACATTTATATTTTAATTCAGTTGGAATGCAAACAAATCTGCTTCAAAGCAAAAGGTGCAAAACCTGGTTGCATACGTTTGCCCGCCTTTATGAATCAATAACTTTGTTGTTGCAAAACTTTTACTATGCAACAAAATATTCTGTAGAAGTATACGGCTGTTAAGTATTTGGGTTCTTTTCCTATTACATGCCAGCCTCTTCTAGTTTGGACTTGTTAGCGTGCATGCTAGCGATGCTAATTATTGTTATTAAATGTTCTATTCTTAAAAACAACTAGCCAGCCAGAGATTTAGAACAGCTTTCCCGTGAATAACTAAACAGTCAAAGACTGCACCACTTAAGAGCTCGACACACTAGCAGGATCAGTTTCATAAGCTCTACACTTTACCTGTGAGCAGGGAAAAAGAACTCACGTCGTCACTAGACAGCCAATTATAAAGCAGCTAGATTTCCTCAGCCACAACAATGGTGGCCTATTATGTTTCAGACTTGGTAAAGGTCACCTGGTGGTGAGTGACAAGATGCCTCATGTAGGGATACAAATTCTTTATTCTTCTCAGCGTGTTTTTTTTTAAAGAGTACACAAGACAGTCTATTCAAGCATTGGATAATGTTGCTGATTAAGTAACGTTTGTATCATAATTCCTGGGGAAAATAGCCAAACAGCTTATTAATGCTTATATCCACAATGTGCTGCAGACAACCTCCTTCATTTCTGTGACCTCTCAAGGAAGAAAACAATAGTTTGAGTTAAGAACATTGAAACACATTACCTGAAAATAATCAAGGTCAGAAAAGATTTTGAGGTACTTATTAAATAAAGCATCAGTGTAAAGGCATATGAGGCCAGACTTCAGAAACATGCTTGTCAAGTTTGCAAAATACACTGATCAAGCATAAAACTTTGACTAACTAATAGTGTGTGGGTCCCCCTTTTGCTGCCAAACAACCTTAATCTGTCAAGGCTTGGAGTCTACTAGACCCCTGAAAGGGGTCCCTGACTGTTCTGCACCTATGCAGCCTGATATGCAGCAAATGCACTATGTTTTCTGACACCTTTTTAAAAAAGAAACACATCTTCAGCTGTTTGGACTCATGTTTTGGACCAGACCACATATGACAGCCTTCTTTTCCCGTGGCCGTCACTGAGAGTTATGCCTGGTTCACTCAGCAAGATTCTAAAGTTGTCTGTTGATTTTGAAACCTGAGAGACGCCCAAAGATTTTAAAGTTGTCTGTTGATTTTGAAACCTGAGAGACCCCACGCATGATGATAAAAAATCTTCGATATAACAGGTTTGACTGTTTGAAACTGGTTTGAGTCTGATTGGAGTGGAAAGAATCAAATAAATTGACTCTGAACTGGATTGTCTGAGACTGAATGATGAATTGGACCTGTTTGTCGTGCAAAGTGCGATGACATTTGTTGTGATGTTGGTATTGTACAGAATAAACAGAAAAGACAAAGATGTTGAACTCAAACTATAAACCTTTAGAAATCTGTCCTTTTTTTCTCTGTCCAGGCCTCTGAACCCTGCTCCCGCTGCCCATGTGCATCAGCCAAAGACATGTTGAAGGACAAAGACAAAGATGGCAGAAAGAAGATTCCAAAGATTTTTTTTGGCACACGGACCCATAAACAGATAACTCAGATTGCTCATGAGCTGAAGCGCACCGTTTACTCCGGCGTACACATGACCATCCTGTCGAGCAGAGATCACACGTGTGTCAATGCAGATGTGGCGCCTCATTTCAACCGCAACGAACGCTGCAAAGATCTGCTGGAGGCCAAAGATGTGAGAAAGAAGACTAGTGTGCACACACACACACACACACACACCCACACATCTCAGAGAAGCTTTGTACAATTGATTCACAAGATAACTTTTGACACCCTAGAATGTCAAGAACCATTTTTGTGAGACATGATACACTTGTAACCCCCTATACTGTCCTGACGTTCAGGCGCCTACTGTAATGAGGACAATTATGCTGTCAATGGAGGTGTTGGCCTCCCATGGCAATTGTCTCACTTTGTCATGAAAAAGGTGGCCCAGAGATAACCCCTAACTCGAGCAGGTGTCACTGACACCCTGTGTGTTCATGACCTCAGGGTCCGGTACTGTCATTGTCATGTTACCGAGCCGTACAGACACACAGTGATTCCTACAGAAACTGTGTTCTGCTAATATTGTCTTCAGATGCAACACCTGCCCTTTTAGCTGCTCCTGGCTCAGAGTTGTTCTGAACACCCTAATAGCAGCTGTGGGCTGTTTCTCCCCAAGCTTCAGATCCTGTTTTTCTCTGCAGAAGGGGTTTAGTGTCAGTGTGCATATTTGGCATGTCGTTCAGAGAAGGAGACAGTGTCATCCTCAGTGATTATTGTCTGAAACTGAGTCTGCCTGTGTAGTGTCACACTGACAGTGACACCTCAAGCTGTTAAATTCATAAAGAATAGGGTGGGACACCTACAGAACACATCTGCTGACAGCATTGGGGACTTGGTCCATTAGAAGCTGCTTCTTGACACAGCTTCAGAATCTTTGGATGTGTTGCTCCTGGAATATTGGATTCACCTCTAATCAAAGCTGAAACTCCGAGAACAAGTTAAATATGGTTGCATTCCTTTAAAATCTATTGGTTAGTGCTAATGGATATAAAATAAGATCCAAATTTGTGATTAATTTAACAACCTCAGTTATCTCTTATTTTATGGTGACTTACGGATTCATTTGGATTAACACAAAGATGTTCTTTTGGACAAAGGTTATTTCTGGACCATTCAGCTAAAACCAGGAATTAGCTGCTAATTAGGTACTAGGGTTAGTGAAAGCTCTAACTCAACCCATGGCAATTAATCTTTTCTAATATGTTTGGAATATTAAATATTATACTGTGGTTGGGTCATCTAAGGAGTCTCTGTTTCCCTCCAGAAACTTCATCTTTTAATCTGAAATTTTACCTTAGTTTAAACAGGTGTTTGTTTTTCCTTGTTTCCAAAGGATCCTGCCAAAAAGGATGGTTTGAATTCATGTTTTTAAAAATGCTTTATTATTGGAGTGTTCTTTCCCACATTTATTCTGTAGTATTACAATGTGACGAAGAACCGAGCCAAAGATCTAGTCTATTCAAATTCAAAAATACTTTATTAATCCCGAAGGGAAATTAATTGCTGTTGTAGCTCATATTATAAAGGTTTGTATGCTTCTGTGTTTCTATTCTGTAAGAGCAGAGAATTTAGCTTAAGGTGCTTTGAACCCTCCTTCATGAGGACCATTAAATCGAGGCACGTGACGTCGCCCGGTACGGCGGAGCCGGGGTCCCACCCTGGAGCCAGGCCTGGGGTCGGGACTTGCCGGAGAGCGCCTGGTGGCCGAGTTGCTCCTCGCGGGACCTGGCCGGGCCAAGCCCGAACGAGAGACGCGAGGCCATCCTCAGTGGACCCACCACCTGCAGGGGGAACTGTGAGGGACCGGTGCAAAGAGGATTGGGTGGCGGACGAAGGTGGAGACCTCAGCGGCCCGATCCCCGGATGCTTAGGCTGGCTCTAGGGACGTGGAATGTTACCTCGCTGGGGGGGAAGGAGCCTGAGCTTGTGCGGGAGGTCGAGAGATATCGACTAGAAATACTCGGGCTCACCTCCACGCACAGCGTGGACTCTGGAACCCATTTCCTTGAGAGGGGCTGGACTCTCTTCTACTCTGGAGTGGCCCACGGGGAGAGGCGGCGGGCTGGGGTGGGTTTGCTTGTTGCCCCCCAGCTCAGCCGCCTCGTGTTGGGGCTTACCCCGGTGGATGAGAGGGTCGCATCCCTGCGCCTTCGGATTGGGGATACGTCTCTGACTGTCGTTTCGGCCTACGGGCCGAGCGGTAGTGCGGAGTACCCAGCCTTCTTGGTGCCCCTGTCGGGACTGCTGGATAGCGCCCCTCCCGGGGACTCCATTATTCTGCTGGGGGACTTTAACGCCCACGTGGGAAACGACAGTGACACCTGGAGAGGCGTGATCGGGAGGAATGGCCTCCCCGATCTGAATCCGAGTGGTGTTTTGTTATTGGACTTCTGTGCTAGTCACAGATTGTCCATAATGAACACCATGTTCAAGCATAAGGGTGTCCATCAGTGCACTTGGCACCAGGACACCCTAGGCAGGAGGTCAATGATCGACTTTGTTGTCGTATCATCAGACCTTCGGCCTCATGTTTTGGACACTAGGGTGAAGAGAGGGGCTGAGCTGTCCACTGATCACCACCTGGTGGTGAGTTGGATCCGCTGGAGGAGGAGAAAGCCGGACAGACTTGGCAGGCCCAAGCGCATAGTGAGGGTCTGCTGGGAACGCCTGGTGGAGCCCTCGGCCAGGGATGTGTTCAACTCCCACCTCCGGGAGAGCTTCGGCCAGATTCCATCACCCAGGCTGAAGTCACCGAGGGTGTGTTCCAACTACAGGGGGATCACACTCCTCAGCCTCCTTGGTAAGGCCTACGCCAGGGTATTGGAGAGGAGAGTCCGGCCGATAGTCGAACCTCGGCTTCAGGAGGAGCAGTGTGGTTACCGTCCCGGCCGTGGAACACTGGACCAGCTCTATACCCTCTACAGGGTACTCGAGGGCTCATGGGAGTTTGCCCAACCGGTTCACATGTGTTTTGTGGACCTGGAGAAGGCATTCCACTGTGTCCCTCGTGAAGCTTTGTGGGGGGTGCTCCAGGAGTATGGAATCGGGGGCCCTTTATTAGGGGCCATCCGGTTCCTGTACGAGCGGAGCAGGAGTTTGGTCCGCATTGCCGGCACTAAGTCGGACCTGTTCCCGGTGCATGCCGAACTCCGGCAGGGCTGCCCTTTGTCACCGGTCCTGTTCATAACTTTTATGGACAGGATTTCTAGGCGCAGCCAAGGGCCGGAGGGGGTCTGGTTTGGGGACCAGTGGATTTCGTCTCTTCTTTTTGCAGATGACGTGGTCCTGCTGGCCCCCTCTAGCCAAGACCTACAGCATGCGCTGGGGCGGTTCGCAGCTGAGTGTGAAGCGGCTGGGATGAAGATCAGCTCCTCAAAGTCCGAAGCCATGGTACTCAACCGGAAAAGGGTGACTTTTCCTCTTCAGGTTGGAGGGGAGTTCCTGCCTCAAGTGGAGGAGTTCAAGTATCTCGGGGTCTTGTTCACGAGTGAGGGAAGAATGGAGCGGGAGATCGACAGATGGATCGGTGTGGCTGCTGCAGTAATGGGGGCGCTGTGCCGGTCCGTTGTGGTGAAGAGAGAGCTGAGCCGAAAAGCGAAGCCCTCGATTTACTGGTCGGTCTACGTTCCTACCCTCACCTATGGCCATGAACTTTGGGTCATGACCGAAAGAACGAGATCCCGGATACAAGCGGCTGAAATGAGCTTCCTCCGTAGGGTGGCCGGGCACTCCCTTAGAGGTAGGGTGAGGAGCTTGGCCATCCTGGAAGAGCTCAGAGTAGAGTCGCTGCTCCTCCACATCGAGAGGAGCCAGTTGAGGTGGCTCGGGCATCTATACCGGATGCCTCCTGGACGCCTTCCTCGGGAGGTGTTCCAGGCACGTCCCACCGGGAGGAGGCCCAGGGGACGGCCCAGGACACGCTGGAGGGACTATGTCTCTCGGCTGGCCTGGGAACACCTTGGGCTTAAAACTGACTACTTTACAACAGCATAATGTTGACATCATTTTATTTGTGATTTTTCTTCACTTTGCACTTTTGCACTTTTTGATTCATCATAAAAACTTAATGTGTTCAGTTCTTGCTGTTTTTGCTTTAGAATCATTTCTTGCCTAGATCTCACATTTAGTAGACACAAAGCAAGATGTAAGCAGTTTTTTGACACTTCCATCTAAAACCAACACTTTTTTCATTTAAAAACGTGCGGATTTCAGGGAAGGTCATGCAGGTACTACCACGGTGTGCAAAGGATGCGGGAGCAGCACACGCTCCAGTGGGTCCATGGGCTGCGTGAAGCTTGGGACATCGAAGACCTGGTCACTCTGGGGAAAAGGCTTCGCGCTTGCTCTTACTACGCTGCTCGGGAACTTATGCAGGGTGCCTCTATTATCTTTTGTCCGTACAACTACCTGCTGGATCCAATGATCAGAGAGAGTGTGAGTCCAAATAAAAATGGAACAGTGGATGAACTATGAAAGCACCAGTTCAAGAACCCATTATCAGATCCTAGCATTTAATCTGTTCTTTCCTGTTTATCAATCTTTATTTTCACCAGATGGAGATTGACTTGGCAGGCCAGATCTTGGTGCTGGATGAGGCCCATAACATTGAGGACTGTGCAAGGGAAAGTGCCAGCTACACCTTAGAGCTGGCCACCCTGAAGTCGTCCAGAGATGAACTGGACGGCATGGTCAACAGTAACATTAGACGCTCCAAGCACGAGCCTCTCAGGGACTTCTGTTATGTTCTAATCAAGTCAGTCTTTTGGTGTAACGTTTCTTCTTCTCATTTTTAAAACTTGAGCTTTACTTAGTTTTCTGTTGTTAACTCAGCTGGATCCAAGAGAGCCAAGAGCTGTTGTCTGAACGTGGATTTGAGAGTGCCAGCAAAGTCTGGAGTGGAAAGGATACGCTGAGTATTTTCCACAGTTTGGGCATCACAGCGGACACCTTCAGTAACATGAAGGTAAGAAACTTTGCTTTAGTTGCTTGACTTATATAAACTGCATTAAAATGTTAAAAGTTTTAAAGCTGTTTGAAGCAGCCTGTTTTATTTCCTCTGTTATATCTTCGAGATAGCAAAACCTGGCATCTGTGTTGGAGAAGGAGGAGCGTGTTGGTGTGGTTAACGGCAAGGAGGACATGGTGCTGGTCCCAACCATCGGCTCATCCACAGCCACTGTACTGAAAAACCTCTTCATGGTGTTGGATTATCTCTATAGGGACAACTGCCGGTAAGAGACCATACTGACATTTTAAGTCCTTCATGTTTCTTTGGTAACCAGTCACTCTGGAGTTCTTCCTGTGTCAGCAGGTTTGCTGAGGACTACCGCGTAGCATTGCAGAGGAGCTACACCTGGACGAATCAGGTCCCACCTGATGTCCCTGATGCCCAGGGGTTTTTGGTCCGGCCCCGCGCCCGACACCGTCAAAGCATCCGGGTCAAGACGGAGGTCTTGACGCTGAGTTTTTGGTGTCTCAACCCTGCTGTGGTGAGAGATTTGACATGTAAAACACAGTTTGTTATTGCTGAACTGCAGAGATATGCAGATTTTAGTGGCATTAAGAAATGATGTCTGTTTTTTTCTACATTGATAACTGATATCAGCTGTTAACATGTTGGAATGATTTAACTCTGAGTCTGCTTTTGTTTTTTTTAGGCTTTCTCTGACCTGAGTGCTACAGTACACAGCATTGTGCTGACATCAGGAACCCTGTCACCCATGGCCTCGTTCTCCTCTGAACTTGGGGTGAGGTTCACCATCCAGCTAGAGGCCAACCATGTGATCAACAAATCCCAGGTTAATGAGCGTGCCTGTTCTGCCATGTGTTCATGTGCAAAGCAGTATTTAGGAAACCTACTAACCCTTACTTCATTAAATTGACCCCAAAGATTATTGTGTGACTTTTATTTTTGCCACATCCTTATCTGTCACAATACATTTTTTATTTTAGCCTAATTGATGTCACAGTCTGTCCAAGTGATAAAACATTTCAAGAATGGCACACATTTGGTTCATCATCCCAGGTGGTTGATGCACATACAGTTTAAAAAAAAAATTCTGGGTAAAATTTGCCTTGATGCAGGACCTTTCAAAACAAATTACAATCTACTTAAAATGAAAAATGTATGGAAACCATAAACCATTGGATTTTTGAATGAGGAGTAAATGTTCTTATACCTGAGAATACACAAAAGATAATTAAAAAGCATTAGGCCTACCCCCCAGATATATGGGCATTATATTCTTTTAATACCCATATATTTTAAGTAGGGAAACCATGCAGGATTCTTTTTACGTTTTGGCTCTACGATGATTTACAGATCCGTTTTCTACAGAAACCAGACTACTTTGTGTTGTTTCATTAAACTATAGTATATCTAGTTTATTGCCGACCCACTGAAAACAAAATAGTTTTTGCTTTTTTCATTAAAAAGTACTCTGTGGCCAGCGAGTACTTTTACCTTGACAGCACCCGTGGGAAAAAGCGCCACTGATCTAGACCATACCACTGCAGCTCTGGTTCAATCACCTCCTGTTGAGAGGTCAACCTTTACTGCTTGTGCAGCCTCCTTTCTTCAACTCGGACTAGCTTCCCTGTCCCTTATGAAGAGAAGCATGATGCTGCCACCACCATGTTTTATGGTGGGAATGATGCATTCAGGGTGATGTGTAGTATTAGTTTTTAGCCCCCCGTAGGGTTTTGCATATGGGCTAAAGCGTTTAACTTTGGTTTTATCTGACCACTGTGCCTTTTTCCTCATGTTTGCTGTGTTCCCTACATACAGAGTTTCTTATGGCTTTCTTTCAACAATAGCTTTCTTTTTGCTGCTCTTCCTTAAAGGCTACATTTGCGGAGTAGAGAACAAACAAACAAGAGTTTGGGTAACTTTCACAATTCTGAAAACTAAACACAACTCTGAGATTTGACTGATAGAAAAGTAAAATAAATGGATCAGAGCTAATTTCACTGTTTTTGCTGGGCCCTCAACCAATGTTTTTTGTTCTGTTTAGGTCTGGGTGGGCACTGTTGGTGCAGGACCCCAAGGCCAAAAACTCTGCGCCACTTTTCAGCATACGGAAACATACACCTTTCAGGATGAGGTGGGGGCTTTGCTGCTCCATGTCTGCCAGGTCATGTCCAAAGGTGTGCTCTGCTTTCTGCCTTCTTACAAGGTAAGCCCGCCAGCAGAACCTTCTGTCCTCAAAGATAAAACAGAGAAATCAAATTGGTGAAAAATATACCATAAACCAGGCTGTGATGAATTGGCATCAGTCATAAAACACCGTGCACTACCTGGCTGAAACTTTTATAGCTGATGGAAATGTGGTATTTAACGTAATAAGCTATGAGAGAATATCCAAGTAAGCAGAAATCAACACAGACATGAATGGTTGTGAACCACTATAACACTGAGTTCCTACTTATATCCAAAAAGTTAAAGACTGCACTGTTTTATTTCTTAAAGTGCCTCGAGAAGACATGTTGTGAATTTGCTCTACATCATTAAACTGAATTGAATTGACATATAATAAGTAGAATATTAAAGTTTGTCATAGTTTTAATGTCCCAAGCATTGTCCACTGCAACATCACTACAGTGTTATCTATTTTCCTGTTCAATCATTATTTAATATGTGCCATAATATTTGTTTAATAATGTATTTTGTGGCTATTTAATGAAGAGACTTTTGTTTCAGCAAAATGTATCCAAAATGCTTGGCCACTGAGACGGAGAGTTTTGTATCCCAAATCAAATAAAATAAACTTATCTTGTAAATTAGTTTTGGTAAATGTCTTGGGTGTGATTTTTGTTTGACAGTCGTATTGGTATTCCTTTTGTTTTGTGTAGAAGATGTATAGTGCCATATGGGACATGACACTTTAATCAATTAATCATCAATCAAAAATGTTAAAATAAAGTTGAGCTGGCTGTTTAGTTTGCATTACTATAACTGACACACATTACCACTAGGAGGCGTAAGAGACTACAAACTAGTCATTTGGTTGCAACAAAGCATTTACACCAGGCAGTATAACAGTATACTGATGGATATGATGTACATCTGGAATGTCATTTGGCTTATAAAGCAGTACCACACTTAAAACGTTTGATAAGAACCAACAAAATATGAACTTTACGGGATTTGCTTGCCTTGCTTAAATGTTACAATAGAGCCTTTCTAATCAATAGAGGCACTTGTCAGGGCCTTGTTACATTCTTACAGAACTATATCCTCTTTCAGTTAATGAGGACACATCTTAGCACACACTCATAGACACTTTGTACCGTTTGTTTGTTATGCCCTTATCCTCATGAATAATGAATGGTCTCTGTAGCTCAGTTGTCACTCTGGTTTAGTGAGAGCCGAATGCATTTCACATGTCATCATGTGAACTTGGCCAAAATGCTAATAACATGTGCAGTGTTAGCATATTAGATGTGGTTAATTAGCATATGAACATTTATGTCTATAGTACATGTTAATGGAAAGTTGTTAATGCTGCTGGTGCAGGGCTCTCCTGTGATAAGTCACACACTGACTTGTGTTTTGCCCTTGGCAGTTTCTGTTTTTTCCTTTGGCGTGTTTTTTCTTTTCGTCGTCTCAGTTTGAACTGGTATTACTGTGTGTCTCGTCCAGTGATCACTGGTTTGATTCGTCTGCAGTCTTTTCTTGCTATCAGGTTGCATTCTCCAACAGCTTATGATACCATCATGTAAACAGCAGAAGACTCAGGTTTGTGTTTTTGCCTTTTACCTCCCTTTTGTCATTCCACCATATCAGTCAAGCAGCGTCTGTAAACCTTGGGATGTTTTTTTCTATTATTGATATTCATGTTGAAGTCTTTCCTCTCTCTATGCTGGCTCATAAATATTTAATCTGCAGTCAGCTCTTAAAGATAAGGAGATGAGGGAATATGAAAGGCCTGGTATTAATTGGAGCCCATGGAGACCTCCGTGGTGCCACAGAGTCCCGTCTGCCCCTTACGGTGTGTAGTTGTGTGCAAGCAGTCGACATAGAGAGGGTTAGACATCTCAAGACAATTCTATTCAGTGCATTGAAGTGATGACTATCAGTGCTGCCCACACAAATACTGCTGCAGTAGACAGGGCAGGGAGATGAAAAGGTGTTAGGGTCATTAGGGTTTGGATTTTCTTTTTTTGCTTGGGATTTCTTCTAGTCTCATTAGCCATGACACTGCAAACAAATCAAGGCAAATTCTAAACTCTGTGAGTCCTACAATCCTGTTAACATCCCTACAATCATGCGGATGGACTTGGTGTCCTTAAAGTCTACATCTGTTGTGTTTTTGTAGCACTTTAGTCTCAGCCGTGCCCTAGTTAGTGTCTATTAAAACCAAAGCATGTTTAGCTGTTTGGCTTTAGCCACTGTAAGAAAAGACCAATGCTTCACAAAGTACAGAGGGTGTTATGGTTAATTAAAAAAACAGGGTTTGTAGAAGTAGAGCTATGAAGGGGAATACAAGATGCTTTTAAAGGAGACTGAGATAAGGGCCATTGGGTGATGTCGCCTCGCTGTCTGTGTGAAATCGCGTCCGGCGCCTGGGCTCCACCGAGCTCGTGTCAAATCAAAGTCAAACTGGAATGCAGGCTGCACACCCACCAGCATGCACTGTCCTCAGCTGCTCATCTGGAGCACCAATCATACAACTCCACCGTTACTGATGTCTAAAGCAAATTAGATTAATGGGTCAGTTTGCCCAGTGTAACTTATCGCTGTTGATTTTTGTTTTTACTGTGGAAACTTGAGGGTTAGTGCTGTTTGTCTAAGCTGGAGTTGTTTTGGTAGACTGACAGTTTCAGACCGTAAAAGCACTTATTAAAGGAACGTGAGTCATCTGTTTGTTACTTTTTTCAATGTCCTTTCAATGTCCTTGCCGTTTCTTTCAGCATGCTTTAACTATACCAGAACAACAAAGATTTCTGGTTGATTTCTGATCTCAACTTGTTTAAAGCTCTGACTTGCTGATTTTAGGTCATTCAGTTTTTTTTCTTTAAGAACTCTACCTCATATAGTTCAAAATAGTTTTTCTTATAGTTCAAGAAAATTTAGGAATATTCAAACAACATATTAAAAAAAGACATGATGTTTAACCTAACAACCTACTGAAGATTTCTCTTTTCAGAATGAACACGTTTTCGGTTCTACTGATGTTGCAAAAGCATGTTGAGTAGAAACTCTTCATGGGTCCGGAGCAGGCAGACTACTGGTAGCAATTTAAGCCAATCACAATGTGTTTCTCATGCTGGTAAAACCTGTGCCAACCTTTTAATCAACAGACCTCTCTATGATTGAACATAAAAACCCTCTGAAGTGCAAATAAGCAATTTATTACTGCAACTACCCCAGTGGTTTATACATCTGGCATTAGGGCTGCATAATATATTGCACATGTTTTGTTATTGCAGTATCACTGTTTATATTATCAATATCACAATGAGGTACCAGGACTGCAATAAACAGCTAATTATATAGGCACCATACATAAAGGCTGTCTCTTATAGTAATGTATTTGGCGATGCCTGGCCTTAAAATGTTCTGCAGCTTTTTCAAAAAACAATTTTGTTAATGTGGAAATAATCAATTTTGTGTTTTCTAGTAGCTGGTTATCATGCTAACTATCTAGGTTCTATGTTTGCAATGAACCCAAAGCACAATGACCTTAATGCTATTAAGTATTTCTTTAATAATCACAAGTCATATTACATTCAGCAAGATTATTGCATGTTTTCCTAATATTGCAAAGGATAACCTGGCAGCCATACAGGATATTGGAAAGTAAACTTCATCTTTACTAGTAATTTAAACTTCAGGGGTGTTCCAGTTGTTTGTTTCCAGCTCTGAACATCTGTCTACTGAATACAAATGGAACTTTGCATAAGTGCTCCTAACTCCAAAAAGTTGTTTATTGTATGTTTATAAACAAGCACAAACCCTTCTAGGAACAACAACCTTTGAACTGTAGGTATGTTGACCTCTACTTGAACTTTAAACTACAGAGGTGTGTGCTGTACACACTGCATAGGTTGTGTTAATGTCAGTGTAACATCTGGCTGGGATTTGGTATATATAAGCAGATACTACATCTGAGCTAAGTCAGATCTTAAGGAAATAAATCAGATGGGGGCAGCTCTTGTTGTGACCAGACAGTCTTTAGTTCATTGAGAGAAGCACATTCAGGGGTTGGACAATGAAACTGAAACACCTGTCATTTTAGTGTGGGAGGTTTCATGGCTAAATTGGACCAGCCTGGTAGCCAGTCTTCATTGATTGCACATTGCACCAGTAAGAGCAGAGTGTGAAGGTTCAATTAGCAGGGTAAGAGCACAGTTTTGCTCAAAATATTGAAATGCACACAACATACTGGGTGACATACCAGAGTTCAAAAGAGGACAAATTGTTGGTGCGTGTTTTGGAGGAGCGAGTCAGGAAACGTTTTCCTCCACCAGTATCACGTAGTGACCTGGCCACTATCCTGCAAGAAGAATGGCTTAAAATCCCTCTGACCACTGTGCAGGACTTGTATATGTCATTCCCAAGACGAATTGATGCTGTATTGGCCGCAAAAGGAGGCCCTACACCATACTAATAAATTATTGTGGTCTAAAATCAGATGTTTCAGTTTCATTGACCAACCCCTGTAGATTAATTACACACAAACTGATCTTTTAGAGCCTTTATTTCTGTTAATTATGGCAATTTGCTTCTTACAGCTAAGGAAAATATGGCATTCACATTACAATATTAAATCAGACAAATAAAGAAAAACTATTTTTAATAAAGAAGTGTGGGCATGAGGTATCTGTCTTGGAACCATTATTTTTCATTAGAAGTCTAGTCCTCTTTTAGGCTGTTTCTTATCACGGCACTGAGTGATGTATTTGAAGTGTTCTGGTATCGTCACCAGTGTTGCTGCAAAGTGTAGATCAGACAACAAGGGAAGGGTGGCAGACTGGAGTTGGCAGGTGGCTTCTTGCCACCAGTGGTGGCGTGACGGCTGCTGTGATATTTTGAAGCTAAATAATTAACAGAGCAACAACACGTCTCCCCTCGCCGCTGTGAAATGTGGCTTTGGGCTGCATGTTTCATTAATGCCATCGCCTCCAAAGCCATTCTATAATTCAGCAGCCACAACAGAAGCTGCGATGTGTTGCCACACAGCTCACTGACACCTGGGACAGGAGGAAGGAGATAGAGTGAGGCCACATGTACAGGAGAGGAATGGTGGGGGGATAGTAAGAGGGTAGGGGGCATACAGGGGAAGTGTAAATGTGCGAGAAAGAGAACAGGTCACTGCTTTGTCTGGTTGTTTCGCCACCCGGTCCCAGTTGGTATAGAGATCTGGCCCATTTTAGCGCATCAGTGACAGAAAGTTGCACCTAGCATGCCTAGGAAGAGCAATGAATTATTCACTCTTTTTGTGCCCCTTATGTGCTAAATACTGTTCATTCATATTCATGTTGCATGGACATCAAAACTATTCTGTTATGAAATCTCTTTTGAAAACAAGTTCAAGTTTATTAAAGTTTCCCACATGCACTTTAAATTCAGTAAAGCTCATGCTAAAATGTCATATGCATATATGCATATTTTAAAATATGACAGTAATCGTTTAAAATGTAAAATAATTCAGTTTTGGTTTACCTAGTTTGATATGTTGCTTTAAATCTTTAAACGAAATACATTTCTGACTTTTTTGGATGAGTGGAGTGTCATCTGACCTGCGGTATGATTCAAATGTTAATTCTCCTTGAGCATTTTCACATTTTGTCACAACCACAAACTTTAATACATTTTAGTGGGATTTATTGTGATAGACCCACGCAGAGTAGTGCATAACTAAGTGGAAGGAAAATGAATAAATGCTTTTCAGAGTTTACTACATACTTAATAAGTATGTGGGATTTAATCTCAGTCTAATTCCAGCTGTTCTGTGAAGGCCTCAGAACAACTGATGTTGATAGAGAAGATTGGTGAACAAACAGCATCATAAAGACCAAAGAACCCAACAGATAGGTCAGAGAGAAGGTTGGTACAACAAGGTTAGGTTATGAAACAACATCCCAAACTTTAAACATCTCACAGAGTTTAGTCCATCATCTGAACATGGAGAGAGTATGGCACAACTGCTAAGACATGGTTGTCCACCTAACCTGAGGCCAGAGAGGAGCAGCAGAAATGCATGGGTCAGGTGGGAGAATCTGTTGACCCTGACATTGAGTTGTTTCCCAGAAATCTATACTTTTGGAGGAGTAGCTAGGAGAAAGCCATTATTGAAACAAAGGCAACAAAAATCGCGTTTGCAGTTTGCCGTAAGCAACATGGACGAATACATGTCAGATGAGACCAAAATACAACTTTATGAATTACATGCGAAACGCTGTGTGTGTCGGATAACGAACAGTTCATACGACCTTGAACACACCTCCCCTATGGAGAATCTGATAGCCCAATGAATTGCTTTTATATCAGTCAACAAGCTTTGCATTCTGTGACCTGAGGTCCCCATGTGCTACACAGCTGTGAGACACAGATAGCAAGGCTCTGAATGTGGCTTGTGCAAATGGACCAAGAGTTTGGTGGGTGTGTGTGTGTGTGTGTGTGTGTGTGTGTGGTGTTGGACAGGTCTGCTCTAAGGACTCAATGTTTTGCTGCATGATTTCAAAGCTTGTGCGGGTAACAACTGTGGG
Organism: Crenichthys baileyi; assembly: GCA_036173005.1. Classification (NCBI taxonomy): domain Eukaryota; kingdom Metazoa; phylum Chordata; class Actinopteri; order Cyprinodontiformes; family Goodeidae; genus Crenichthys; species Crenichthys baileyi. The sequence continues at coordinate 359,716 of JAHHUM010000878.1, read as the reverse complement.
TGTGTGCACCGTCACCTGGGCAGAAGTGATACTAGATGCATGTCAGTAACGTACAGAAACGGATATTTACTTTCAACATATCTTTTTTGTTAATTGATGTTAGAAATACAAGCACCAAAATCTGTCTTTTGATTCTAAAACATTGTGACATTTAGTTTTAACTTACCATGTGATTCCAGTGTTATCTGAGTTGTTGCCTCCGTACTCATCTCCTTGTGGAGTAAGCTTCTTTCTAAGTGCAACCTGGCAGATAATGGCTGTTTTGTTTAGCGCTAGATCCGCCTAAAGTACATTACATGAATAATTTATCTCCCGCTTAAGATTGCACTGAAAAGCAGTTGCAGGACAAAGAGTTTGCTGAGCTGAAGACACACATTAGGCGGAGGGAAAAATGGGGGTGGTCTATGCCAATGTAACACTGTGTATTTACTGAAGGTGTCATGTTTTATTAATGTAAATGTTCTGACCTCACTTAATTTTTAAGCCCCTCAACCTGATTAAACCCTCCCCATGCCTCATTTCACCAATATGAAGCAATAGCACTGACTTTCGGTCTTGCTGTCTCCTTTCCCTGGCTGCTTAGTGTTGCGCTTAACCCACAAAATAAATGTATCCTTAGCTTTGTGTCGTGTTCTGCTAAAAACTGGGTTTAGCTATTCATGTAGGTAAATGAGGTGTATAATTTACAAATGCACTGAGGATTCAGTTGCATCTGCTGTCTGAATTAGACTGATAAAACTCTAGATGTGAGTTTTGCAGTTTGACCCTCCTAGCATGTGAAGAAGTTTTCCGCTGATGATAAGAGGAACTTCTATTTGACCCCTGTAGCACATTTCCAAGTCAGTGAAGCCCTTTTTGATTGTGAAGCCATATTTATTCGAGGATATAATTTGCAGAGCACAGACATGAGTGAGGCCTACTAGGAAGAGGGCTTTTAGATCAATGTGTCTCCCTGGAGACCTGCTGACTTTTGCACTAACAATAGTCAAACAACAGTGATTTTTACTGGAGAGACGGTTTCAACACGTTAGCTGTCTTCTAGGTGAGAGCAAAGAAATGAAATTTAGGCTGTTTGAAGACATCGGAGGAAACATAATGACAGACAGATAACACAGGGAAAAAAACATGAAACATTTTAAGTGAACAACATGCTAAGGGGCTTCATTATCCCAAACAAAGGATGATGATTTTTAAGTCTTATTGTACAGGGCCCTAAAAAGTCCTAAAAAATTCAACTATCTCAAGCCAGATATTGTAGTGAACTCTTGAAAAAAGTGTATTTTAACGAGGTTTGGCTTAAAATGAGGAATTGTAGTATGATTAAAACCCATCAAAGATAGGCATTATGAAGTTTACTGTATACAGCGTGTCCAGACAATGAAGCAAGTGGATCTACGAGGTGTAAAAATCACATCCAGCAGCTTGAAAACACCAACTTCAGTGGAGAAAGTTATGTTTATTGGCTGGGCAACATTTAATTCAGCGTGATCTTAAAAGGATCTTAAAATGTTTACCTTACTGAAACTTACAGACCCCGTTGTGGTAACTCTGAACAAACTTAAAAGTGAAAGACCTGTGTTGCAGAGAAACCATGCCATCCCCGTTGGGATTGTAAGTCCATGCGACCATTTAGCAATGGCAAGAAAACATTTGAATTGACACAGTATGTTCTGTGGTTCCGAACAGATGCTGGACAAGCTGAGAATGCGTTGGGTCGACACTGGTCTGTGGGAGAAGCTGGAGCAAAAGAAAACTGTGATCACAGAGCCCCGCGGTGGTGGCAAGGGAGATTTTGATGAGCTGCTTCAGACGTACTACGATGCCATCAAATACTGCGAAGGAAGGGGTAAGGGTTATGCACATTTACAACCGGACTTTAGGCCATTCATGACAGTATTTAGTTATACTAGCCCTTCCCTGGAGCAGTGACTCCCACTGTAAAATGTTCTTGATGACGTGCAGCTGCATCAGAACCTAAGCTGCAGCTTGTAAAACATGACTAATTTAGAAAGCATTCCCATATCCCAGTTTATATTTTTGTCATTTTCCAGGCTTCTGCTGTTACTAACTACCCTGTTGATTTGAACTTTGTTTGCTTTCTGCTATAGACGGTGCACTGCTTATTGCTGTATGCAGGGGTAAGGTCAGTGAAGGCCTAGACTTTACAGATGACAATGCCAGGGCAGTGGTCACCATTGGAATTCCCTTTCCAAACATCAAAGACCTCCAGGCGAGTAAAGTCTGCTGATCTTTCTTAAGCAAAGGGAAACGTGTAGATCAGAGCATCTGTATTTAGATCTTAGAATACAGTTTAAGTGAGACAGGAGAGAATTAAACAGTTTAAATGGCCACTTTGCAAATGACATAATCAATATGCCATTTAGGGCCTGATGTCTAACTTGGTACAGACTAACTTGGTACAACACTGCCACTGGAAGGAGACCCTACGGCAGTCCAAGGACATGCTGGAGAGATTTAGTCTGACATCAAGCTAGGTAGTGCTGAGGAGAGCGAGGTCAGGAAAGGAAAGGAAGACATATTTCACCACATCTATGTAAAGGCAACATGAGAACAGGAGTTTATCTTGAAATTACCTCAAGACAAAATCTTCTTGAATTTTCTCAAAAACAGTTGAATACATATTACCAGCACTAGAGGACGGGCACAGACATCAGATTTGATACCTAGTTTATCTGTTGCTTACCAACATGGATTGAACTAGGTCATTAACAAGCATCTGTCTATGTGAAACAGAGCTAGATTAACAGATGTTAACGTAATAATATCTCAGATTACCCTGTTTTTCAGTTTTTGTTTCACCTGGCTTTACACTAAGACATCTTTGACACTATAACTTTGGGGAAAATCATCTTAGAGACGTACACGGACGTGCTTACACAAATCCACTACTGTCATCCGTGGAAAAAAAATCCCAAAGCGATGTGGTGTTTGCCCCATCCTTAGTGGATAAAGTTGACCTTTATGTCTGAGGCTCCCCCGCCTCCTACCCCCCCCTTTACTCATCCTCCTGTCAGAGCACGGTGAAGCTTTCACTAACCTGTTCTGTCAGTGTAGAAGGACGTGTCGCTGATTGAAGCTTCTTAGACCCTTTCACATTAGCCCTTCACCTTAGTTGTCAGCACTCAGGTCATTGCTTCTTTTTTATTCATTTTAGTGCCTTTAATAGGTTGGTTGTAGAAAAGTAACCTTAGATATGGTAAAGTTTCAGTGTAATAGGTGATTTGCACTTAAGCAGCCATCATCTAGGTTTTATGTCATTATTAAGTTCTGAAATAATTTGATCTGAAAAGTAACCAACATGGATCACTGAAACTCTTCAGTCATACCCAAACCGGTGAAATATTTAAACTCCCTTGATAATATGGGTCCACAGTGGGAGTAGTTATTGATGTTTCACCCCAACCATTAAAATCCATACCCAGTCCTCAGCGGCGGACCCGTCAAACAGAATGCACATGATAGACAGGCAACCTAGGTTTGGACCATGTCAGATAGACTTCATTTGATTTTGGTCTGAGGAATGCCAGCAGAACCCTTTCAGACTGTTGTCACTGATGCAAATGGCTGTATTCTCATAGTATCAAACATTAAGGCTCATTTAGTTTAGCTTTGCCATTTTACCATGTGTTATTTTATCTATGTAGGCAACATAAAAATTAAATGAATTAAAAAAGTCCAAACACCGTATCAAAAAAGGGATGTTTCAGTGTAACAGACAGGAAACAACAGGAAATAAGTGGATGGTGCACGGCACCAGGGGGAGGATTGAGAAAGCCAAAGCTAGTTAGGACCAAGGTGGAGCTGACCATGCGTGAAGAGACGAAGCATTTCTAATGACATAGTTTGCGCTCCACATCCAAAGCCTTTGTTTATCTGCTAAATATGCAGAGCTCCGTCTCATGCCGTCTCATGTCATCTCTCATCAACACTGTGAAGCTCGTAGGTTCAGGTGGTGACCGCTAACGCTTTAACTGTGTTGTCTTTAAAGGCGACATCCTCTGCTTTTCTTGTTTACTCATCCAAAGGAAAAAAAGTTTGTTTTTACATTTTTTTTTATCTAGCACTATGTGCCATAGAGGAGTGTGTTCTGCATATTCTTGCTTTCTTTATGTAACCAGTCATTAATGCTTTTCACGTTTGTCCGTCTTTTATTGGCAGATAGGGTAATTGCATTCCTCAGAGATTGAAATAATGCTTGGGTTGCTTCATTTGTAGAAGTTTTCATGCTTAAAAACACCCCAGAAAACCACAACTCTCGAAATTGTTGAAACTGGTCTGGATTTTCTTTTTCTTTTTGTTTTCTTCCTTTTTTAAAGTTTTCGAGCTGCCTTTGTCCTTTTCTTATCTCCTTGTGTAGCAGCGGAGGCAGTGTTGCCTCCAGAGAGGCCCTTGGGGGCTGTAAAGGTCTGTGAGCCGTCCGTGTTACACTGCTGAGAGGACAAGGAGGACATTGATACTAATGACCATAAAGCCATGCAGCTAGTCCTCTTAGCACAATTGAACTAACCAAGATACTGCCTTTGTAGTTTTGTTAACAAGATAATATTCTACTGTTGCACAAACACTTAGGCACATAGAAACTAGTTAAGATGTTTCTGGTGAAAGAGAAAATCAGAGTCACTTTTGTTTGGATTTAATTACTGTCATTTCTTCTCTGAACTGAGATGTGGCACCAAAAGGTTGCTGCATAAGTAGATATTAAAAGAAGTCCGGTACATGTAAATGTGTGTGTGTCTATGAATGGTCAGTCTTACAATAAAATTACACATTTACCAAAGGGGTTTGTTGCTATATATTTAACTGCTTGTATTTTTCTTCAACAAGAGCAACTGCACCTCACTCCGCTTCTCCTTAAAGGAACCATAACCCTTAATCGTCAGAGTTTGCACCAGATTTAGTGACGGATCATATTTAAACTTGATCTGGCAGCAAACTTTTCAGTTTGTTTCAAGGAACGGAAAGAATACAGATGTGAAGCATGGAAGGCTCATTATGTTGTTTCTTATCTAGGATGTGAAAAGAAATCAACATGTTAAAAATATGGGCTCATTTTGAAGCACAATTACCAGAATAACCTTGTGCAAAAACTGTTGGATTACCCAAAAAACTTTCTAAAGTTCAGTTGAAGCAGCTTCGTAGATCCTGACTATATGGTTCACCACAAGAAGAGGCGTCCGTGTTGGGGAGACCTGGGAACCCTCCTGGTGTAAAGCCTGGGGAGGGAGTGAGGTCTGGGAAGGGAGTGAGGGGCCTCCTCCCGGTGGAACATACCTGGAACACCTCCCGAGGAAGGCGTCCAGGAGGCATCCAATATAAATGCCCGAGCCACCTCAACTGGCTCCTCTTGATGTGGAGGAGCAGCAGCTTTACTCCGAGCCCCTCCCGGATGGCCGAGCTCCTCACCCTATCTGTAAGGGAGTGTCCGGCAACCCTACAGAGGAAGCTCATTTCAGCCGCTTGTATCCGGGATCTCGTTCTTTCAGTCATGACCCAAAGTTCATGGCCATAGGTGAGGGTAGGAACGTAGACCGACCAGTAAATCGAGAGCTTCGCTTTTCGGCTCAGCTCTCTCTTCACCACAACGGACCGGCACAGTGTCCCCATTACTGCAGCAGCCACACCGATCCATCTCCCGCTCCATTCTTCCCTCACTCGTGAACAAGACCCAAGATACTTGAACTCCTCCACTTGAGGCAGGAACTCCCCTCCAACCTGAAGAGGACAAGCCACCCTTTTCTGGTCGAGAACCTTGGCCTCTGACTTGGAGGAGCTGATCTTCATCCCAGCTGCTTCACAGTCAGCTGCGAACCGCCCCAGCGCATGCTGTAGGTCTTGGCTAGAGGGGGCCAGCAGGACCACGTCATCCGCAAAAAGAAGAGACGAAATCCACTGGTCCCCAAACCAGACCCCCTCGGGCCCTTGGTTGCAACTAGAAATCTTGTCCATAAAAGTTATGGACCGGTGACAAAGGGCAGCCCTGCCAACATGCACCGGGAACAGGTCCGACTTAGTGCCGGCAATGCGGACCAAACTCCTCCGCTTGTACAGAGGCTGGATGGCCCCTGCCACATTTGCCTCTGCCACAGCCCGGGCCGCAGCACGCTTGGCCTCACGGTACCCCTCAGCCGCCTCAGGAGTCCCACAGGCCAACCACTGTCGATAGGACTCCCTCAGCTTGACAGCGTCCCTTACTGCCGGCGTCCACCACCGGGTTTGGGGATTGCCGCCGCCTCTTCCAGCTGATCCAACTCACCACCAGGTGGTGATCAGTAGACAGCTCAGCCCCTCTCTTCACCCGAGTGTCCAAAACATGCGGCCGAAGGTCTGATGATACGACAACAAAGTTGATCATCGACCTCCTGCCTAGGGTGTCCTGGTCCAAGTGCACTGATGGATACCCTTATGCTTGAACATGGTGTTCATTATGGACAATCCGTGACTAGCACAGAAGTCCAATAACGAAACACCACTTGGATTCAGATCAGGTTCAAGACACCCTCATGAGGACTACACGACAAGGCACATGAGGTCGCCCGGTATGGCAGAGCCAGGGTCCCACCCTGGAGCCAGGCCTGGGGTCGGGACCCGTCAGTGAGGGCCTTGTGGCTGGGTTGCTCCCATCTCCTCGAGAGGGGCTGGACTCTTCTATTCTGGAGTGGCCCACGGGGAGAGGCTGCGGGCTGGGGTGGGTTTGCTTGTTGCACCCCAGCTAAGCCGTCTCGTGTTGGGGTTTACCCCAGTAGATGAGAGGGTCGCATCCCTGCGCCTTCGGGTTGGGGACAGGTCTCTGACTGTTGTTTCGGCCTATGGGCCGGGCGGTAGTGCGGACTACCCGGCCTTCTCGGTGTCCCTGTCGGGGGTGCTGGATAGTGTCCCTCCTGGGGAAACCTTTATTCTGCTGGGGGACTTCAACGCCCACGTGGGAAACAACAGTGACACCTGCATAGGCGTGAAGGAGCCACTCCAGGACTTTAAACAAGCAGTATGTATAACGTTTCAGGATTTTTATTTGGTACCTCTGCATATGGCTGATATTAATTGGTTAATTAGTTGGGCTATCTGCTCAGGTAGTAAGCCTGCAATCAGCTGCTTAACAGACATACTACTTGTAGCTTTATAACTGGTGTTTAATAAGAGTGATGGATGGTGCTTTTTTAGTTTCCAAGCCATGACTGTCAAATGTCTGTTTTTGCAACTAGACATTTTTCCAAATACCCCAATTTGTCTTTCATGTAGGCCAGGGAAAAGCGTTGGGAGTCTTTTTTCACCTATCTAACTAGTGGTGTACAGCAACAGATGGAGGAGGGGCATCACTGTGTTGCTTTTTGCTCCATACAGTCAGAGGAAACTCTTGTCACACAGGCATTTTGTTTTGCATCTATTTAAAAGGACTTTAAATAAACAGTATGTATGACAGAACATTTCAGGATTTTTATTTGGTACCTCTGCATATGGCGATACATTTTCTTCAGTTGCCAAATAATATTAAGATTAGGAAAATACATTTTGTAAAAAGCGCAGGCGGAACATTTCATGCATTTGTGCAGTAAGGGTATCTCAGCTCTGTTTGCCTCTAATACCCCTCTTCCGCCAACACGTGTCGGAGCCTGCTCTGGGTTCCTCAACGTGATTTTGAACCGGTGACGTGTGCTTCCACCAATAAAAAGCGATTCCAGAGCACAAACTCTGGTTTAACTCGGGCACCGCAGAATACTTGCTTTTTCTGCACAAGCTGCAACGTTACCCATAGTTGGGTCGAAGCTGCAGACAATAGAAGCAACAAGTTGGGCAGTGAAGACTAAGAACGTACCGTATAAACATTATTTGTTTGCAAAAATACACTAAACATGCATTGTATAACTACTCATTTATGTTACAAATGCAAATAAAAACATTGTACACACCATTGTTCTTGCACAGAGTCGCCGTCTCTTTTCCCAAATTAATTGTAATTTATGGATGCTGCCTTTTTGCATTAGAAGGAACATTGTGAGCAGCTCAGTAAGCTCTGTTGCCTCACTACCACGTTTCCCCCACGTTTTGTATCGCCCACTGTTGATGATGCATATCTGGTTCCCAAAACTGGTGGAAATGCACATCAGTACTCAACAAAACACCAAAGTTTGAAGGCACCCAAACTGAACTGGTTCAAGAATGAGAATTCTTATGATGGGAAAATGCTGCCAGGCTGGGTTCACACTGCAGGCAAATATGACCCTTATCCGACTTTTTCATGAAAGTTAGAACGGCGTCTCCAAAAAATAGAAGGCCATTGTTAATAGTTGTGCTCTCATTTTTCTTACCTTTCTTTGTCTTGTTAAGATGTTACAATATTGACTGCTCTCATGCTCAACAACTTAATAACAGAGACACAGACACCCATTGTTTACTGTCCTGCTGTGACGTCTACATTCTCCTTCTGTGCATGCGGGTCGCTCTGGGGTCGTGAACCGCTCAGACTAAAGTTTGATGGCTTGAACGACTACACTCACACAAAAAATCTGATTTCAGCAAAACTTTGGAATCGAACATCAAGACCTGCAGTGGGACTGTAGCCATATTGTGCTTCATTTGCGCTGGTCTGAGATCTGCTGATTATTTATCATCAGCAGAAACTGTTTCAGTGAACAAAATGTGACTAATGTGTCAGTGGACAAAACGGTAAGTAACTGTATATACTTTAATTAATACGTTTTTAAGTAAAGTGAAAAAATCAAGACATTTTTAGTTCATCTTTTTCATTTGTTTAAAATTGTCCCACAAAATACTGCAACCTTTGCTCTGTAAATCAGTCAAGACATCTGATAAAGGCAATGCTTTAATTTCATGTCATTTCTTCATACTTTGCTGTTTACTGTGTTGGTGCTTTTTGTAAGCATGTTAAATTGTTCAGGCTTGTCCACAGTCCTTTTTTTTCTGTTAACACCTTATAACATTTACACTTTATGTCCCAGAGTGAAGCTGGATCAGTGAATGTGTATGTGTGACATGTTCTGACATTGTCACTTGCATGCACTAGTGCTAACATGTGCACATCCTACTGAGAACACACATGAACCCAGACATATTAACTCATTGAAACTCCTCTGCAGAGAAATGCCTGCCAAAGCTACCATTACATTTATGTGGAGTTTTTCCAGTGGCATGTTTAACACTGGACAGTCAGGGTCTATGTAAGATGAACAAAAAGTAGCTTGAACAAGCAGTAAAAAGACGTGACTGATATGGCACGTTGGTTTCTTTAATGAAGAGTTGCCCTCCAATAAACACACGGAGCTTTTTTATTTAAAGTTGGTGAAGCGTTTTAAATGGATAGATTAAGGGGATTGTGGGAGGAATGTTGAAGAGTTTGTTGAAATTGTTGAAAAGAGTGGATGATTGATGTGCCAGTACACTTAAGACAGTTTACATATGGGTTTGTCATTAGAAGCAATGCTTTGTGATAAATTATCATCAATGCCACATCCTTGTCAGCATCCCTGACCAGGTCTAAAGAAGGTTGCTTCTTAAACAAGATATATGCATCTTACTGTTCACAGTAATGATTTACAGCTTTAATATTACTGCAGAAACAAAACAGACATGCAGGGATTTCAACTTGTTCATACAAACTAAGCCTGTGGCTCTATAAAAGCTCTTAAAAGTTATACCTTTTCAAAAAATTATTTCAGCTTTAGGTAAACGTTTGGCTGCATTTGGATTAAATGTAGACAAAATTCAGGACATATTTGGTAAAAATCCCACAAAAAAGAGAAACCTTTTTCAAGCTTCTGTTTTTAGAGGGACTAGTTTTAAAATGTGAAGTTGGCCAGTAATCTCCACTAATAACCCTTCCCAAGGGTCTGCCCCCTTTGAGATCAGTAAGACTTTGGGTTGCACATTAGTGAAACAGATTATTGGAATATTTTTGTTAAAGCTTGAGAATATGTCTTTTGTGATTTACCCAATTTTTCCCAATATGTCTACCTTTAATCTATCTCAGGAATGGGCAGTGAGAGTCCATTTAATGGCCAAATATATTTTTAGCATACAGAGTATCATTGGCAGTCGAAATAGTAAAGCCTTCCAAATATTGTATCCAAGCAGTATTGTGAAGGCAGTGTTGGACACGTTGAAATTGTGATTACAAATGCGACTGGATATGCTGAGCAGCTCTAGTAGTATTAAAGCAGATTATGATCAATGAGAACATACAGTATACAGTATGACAACTCACTGTGACACACCCAGAGAATGTTATGTTCTGTGGTTAAGCTACAAAAATGCTGGTACTGATCCATATTCCAGACTTTATCAATTCATAAATTCAGTTAAAATCATACTTTTTTTTTTTCTTTTAGGTTGAGTGAACCACATTAATGCTTATTATGGAACTGTTATTTATTGTGTGCAGACTCCAAACAAAGCTGGTAAAATGTTTGTTTTTTTAAAAACTTAAAGTAAATGCTCTACGGCCCAATATATGGTGAAAGTACATCCCCTTGACCCAGCAAAGTTTTCACAAGTTTTAAGCAGATTGAACCTCAATTACCCAGCTTTACTTCATTGAAGCAACAAAGGTACATTAAAAGACCAAAGATGACTCTGTGCAGCCTAGTGTTAGCTCATCCATTAACCTATCGGAAAGAAATGCGATAGCCCAATGTCCTTGTCAGTGTGGAAACACACACACACACACACACACACACACACACACTGTCTTGAAGACAGGCCTCTCAACTGTCAGCTCCGCCACATGTGGCAGATGAGGCGCTCAGCAATCTCAGTGACAGGCACAAGATGTCCCTGACTGCCAGGGGCGTGCATGCTGACGCGCACACACCCCACGTAAAATGTAGCTGAAGCAGATGCGCTGAGCTGCGAATCATGCCTTGTGGACGAATATATGTTTTTGGAGATGAACAGGTTCCTGTGGAGGACAAGGCCAAAGCAAGCGAGTGATCTCTTGACATTTTAACTAATCCCTTCTAGCTTGTGGTTTCTTGCACATTTGTGATATTTGCTAGCAGCCAGAATTGGCTTTTTCACATATGCAACCTGTCATGTTAGATTGGACAGCGAGGTGGGACAGACCAGGAATGTGATGCTCTGATGCTGAAGTGGACTGTGGTTGCATTTAGATGACACTGCTGGCTTGAGGCTACCACCCTCCCTGTGGTTTGAGAAGTGGATTCTTGAACTGCTCTGGTGTCTCATACATTGGCAAAGTTCTCACCACAAAGCCAGCAGCATTTTAAGCCCTTCCTTATAGTCATGTGAGTTTCTCTGACTGCGACTTTTCTCTGCTGGCAAGAACCAACTTCTGATGTCTAGCTGAGGTGTCATCAGTTGTAATCAAACTTTGGGGTGACTTTTAGGATTTCCTGCAACTGCTTATTTGTGTACAGCAGCCCTGGCAGGCCACACTGGTGTTGCATGATTCGTGTGAGGGGACAGGGTGTACCTGCCGCGGCCCCGTGTTTTGTGGCTCTGGGCAAACACACGGTACCTGTCAAAAGCTGTTAGACCCGCGCTCAGCAGCTTGCCCTGCATGGCATCTCGTCAGACGCCAGCTGAACTTTTCACTTGTCAATTCTGAAAGGTTAGCGCCAAAATCAGCAGCGACAGATGCAAATGGATGGATGGATGCTTTCTTGGCATTTTTGTGCAAGAATGCTTGATGTCGCCTGGCCCAACTTGCCTGCCTCCCCCACCTCTGCCCTGCTCTCTGTTTCCCTTTTAGAAGACATCTGTTTGGAAGGCCAGGTAATACCTCATAATTTCAGATCTCATGTCCACCAAGTGTACACCCTCACTTTCCATGCTAATCATTTTGGATGAAAGCCTGTTTCCCAACTGCATTATGTTTAAAATGATTTTCTATCTGCTAGTTTGTTAGAAACATGACTCCTGGAAATGTAACCCATCAGGTTAAGGTTTTTGTTTCTACTTTAGTACCTTTCTACATGCTTTATTAGGCAACATTCTTAGATTCCAAGCATGTTTTAAGAACCTGCAAGCATGGATGACTTATTATCCAACTCCTACATAAAATACAAAATGAATACAAAGTTAAAATGATTGTCTTAAAACTTAAATACCTTAGAAATTAACTATCCAATACTAAAATACCTTGAAGGGCATTATTTTGGCCTCCAGTTTTAGTGTAGGGAACCTTTGGGGGAGTTTGTCCAGGACAAGTCCTGTTAAACAGAACAATTCTTCCAGATAAAGATGTTAGTGAGCAAACTATCTCTCTTGATGTTAATACTCAAAATTATAGATACTAACTTTTTGCTTTACAAAGATTTGTTACCAGCTTTTTCAGTTTGTCCATTTCCTGTCTTTTAAACCTCTACCTGGTCATAGAGTGGTTCCTCCTCACTTTCACGTTAAACTGCAGATTTAATAGATGTCTAGTGCAGTGTTTCATAGACCAGAGGTTTCCAAAGTGCGGGGTCACGAGATGATTTTCTGAACCATCTTAATGTGACCCCTGAGGTGTATGAAGGGCCAAAAGCGAATCAATAAATACATGTCCCATTAAATATTTAAATGTACAATTTATTTATTTAATACATTATTAAATAATGAAATGTAACTTTTAAATTGTAAAGTTAAATAATGAAATGTTTTATATTTATTAATTAAATAAATAAATATAGAGTGAAATAATTATATGTATTTTTAGAGGGTCGCCTATAGGGGGTTGCCAGTCTCTGGCTCTGTGATTTTGGGGGGGTCGCTGCCTCAAATGTTTATAGGATCCTTGTGATACAGTATAGTAAAATCTTCTCATAGGACTAGTTAAAAAACCAAACATTCACTTAACAAGTCTGCTGCATGTGATTTTTAGGTAGAACTGAAGATGAAGTACAATGACCAGCACTGCAAGTCCAGAGGTCTCCTTCCAGGCCATCGCTGGTATGAGATTCAGGCCTACAGAGCTCTTAACCAGGCCCTGGGAAGGTAAATACCCCACACGGTATTAAATGTGACTTTTGGACTTCACTATGTAGTAATCTTTATATGTTGTTTAACAGATGCATCCGGCACAGGAATGACTGGGGTGCATTGATTCTTGTTGATGACCGATACAAGAACAATCCGAATAAATACATTACAGGTACTCAGTGTTTCTGATCAGCTGAGTTTGTTGGTTGGTCTTGCACAGCGTTTTAGTTTGAGCACTAGATGGCAATATTTATCCTTTGAGAGATTCTGAGGCAACTACTTCTGCTGTTTCTGTGTGTTTGTGCAATCTTAGGTTTGTCTAAATGGGTCCGCCACCTCGTCCAGCATCACAACACCTTCAACAATGCAATGCAGTCTCTGGTAGCTTTCTCTCAGGTGCAGCAGAAGGTGGAGGTGGCCCCTGTGGACAGTCTGACGCTCAGCTCTTCTGATATGTCAAGCCAGAGTCCCTCGTCAGTGCTTGTTGGGAGACAGGGTCTTAGCGGAGAACCAGAACCTCAGAGATCCGGTTCATGTGACAGACCACCTAATCCCCAGCAGAGTATAAGCACACAGCTGAAAACTGAACAAAATAATACAGCAGGTGAGAAAAATAAAGATATTAGCAAAATAACTTTAGTTTTAAAGTGTAAGGTGTGTTTATCTATTGTTATTGAACTCAGAAATTATGGAGCCCAGCTCTACTGGTTTAGAACAGACCTAATGCCTAATGAGGTCGCCTTGGAACTGCTAGGATATGACATTTAAACATGCAGTATTTATAAAAGAATTACTACTGCAAGTACCATCATGTTTCTGTCATGACTGACATCACAGAAAAAAGACCGCTGGGTCTAAATAAAAGATCAGCATTTCAACAGAAAACTGTCATTTGTGAATAGACATTTATTAATGTATTGAAAGAAAGCATTATAAGGATCAGAGAGGAGGATGTTAATATCAGAATGTGCTGGAGGGCTTGTGATAGGATTCACACATGGGTTCATGTTGTGATGTTAGAGCTGTCTGGTTAACCTTTCCTGGGAGTCTGACGTAGAGTCATTTGTTCCACATCTGTAACAAATGATCAAAACACTGAAGTACTAGTTATGTTTAAAAAAATAAGGAGATTAAACGTACAGTTTGCAGTTTTTTTCAAATTCATACAATTTCTTCTGATGGTGTACGATATACTGTTTTGTTACCATCTTACAGTTTCAGAACTTCAGATATTTAATAAAAAAAAACTTGTTTATAAGCTGAAACTAATTAGCTAAAGGCTCTGAGTGCATGTTCTTTTCTCAAAAAGTATATAAAACACTCGGCTCTGAAATCTAAGAATGTAGGCTTTAATGTTTTCTGTGGTAGTGACCAGGTTTTTTCAGAAATTATCAGACATAGCTCACCTACAGCAACACAGTGGGAAAATTGTTAGAGCCGTTGCCCTGCTGGGTCCTGGGAAGAATTCTGGCCAGGGCATTTCTGTTTGGAATTTGGATGTTCCCCGCATGCATGGTGGGTTCTCCCTAGGTGCTAGTTGAAAAATATGTGTTAGGTTAATTGTTCAGATTTTTTTGGCCTTTGTAGTGAGTGAGCATGTGCGTGGTTGTTTGTTTTGTGTGTGTGTGTGTGTGTGTGTGTGTCGATGACAGCTACGGGCAAGGTATAGACGATGGGTGGATGGACTGCTGACTACTCTTCTCCAGGGTCGACCTGCTCTTTGGTAGACAGGAGGGCATCTTTTACTTGTTTCACACTTTATTCCACACAGCAGCTGGCCACAGAGATGCCTGTTTAAAAAAGACAAAGTATGCACAGTTGAGACTTGGTGTAATACTTAAAAAAACAGCAAATATTTGTTGACCTGATGCTCTATAATCACATTTAGATTTACATTACTGGTGCTCAAGTTCACTGCGTGGTCTATATTGAATTACACCTGTGTAAATTTAATGCAACCGTAAAGCTCATTGGTGTGTTTCTAATTACTGAAACAGGGGAGCCTTATAGAAATTCTTCTATAGGATACTTTTACTGTTGAGTAAGGTATTTTTTTTCTTGATAATTGGACCAAACTAACCACTATGGACTTTATATATAGAAACAGCTTTCATTCCATTTAATCCATTTTTGCACCCAGGGTGTATGAGCGTGACATCACCACCAGAAAATGCGTTGAGGTGACATGTTTGCACATCGCCTTGGTGAGCACCTATTGTCTTTGGGGTCATATGGAGGTTGAGCAGTTTGCCCATGTTAGTGTGGTGGATGAATTGGTAGAACGGCAGCAGCCCACCTCCCTCCACGCCTCCAGCTCCCTCAGAGTCAGGGGGGGTTAGAGGGGACCATGGGATCAGTTGAGTGGCTAGCCTCATTACTGTAAGGTCTTTTGCGTGCCTGAGTGGCGCTGTAGCTAGCTGATGAGCAGATGTTGGACTGTTGCTTTTAATTAATTCCCATTGACCTTTGTCTGGGTGATATTGAGCGTATGCCCACATTGACTGTATCTTTATTTTGCAGTTATGACACTCCTTTAGCTGTTTGCTTGTTACAAACTAAAGCAAGTGCACTATGAGCTGATTTCAAGTGTTTTTTTGTGTTTCTGCAGAACCACGGAAGACACTGCAAAGCGCTCCAGCTAGGCAACTCACGGCTCAGGCTTCATATCACATTTTCACCTTTAACCCTACAAAAACCAACTTCAAGAAGCCGATCTTTAAAGTAAACCCACCAAAAAGCTCCAATCAGCCTGTGGGCTTGCAGATCTCTTCCCCACCAGTGAATACTGAAACACTTTGCCCTGGACAAGAGACTGGAAACTGTGAAAACACAGTGGAGCCCAATAATCTGGCTCCGGGGGTGTCTACAGTACCAACCCCTTCCAGCTTTGAAAGTGAATCACCAGTACCAGCAAACACATCTGAGGACGAGAGTGTTTTCTATACCCCAGAACTTTTTGAGGATGAAAGAGATGAAGGAAGCCCACAAAAAGAGAACCCTGTGTCACCTCCCAGAGTTGGTGCTGGTACAGAGAGCTCTGCCCTTCCATCCGAACAACTGGTTGGGTCTGAACATGCCCAAGGGTTAGCCACTGCTTTTGATGGACAAAATGCTGTTTCAGTCAGTAAGCAAAGTACAGAGCTAACACAGGGACAGAAAGAGGACATCAGAGGATGGCAGCTAAGTGAGAAAGGAGAGGAGGACGTGACCCAGAGCAGACAGAAAGGAAGTAGACTTCACAGACTATCCAGGTCCAGGCAGAGAATCCCCTTCAGTCAGACAGGTAACCACCAGCCTGGACACTCGGAGTAGATCCTTAAAGAAAACGAAGGTGACCACCGAATATTAGCAGAAGACTCAAAGCCTTGCAATGAACGGACCATGTTTGTACTGGATCTTGCTTCTTGATTTTTAATTGAAGTTTTGATCTTAAATTGCTTGTTTCCACAGTGATGCTAAGCATATTATATGCCTCAGGCAATTAATACACACTACCACTGTGCATACAGTAGATGATGAGCCTTGAGCCATCTCTGGTCAGCTGCTTATGCACTGTGACAGCGCTTCTTATTAAGGCCCATTCTCAGCTCAGATACACAGAACCAACCAACATTATCAAGATTGCTGCACAAATTGAACATCTTTTTGGGCAAATCATTAAAATACAAAAGCAGGAACTCATCTGCTTTCTGCAGAAGTAAATAATTATTTAGTTCAGTTTAATGATGTGTCTGTAGGTAATGGCGAAACAAAGGGGAAGCTCTATTATGCCTGATTTAACCCCAGATGGAGGACCATCTTATTTTGGTTCTCTTATTAGGTGATTTTAGGTTACACACTGAATAACTGTTTATGGATGGTGCACACTTGTTTTACTTAGAAAAGTCAAGCTAAAATCAACTGTTACAATGGTTTTATTTTGTTCTGTTTCTTCAGTGATTTTGTTCTTCTAATCCTTCAGATCCATGGGTAGAAAAGCAATAATACCACAAAAAAAACAGTCATACATTACAAGCAGACTCGCTGCAGCTTTCATTAAATAAAACAGATAAAATCAGTAAAAGCTGTAGAAGGTGTCATTACTAAGGCACTAATGATGTGCTGCTTTGAGTTCTCTCCATTGGTTGGATTTGGGTTTTCTTACATTTGTGGTTGGTGATTTTTGTGGAACAGACCAAGAGACCCATAGATGATCTCTGAGGTTTCACCATCTGAGCAATCAGAAATATACATTGTGGTATTTTCTCCTAATTATGCTGTTGTTGGAGGTTTTGATGATTTCTTTACCATATGTGATAATACAAATGAAATTTCAATGTTAATTTCTTGAATAAATACTGCTATAATATCTCATGTCTGGATGTGTAAGAGAATGAAATGTGATGTAACAACGAAAACAATCTGAGATCTTTACTATTTTAGACCACTGACTTGTTAATTACTGATTAAAACATTTCTTAGGGATTTTAAATATAGAAAAAATTGGACTTTGTGTTTCTGAATTTACACAGAACACAGTAGTAGTGTGTTACCTGCTGTAAAACAAACTAGTTTAATGATCTCAGTAGAAGATGAAGAACTTTGGACTGTCCATCCGAGGTAACAGCTAGTCAGTGCCCAGACATTAGCTATGGACCTATGGTCTGAGAAAGACTCCAGGCTGCACCGTTTAGGAACCTGTGCTGATACTTTGGACCAGATCGGGACATCCCTAAACTTGTCATTTCTGACCTTGCATGTGGCCTTTAATCAACACTTTAAGCGCCATGTTATCTCATTTAATCTAGTTGATGCCGAGTGTAGGATCATCTAACAGGCTGAGTGGAAGGAAGACTGAACAATGACATGAAAGATGATTACTCTGATTTGATCTGTCTCATTAAACAAAAAAAAACTTCACCAATGTGAGATTTGTGCACAAGAGGCAAGTGTTTCATAAAAGCTGCCTAACCAAGACCCTCGTCGATGTAATCCTGCATGACCTCTCGTTAACATAATGAAAACGCAGAGCGTAGAGAGGCCTGCAAATGTGTGTTAAAAGCACTTAATGGGCAGCCCACATTACTCAAAAGACTTGTTTGTGGTTTGCAATTAAAGTGTTTTGTCCATTAACATTCAGTCTCTTCTTCAGCCGGAACATTAAATTAGCATTTAGAGACATTGTGTTAAAATTACAGTTGAGACAATGTAACAAAGTCCAATGCTACTAAAAACAACAGCCTATTTCAGGTATTCTAAAAGTAATTCTTAACACACAAGATTCCAGTTTATAGACAAACTGGAAAAACTACTCAGGAAAAAGGTAATCCGTGTTACTCGAAGAGCAAAATACTTTGTGTTGCATTCAGTTGGTTTAAACACATTAAAGCTGTCTACATCATTATGGGATTTCCATGCCATTCCCACTTAATGTCATTGATGGTTAAAGTTATAACTGGGCTGAATTTATAGGACTTCAAATCTTTTGCCACCTTGGCCCATCTTACTGCTTATATCTTATATCTGCAGCTGGTAAAAATAAGGATTAAACATGTCTGTTTTCTTCCCCGAGAATTATATTTTTAATATCTCTATTTACTTAAAATTGTCGGCAACAGTCTGCGTAAACCACACATACAAAGAAATCTAAACAAATCAGTCCACTAATAAAGTTATGGGTAATGAAGTGGGATGGAAGTAATGATCACATACAGAAAATAAATGTAAAAAATGGCAATGAAATCCAAGGAGACCAGCTTAAATCCGTCAGTATTTAGAAAGCATTCCTGCTGCTATGTGCAGATCAGTAACAGCTGGTTAAATATTAACGGTTGGCCCATAAGAAGGTTTCTCATAACCAAAGTATTGATTTATGAATGCAAAGAGACCCTCACAAAAAGTCTTACCGTTGCAAAACACATTAAAGGCAATGTGTACAGCTGCATCTCTGAATGTTCATAAGCCGGAAGTGGAAAGTACACCATTTCATCCGTGACCATGTGCCCCTTGTAAGATTTCTGACAGAGGATTCAAAAGAGATGTGCTGCCAAGGAGCACTTGCAGAGAACATCAGAAAGACCTGCTAATGGCAGGTACCAGTTTTTTGCATGAAAGCAAAAATAGCTCATCCACAAGTGCTCCTATGCACACTTAATGTACAAGACTCCACTGCTGAAGAAAAAGCATATTGAAGCTTGAATAAAGTTTGCTGCAGAAGACTAGGAGACTAGGAGAATGTCGTCTGGTCAGGTGAACCCAAAGCTGAACTCTTTGGATATCACTGAAGACTCTGTGTTTGGGGGCAGAATGGTTCTGCACATGACTCTAATAGTTTTGAATTTTTTTTTTGCCTGAGGAGAGCATATATGTCACTTTTTAAGAAGAAATGCATACCATAAAATGTTCAAGAACCCACATTCTTTGTTACAGTAATTTACTCTATGGTCTTTGCCAGTATGGCTTGCAAATACACAATTATTATGATTAGTGAAGGTGCTTCATTAGACGTTTTTAAATCTGCCAGAGGCAACCTCAGTGAGTTAATTCTATAGCTGAAAATATTCACTTGGGTGGAATGATGCCATAATTAGTACAACAATATCGGTCTGTTTCAAAGAGCCGTTGTAGATGCTGATGGCTGTGGGCAGGAAGGATCTCCTGTAGGTCTGTCTTACAACAGATCTGAAGAAGCCTCTGACTGAAGACACTCGGTTGTTGTATAACAGTCTCATGAAGAGGATGCTCAGGGTTCTCCATAATGTTCTTCATTTTATGAAGAATCCTTCATTGCACAATGATCTTCAGAGGTTCCAGAGGAGTCCCCAGAACAGAGCCAGCCTTCTTTATCAATAGCTGAGTTTTTAGGTTCCTGGCTCTGATGCTGCTACTCCAGCAGATGATGGCAGACAAGATTGCTGTCCCTTCTTGTAGACTGCTTCATAGTTGCATCTCCACTCCAGTCTGTTGTCCAGGTGAACACCGATGTATTTATACTTCTCCAACACCTCCACTTCTTCTCCCATGGTGGAAATAGTGTTTCACCTATTCCTGTTTCTCCTGAAATCTACAATCATTTTCCTTGTTTTGTTCGCATTCAAGATGTGACGATTGTTTCCACCTCTCCAGGACATTCATGCTGTTGGATGTCAGGTCTATGGTCAATAAAGACCGATGGGTGAGTTGTCTTTGGCTTTGAAACAGGCAGAAGGTGTTCCACAACACTGGATCCTCCTGGGTCAGGCTAAAGTTGAAGAGGTGCTGCAGAATCACTTAGAGCTGCTCTGCACATGCCTTCGAGACTCTGTGACTGACACCATCTGGACCTTCAGCCCTGTTCTGGTTTAGTCTCTACAGCTGTCTCTGATATTCCTTCTGATTGGAGCCTGTGTTGCATGGTGGGGTAGCGCTTCTGCAAAGTATTCATTAATAAAAATCTTTAGTCTCATTAATAAAAGTGATCAGTCCCATTATCTGTTATTAAATAATCTGAAGGAGGAAATTCTTTAATAATTAATCATAACCTTTATTGCCTAATATACAAAAAGAAATGAGTTTTGTGTAATAAACGTATATTGAAATTAAATGATTATATTGGAATTAGTCACAAATAAATTCAATGTAATCTCTAGTAATGTAATTTATTTTAATAATTAAGTAAGAAACAAAAACAAAACATGACCTAAACATGTTAACTGGAAAGTAGAAATTACTTAAAAAGAATATGAGACAAAGACAAAGAGCAGTTCAAGAATCCTTCATGAGGACTAGAATATCGAGGCACGAGATGTCGCCCGGTACGGCGGAGCCGGGGTCCCACCCTGGAGCCAGGCCTGGGGTCGGGACTCGCCGGAGAGCTCCTGGTGGCCGGGTTGCTCCTCGCGGGACCCGGCCGGGCCAAGCCCGAGCGAGAGCTGCAAGGCCATCCCCCAGTGGGCCCACCACCTGCAGGGGGAACCGTGAGGGAGGTTGAGAGATATCAACTAGAAATAGTCGGGCTCACCTCCACGCACAGCGTAGACTCTGGAACCCATCTCCTTGAGAGGAGCTGGACTCTCTTCTACTCTGGAGTGGCCCACGGGGAGAGGCAGCGGGCTTGCGTGGGTTTGCTTGTTGCCCCCCAGCTCAGCCGTCTCGTGTTGGTGTTTACCCCAGTGGATGAGAGGGTCGCATCCCTGCGCCTTCGGATTGGGGATACGTCTCTGACTGTCGTTTCGGCCTACGGGCCGAGCGGTAGTGCGGAGTACCCGGCCTTCTTGGTGTCCCTGTCGGAGGTGCTGGATAGTGCCACTCCCGGGGACTCCATTATTCTGCTGGGGGACTTCAACGCCCACGTGGGAAACGACAGTGACACCTGGAGAGGCGTGATCAGGAGGAATGGCCTCCCCGATCTGAATCCGAGTGGTGTTTTGTTATTGGACTTCTGTGCTAGTCACAGATTGTCCATAATGAACACCATCTTCAAGCATAAGGGTGTCCATCAGTGCACTTGGCACCAGGACACCCTAGGCAGGAGGTCAATGATTGATTTTGTTGTCGTATCATCAGACCTTCGGCCGCATGTTTTGGACACTAGGGTGAAGAGAGGGGCTGAGCTGTCCACTGATCACCACCTGGTGGTGAGTTGGATCCGCTGGAGGAGGAGAAAGCCGGACAGACTTGGCAGGCCCAAGCGCATAGTGAGGGTCTGCTGGGAACGCCTGGTGGAGCCCTCGGCCAGGGATGTGTTCAACTCCCACCTCCGGGAGAGCTTCGGCCAGATTCCATCACCCAGTCTGAAGTCACCGAGGTGGTTAATAAGCTCCGCGGTGGCAAGGCTTCGGGGTTGGATGAGATCCGCCCTGAGTACCTCAAATCTCTGGATGTTGTGGGGCTGTCATGGTTGACACGGCTCTTCAACATTGCATGGCGGTCGGGGACAGTGCCTCTGGACTGGCAGACTGGGGTGGTGGTCCCCCTTCATAAGAAGGGGGACTGGAGGGTGTGTTCCAACTACAGGGGGATCACACTCCTCAGCCTCCCTGGTAAGGCCTACGCCAGGGTATTGGAGAGGAGAGTCCGGCCGATAGTCGAACCTTGGCTTCAAGAGGAGCAGTGTGGTTTTCGTACCGGCCGTGGAACACTGGACCAGCTCTATACCCTCTACAGGGTACTCGAGGGTTCATGGGAGTTTGCCCAACCGGTCCAGGGGACGGCCCAGGACACGCTGGAGGGACTATGTCTCTTGGGCGGCCTGGGAACGCCTTGGGCTCCCCCCCCGGAGGAGCTGGAGGAGGTGTCTGGGGAGAGGGACCTCTGGGTGTCTCTGCTGAGTCTGCTTCCCCCGCGACCCGGTCCCGGATAAAGCGGAAGACGATGAGTACGAGTACGAGAATATGAGAATGAATGTTTTCTAGTATTTGCTGATTAATAGTCTAATGACCTTTTTCCACTAGTCCACTCAGCGATGCTCAGCTCAGCTCTACTCTGTCGTGATTGTAGGCGATTTCCTGACCCCTTACAAAATCAGACTGACACAGACTTGATCTTAAAAGATTTCTTTTAACCAGGGTATACGCAGTTCTTTGATCAAAACACGGCATGTTTTGAAGATCTGAGGAACATCATCTACGGGGTAAAACATTATTTCAGCTCTACCTTTTTCACTGGCCTTGGTAGAAGTGACTAAATGTGAGGAAACAAATCACATCTGAGGGTTTGTGTCATTTAACGTAACAGTTGGAGATGGCATTACCCGCATCTTTGTCAGATTGTAGTTGGCACCCACGATTTCTTGTTTTGCCATGTGAACCTGCAGCTTTTCCAAACTGGACACATGCTGTACCAGGAGGTATCTGCCAATCAATAACCACTCCCACCCTCTATAATCCGATTTACATTGGTAACCGCTTCCAGGGCCTTGGGTGGTTTTTATACCTTCATTGATTTTTAAATCCTTCTGCCTTTTTTCTTTAAATGCAGACGCTGTGTCTGTTGAAGGTAGTTTCATGCTTTGGCAGCCCATTTTTGACCAGAAGAACATGATGTTTTTGGGTTTGCCTTTCCCAAATCCCAAATGCCCTTCAGAAAAATTGTCAAATGAAGAAATGTCATTCATATTTTGCTCCTTTTGTGGTTTGCTGTGTAAATACTGTTTTATTGTGTAATGTATTTAGGTAAAGCTTTCATGCTTAACAAATTATTATAATTATTGTTGTGACTTTTAATCTCACTTATAATGCTTACCGTATTGATCTTATAGTGATTTCCGCTGCGTTCTTCAGTAAAGTTAAACCTTTTCTTTTCTTAAAATGAAATTTATGAAACATTGAACATAGTTCGTGAGTTCAGGGGGCTCCATTAGTGATGATCCTTCTCTAACTGCAGAATTTTTCAGACTTGAATCACTTTTGAGATTATCACAGTGACCTCTTAGATTTAAAAGATTAACCCTGAATGACTGGTAAATTCAGGTTAAACAGCACCTTTCAAAACTTTGTCGTACTTTCATCTAAACTATTTGGTTTTATACTTATCCAGTCCTTGATTCAGTTGTTTTGCTATGTATGCTGTACATACGTTTTGCTTGATATTAGATTATGAATATGTTTACATGCATATACATATAATATATGGTATAGTGTAATGTGTCATTTCTTTACTGTCATGTTAAAAAGGCAGAAGAAATCGTTTATACTTTCAGGAAAATACTGTTGTTGACTGAACCTGGAATTGATCCAAAACAATATGAAAAATGAAGGGAAACATTTTGGATCATTGCAAATTTATCAAAAGTGTGAAGAAATTGTTTTTGATGATTTCATTTAAATTAAGTAAATATTAGCTGTCCACTACAGAAAAGTTATCATATTCTGTTTGTCCTGTATAATCTTCATTATCTGGTGTTTTATTTTGAATTATTGTATTCATATTCAGCATTGATGCTGTTATTTTATTATTTTGTTTGTGAGTTAACAGTCTGACCATCTGGATCACACCGTGAGTTTCATTAAGCTCATTGACTGAAAGCAGTTCTTTACCCCCCTCTCTGTGAGGGGTTTGAGCTGCACTACGGCCTACCCTTCACTGTTTCTGAAGCGTTTTAAGTTCCTGCAGTTCAGCTGTGAGGTTGACAGACACCATATTGCTCATAAAGCTTTGGAGTGTCTGGGTCTGCAGTCAGTCAAGACCCCATCAAACACCCTCGGCGAGGGCCACAACAGCAGCTTCAGCCATTATCATCTTGGTTTGTTGTCACAAGCGTTCCCATCTTTCCTAACCATCTCTATCGTCTGTTTCTATTTACTAATGTTCTTTTGTCATTTTCCTGACTGGCTGTCATAGTTATACTTCTATTATTTAGGTATATTCATTGTTTCCATTGTTGTAGCACAGATGAGAGAGGGGGAAAGTGCTGCAATAGATGGCCTTTTATTAAAAGGCCATCTTCTTGCCTCAGTGGATATTTAAGGTGATTATTTTCATCTGACTGGTTTATTCATAGCAAAACTTACTCAATGAAAATATTTTAAGACTCGTAAATGGAATTTTCATTTATATGCCTATTGTGTCCTTTCAAAAAATGTTGTGCAGCCCAACTAAAGAAAACATTTGGTTTTGTTTTTTAGTTATTTTTGGACATAAAGAAGATTACAAACTACTGTTATATGCATAAATGTGAATGAATGTACATGAACCCATTAAAAAAAAACTCACTGGAAAGACTGCTTGAACAAAGTGCACACACTCTAATATATACTGTCATTTAAAAAAAGTTTTTTCACTTCTTAGGGTTTGACGTATCAAGGCTAAAAAATAATCTGGCAGTTATCAGCTAGTAAAATGTGTAAAACTAATCTTAGTGTGGAAAAACACAACAGTTATCACAGTGTCAGCATTTATTAGACAAAGATGAAGCCAACATAGAAAGTCTGTATGAAAAACTAAATGCGCCTGTAGGATTTAACAGGGAAAGCATACAGGCATGTGGTCAAACGAGGGAAAGCAGTAAAGACATTAGCTATGTCCAAACACTTGGAAGTCCATCGTTCTACCTTGAAAAAGAGTAGTATCAAGTCAAAAAACATTTAAGACAACTTCCAGTCTTCCCACCGAGGAGAGACTATGGGAGTTCGTAGAACAACTACTAAAACCTAGAAGTTACAGTCAATGCAAAACAGAAAGTACAACCTCTCTCAGTATTAATAATCACATATCTACCAGGTTCCAAAGTTATTTAGATCAAACCTCAAGTATGCAGAAAAACACCCAACAGATTCCATACTGTCACTATGTATGAAACAACATGAAGCGAGAATTGAAAGGTTTTTGAAAATCTTAAGTAGATGTCTACAAAATGCTACAACACTTACAATTTAAAGACTGAACAAGTAAGACTTGTTTGGGAGAGTTACCAAGAGAAAGCCTCTAGGCAGCAGAACATAGGCTTGCATACTTGCATATAAATGAACCACAAAACATCTGTCCTTTGTGCAGTTGAGAACAGTGTGGACATGTTTGGTCATAATGTATCCATAATTATCATAATCATAGTGCGCATTATTTGCCAAATGGTGGTGTAGGAGTTATGATTTGAGCTTGTTTTGTAGCCAGGACCTTGCAGTCACTGAGTTAACCTCTATATCTCAAATTATTCTAGTGGCAGATTTGAGGCTATAAATCTCACAGCTAGTTTGGTTGAAATTTGATTTGTTAACAGGACAATAATCTCAAACACGGCACAATATTTACAGAAGAATGGCTGAAAAAGAAAAGAATCAAGGTGTTGCAATGGCCCATCGTGGTCCATACCTCAGTCAGATTAAAATACGGTCTAAGGACCTTAGGAGGACTATGCAGAAATGCTTTCCTGCCTGCAAATCTAAATGAACTGCAGCAGTGCTGTTAAGACGAGTGGCCCAAAATTTCTTCACGACTGTGAGAGATAAATTAATACAATAAAGTCTCTTTATAAGGTATTTTTCTATTGAATGTAATTCTACAAACTGTTAAAGCATGGATGGTACGTCCCAACAAAACCTTTTCATTTTGGCTGCATTTTATTGAAGATTTTGTGGCACCAGTGGCCTTCATCCATCAGTGCTCTAACAGAAAGAAGGGCAGAGAGAGAGAGGGAATGCATGGATCAAACTGCCCAGCTCAGGACTCCAACCAGGGGCAGGTGTGTCCAGGACTACAGCCTCCATATCAGGTGCACCCGCTCTACAGCGGAGCCACACAGCGCCCCTTGGCTTCTTGTTTTCTCATAAATGATAATCTGAAATCTGTTTTGTGTTTTTAAGCACTTGCGGTTGGATTTAAATATTTTGTAATTGGATAATGTTTATTATTATGTGTCTTGACACATAATGTTCTATTAGATTTTTTAACATGACTATACAGGTATTTCCTCTCCAAAACTGTGTTTTGAAAAGAACATTCAGGTTTCCTTTACAACAACTTCATCCTGCTCTGGCCACTGGGATGCTTTGGGTGACTAGCTAATGAAATTGATTTCTTTAAGCTCATGCAGCCTGATCAGGATTGCTTGACCAGATCATCTGGTTGTAGAGGGTCTTTAGCAGTCTGTCTGCTGGAGCAGCTGTTAGAACTTGGCTTGAGTCATAGGTTTGAGGCTCCTTGAATAATAAATCCAGATTTATTTCATAGGGGTTAGTGGAATTAGACACCTAATCTGCCTGTGTGCTTTTATAAGTTGACTAATCTTGATATAGACATCCGTTATTTGGGCTCATCTTAGTGTTCTTACACTCTAAGCTGATTATCGCAACGTGTTATTGTAGCAGTTGTTTGCCTTTTTAATTCTGCATATTGTAGTGGGGTCTCTGTGGGAGAGCATTAAGGGCTGACAATTAGCCATTTATGGAACCCTACTCCATTTGTACTCGATCGCTCACTGAGATAAGAAACTCTGATCCTTTAAACTTCTTAAGTTCTGTGTGTTGTGTTATGTTGAAGTTTTTTCAGTTGTTGTGGTCTTGTTGGTGATACCTGCATATCTTCAGGTGTTTAATACTGGTAGAAAAGTGAGCTTTTGGAAAATTGTTCATCAGATGAATTTTAGTGTAAAAACAAAGCTAAAACAGCAGATTATAATCAAACAGTTTGAGGTTGTCCCTTATTGATTGATGTTTGTCTTTCTCCCCAATCAATAGAATTGATCTTTTCACTAGATATTTTATGCAGTTGGGAACTTTGATTCGTCTGCTGTAGAAAGGAAAAGCAATAGTTAAAAATTTGCTTTTATTAATCTGAATTAGGATTTTCACTAAGAGTCCCAGTGGCTACTTAACATGTTTTTAGGGAAACATCTTAATTACCTTTTAGTTCAATAAAATTGTCAGCACAAGAGTCACTCCGTTATTTGATTATCTATTCTTAAGGTATTTTTGTTCTGTCTGGTTAGTTATGCATGATTTACCATGATTTGCTTTTAAATGTGTGACATTTTCTAATCAGTTATTTGCTTTTAATTTTAGCTCCTTGGGGAGTGACTGGAAGCAGAGGGCATAGGTGATGGCACTTCTGGAACATTTGATAGGTTAATAGAACCGACCGGTGTGTAAAGGTCACTTTACAACACCGGGTGGTTATGATTTGTTTCTTTTATTCATTATTGTCTGTTTTTTGATGTAATATGGACCATGACTCTGCAATAAAATCAATCAACTAAACAAGAACCTGTTGGAACCGACTTGCCAGGACATGGTAATAGTGTGAGAATAATAGCCAGACCTTAGGATAAACCTAATTTCTAGTGATATTTGAGTATACAAATATATAATTTAATTTGTAGGTTCTATTCTTAAGTAGATCCCAAGATTCAAGGGAATCTACATTTTTTCACATGACTTTATATATATTTTATTTATAGCAAAGATGTAGGTCAATACAGGCTGTCCTAGAGGCAGACGATCCTGTCTGCTTACAATACACGACCTTTAAAACTTAAATCAGAGGTTGTCTGAAATCCCACCACCATGCCAAGCTCTGTACCATGACAGTGAGATTAGTTGGTTTTTGCACCAAACTGCTTTTAACTGCAGAATGTTTTACTGACCTGCATAGTTCACACAGTTGCTGTTATAGCAATCTTGTAAATCTGCCCTGGAAAACATTTGTTTCTCATTTGAGAACATTGTTTCAGTTCGAGTCAAGTTCGTCCAGGAGAGATGACTTCCCAAGCTCAAGCAGCTCTGCATGTAAAAAATAAAGAAGCCTTCCCATTACATGTACTGAATTATTAGCACTTAAAAACTCTTTGGAGTCACAAACCCGTCTCTGGTTTCTGACAAAAATACGAGATAAATGACATTTTTATACAACATTTATTTTCTGGGTTACCAGAGTAACTTCTTTTCTGTATTTTTCTGTATTCTGTATTATCTCTAAAACTGGTTTTAGTTTACCTTGAACTAATGTTCCTTCAGTTTTTTAGCGTACCCACTTTATTTTCTCCTGGCAACAATTTGATCATTGAAAGAAATGATTGTAAAATGTCTCTGCAATGCTTGGAAATAAGTTTTAGGCTTTAAAAAATGCAAATAAAATCAATGTTTGGACTACAGTTATGATCGCAGGGTGGAGTTTTTGCTCATACTGGGCAGGTGTTGGGAAACTCCCTGTGAAAAGCTTAATCACCCCTACATTTGGGAATCCTTCTACAAATATGTCTGCAGATCAAACATGAAACTTCTCACTCATCTCCCACTAAATGCTCTGCTTTTCTCTCCTTGAAATGATTGACTGCCTTTTCTTTTTGACACAGTGCAGGTGAAAGGTGAGGCATTAAAAGCTGTCAGAAACATAAGTTAGCCTAGGGAATTTACAGATATCCCAGGTAATGTCTTAAGAATGAGAGGAGAGGAAAGTACGTGGCTACGTGGTTGGTGGTCTAGACCAGAGCAAATATGGTTAAACATGCTGCAGCTTTAAGGCTTCTGCCAATAGTGTCAACCTCAGAAAGTACACTTTGGGTATTCATTCAAAGAGAACATCCTGACAGATGCAGGACCTGTCTTAGTCTTTGCATCCTTCACAACATATTATGTCCCCGCTCGTTCCACTTACCTTACACCTATTCTCACCACACGCAGTCATTCTGCGCATTGAGGAAAATCCCAATAGAGTAATGACGGGAAAGTTCTTTGTTCTGGCCTCTTAGTGGAATCTACTGGTGCTGACAGACAAGACTATTAAAGAACAGGAGCTCGCTAAATCAAACAGGACACACTCTGTGTTTAATTCTGTGACAACATACCCGAAAGCTTGCCCTGACTCATAGACTTTCAAAGCTCGCTGGCACACCTCAATGTGGGAATGACACTTTTCAGCCCATCTCTATTTGAACAGGTTGATTCCACTTTCTCTCTGCTCTGCTTTAGGTATTCAGTGGATTGCTCAAGTTATAATGGACCACTGGCTGAATGCACAAGCTCAGACTTCTAAAACACTTTACAAAGACTGAGGGCTAGTTGCAAATGTGCGCCTACATTCACCTACTGCTCTGTTTGAGCAAATTCTGTTTTCTTGTTGGTAAACTGGCAGGATAAAACAAAGGTGTGGAGTGATTCTTGACAGTAAACTCACTGAATTTTATGGCTTGTGGTTTTATAGGTCTACACAAAGTATGTTTGCTCACATTTACCTGAACACTCCCAGCACATATCTAGGTAACTCTGACTAAATCATTCAATCTGTTTAGATTTTAAAAGACTTGTTGGCCCATGATTAATTAATGAAGATTACAGCGATTCATTTCAGCAGAAACCCGCATTTCATGGATCTGACCTTTAAGATTTTGGAAGCAATATTAGTGTTGTTCTCACCAAAGTAATTAATACATAAAAGGCAGAATCGCTACCTTAAAGCTCGAGTTTCACAAGCAATCAATCAACAGGGCCGTTTGTTCACAAGGCAGAAGTTTATCTGGATTATCAGAGCTTCTGTGATTGGGGCTATAACTGAAGGTGAACTAACCCTGAAGCTGCAGAGCTTTTTAATGGAACAGAAATGTTTCTACAACTGCAGCTGAGATGGGTCGGTACTAGAAATTAAACAGTAAATCTAATCTGCAAAATTCTGTAGTGAATCTTTTGGGAAATCATTTTGTCACTGAGTTTGATTTCATAATGAAATTTCATTTTTGGCCATTTTGAACGTTAGAGAATTTGTTACGTGTAAATAGCTATCCTGAACATATTTGTATTAAAACTCACATTTGGGAACCTATTTGGTTTTGCTCCATCAGCTCTATTAGTATTAGTCTTTGTCTGTGTTGGAGCTGCACAGAATGGAACATGAAGGTGTCCTCTAAGGACTCGCCCAGTTCTACGAGTCTAATAGGAATTCAGTCATGCATCAGTGACCGCAGTTTGAGCTCAACACCCCCTGTTCGTGTCAAAAAACAAAAGCTACGGGCGTCCCTGCAATACATAGCCGCCGGGGCAGTCGGACCAACACCTCTAAAGCAAACAGGCTTCCCTGCTCTTTATATGAGCAGCATAATGCTCAGCTTTTGTTCCCTCCAATCCTCCACCCTGCTCCTCCTGCAACATAACAGGTGCCGCCTGAAGTTGCTTTTCTCACTCATTGTTCCTCCATTTCCAAAAGCCCATCTGGTTTTATGTGTGTCCTCCTAGCTGACTTTGTTGGTGACTTTCTCTAAGTGCACTCAAACAACCGACATGGTTTTATTTTTTGTGTGGTTCAATGAAAGCGAGGCTTAGTAAACGAGTATTTGTGCTTGTGTTTGCATAGTTACTGTAAGGTAGGGACATGTGTGACCTGCATTAGAACATTTTCTTCATCTCTTATATTTTTTTGCCAACTGTGAAGAAGAAGTTGTTGCAGATGGGCTAAGTATCTGCAACAACTTTAGCACTTAATTATGTATGATTATATATTGAATACTTTTACAAAGTAAAAACAAGAAAAAGTAGTGCGAGAAACACTAACCTCAAATTAGTTTAACGGTTGTGAAAGTAACATGCTGACTAGCATTTAACCTTCAGAGGATAATGTGGATTTTCTTGCAGACGATCAACTTAAAAGTCTATCATTTGGTGAGCTGTTGGGAAGATTGTTGCTGTTTTGGTCTTTAGGCCGTGACAGTCCTTTCCTGTGGACTGTCCACAGTTAACCTTACATTGAGACAGGGTTTATTTACAGGAAGTGATGATAGATTTAGAAGGTGCTCCCATTGTATGTATTTGAAACAGATGATTTAAGTAATATTAGGGTGTTAACCCCCAAGGTGTAAGATCTCCTTTTGCAGCCCATTATTCTCCCAAGGTTAAACTGCATTGATTTGAACTAGGAGTGGATTGTATAACTATTGAACCTCTGTGGCAGTTTTAGGACTTGTAATTGTAGTGGTGTCACGAATAAGTGGAAATTACTTTCTGATAGCTTTTTAAATTATAAATCACACCAAAGGCACTGGAGCTCCATAAAATAGACAACCAAGCTCACAAGTAGTTCCGCAGCTAAGATTCAGTTTTTACTTCTGCCTTTTATGGTATCTTCCATTTAAACTCAGAGCAAGTCTTAATCCAGAGTTCTGATTTATCTAAGTTTGAGCTGGACATCTCTTTGCTCAACATGACCAACAGCTAATGGCTTCTACAAATAAAGGAAGGTTTTTATTCAGTTATCATAGGACAAATAAACAGGGCAACACATTTGACTTATGATACATTTTGTTAAATTAGGGACTATGTTGCCACTGGCTTGTCGATGCATTACTGCCACCTACAGGAGTGGAATGTGGACCCAGTTCTTTTAGAATGGTTTTAGTGGAGACAGCCATAAACACATTCATGAACAATGTAGAATCCCTATTTGACAACAGTGCCTTGCAAAAGTATTCTTATCCCTGGAACATTTTCATATTTTGTCACATTACAAACACAAGCTTTGCCCTGTTTTATCTATTTTATGTGATAGGCAAACACAAAGTAGTTTGTAACTGTGAAGTGGAAGAAAAATGACACGTGGTTTTCAGAGTTCCTTACAAAATAGGTCAAGCTCAGTCAGTTTGGATGGAGAGTTTCTGTTAACAGCGATTTTAAAGCCTTGCTTCAGATTGTCAGTTGAATTTGGGCCTGGACTTTGGGCCATTTTAATACAGGAATATGCTTTGATCTAAATCATTCCATTGTTTTATACTTGTTCTTCTGGAAGGTGAACCTTACCTCAGTCTCAAGCCTTTTACAGGTTTTCTTCCAGGATTGCCCTATATTTAGCTCCATCCAGCTTCACATCAACTCTGACCAGCTTCCCAGTCTCAGCTGAAGAAATGCTTCCATATGGCATGATGCGGCCATCACCATGTTTCATGGTAAAATTGATGTGTTCAGGCATATTTGCATAGTTTTCTGCCACATGTATTGTTTAACATGTAGACCAAAGAGTCTTTCTGGATGGATTTTGCATGTTCTCCCTGTGCATGCGTGGGTTCTCACCGGGTACTCCGGCTTCCTCCCACAGTCCAAAGACATGCCTGTTAGGTTAATTGGTCTCTCTAAATTGCCCTTAGGTATGTGCATGGTTGTTTGTGTGTTGCCCTGCGATGGACTGGTGACCTGTCCAGGGTGTACCCTGCCTCTTGCCCATAGACTGCTGGAGATAGGCACCAGCTTCCCCGCGACCCACTATGGAATAAGCGGTAGAAAATGACTGACTGACTGACGAAAGAGTCCAGTTTTGATCCAATCTGACCAGAACACCTTCTTCCACATGTTTGCTGTGTCCCCTCATTGTTTTTTTTTTTCAGTAACTGCTGTCTTTTTGCCACTCTTCAATTTGTGCAGTACACAGCTGATAGATGAGCTGACAGCAGTTTTTCCCACCTGAGTTACAGCTCTTCCAAAGTTACCATGGGCCTCTTCTGAACGATGCTCTTCTTGTGCATTCTGTCAGTTTAGATGGTCAACCATGTCTTGGTATGTGTACAGTTTGGTACTCTTAACCATTTTAAGAGAATGGACTAAAAAGTGCTCTAAGAGATAATCAAAGCTTAGTTTTATAACCTAACTCTGTTTTAAACTTCTCCACAACTTTGTTCTATTTCTTGGTCTTTATGAGGCTCTATTGATGAGAGTGGGACTATATGTTTTAATTAGGGGTTTTCTAAAGGCAGTGGTTGCTCTGGATTTTATAAGGGCTGAATAAAGCATGTACTAGCATGCCACACCTTTTCAGATTTTTATTGGTTAAAAATATTTTTAAAACAGTTATCCATTTCTCTCCACTTCACAATTATTACAATATATCTGCAACAACAATAAATTCTATGGAAAAAACCTTTGAGAAACTGCAAACACTTACTGGAAAGACCTTTTTAAATTTTCTATTTTCTATTTGATGTTGTTGTTTTTTGTACATGTCAGTTAAACACTGTAAAAATTGGAAGCAGGCTGAAGAGATAAAGGAGACAAAGAAAGGAAAACATGCCAGTAACTGCTGAGCCGTGTGTAGCAGAGAGAGAAGCTGTATATCAGTCAGCCATGTAGGTGGTGTAGAGGTGCAGAGGCAAATAACTTACCAGAGCTAAAGCCTTGGGATCATGGGAGTGCAAACATGATTATTGACAGAAACACAAAGGAAGGTTTAAGCTTGTCTCATCCCAGCTGTGTGAAGCTTCAGCCAAACAACCATGTGCAGAGAAGGTGGGCAGGTGACAGTGTGACAGAGCAGGTAGACCCCACCGCCTCCCTGATCTGCTTTAACCCTTTATTGCCTTCATTGTGCTTTTATTAACTATATTTCCAATTAATAGAGCAGTTGGTGTGTAGCTGTGTGTGCATGTCTGTTACTGATCACAGGAAAACCGAAAATCACTTTGTGACACGATGCTGTTCGAGATGTCTTTGCCTTTTGCCCACCTCCTGCTCGAGTCCTTAAGCCTTATTGACCTTGACACACTCGCAGAGAAGTAGCCCATCCCATTTGTCTGACTCACTTTGGACAGAGAGGGGCGCTGTTTCTCTATTCTACATGAGGACACAGGAGTGGTTAACCTGTAAAGGGCTTTCCAGTGCTTGCATCGTTAGCAGTTTCTTACCATAGTTCTGCTTGTTTGCATCCCAGCATAGTTCTAAATTGAGTGGCTTGTTGAAAGACAAGGTGTTAAGATTGTTTAGTTTGTCCTGTCACCTTTGTTTTGCTAATCTGTTTAAAAAGATTTACTGTTCCTGAGGTTTTGCGCACCCCAGAATGTTGAAAGACGTTGATGAGACAGCCAAGGCTCCCATGGCAGCTCTGTTTATACTGAAGCAAGCAGAGCATTTCCAAACCTGACTCAGCACTGGTAGTATTTGTGATGAGCCAGTGATAACACCTTCTAGCAGAGGTGGAAATAGATCACTGCTCTGCCTGACCCTGAGGATGCTCAAAAATCCTTGGCCATCATAGCACTGCTTTGGTTTGGCACACAGACATGTGGTGACAGGTTGCAGCCAAACTAGTGTGTATCATTCATGCTGAAAAGAAGCCTTTGAGAAGTTTATTCAGAAAAATGCCTAAGGGGACAGCTTCCCAGGAGATCGCCTCCTCAGACTCCTAATTTGAGATGGCTTCATGTTGATTTGAAGAATGTCACACAGAGGACCAAATAGACTGTGGGTTTGCAGCAATGCAAGAGACTTTTCGGAACATACGTTTTAAATTATTACTTATATTATGATCAGACATTAAGCTTTTGTTTCAAGTTCTGTTTTCTCTCTGTCTGCAGCGTAATTAATAAGAAATAAAACCCAGCTAATCTCAGATAGTAGCAGAAGATGAGCAAATTTTCAAACATGGCCGGGCCTAAACTTAGATTAGGTAAGACGTCTGGTCCTCAAAGAAACCATCTGAGTCATATATAGGTGGTGCAGGTATCTCATCAGGATGCCTCCTATCAGAGGTTCTCCGGGCACACTCTACTGGAATGAGACATGGAGACAGATCTAAAACCTGTAGAGGAACTATAATGGCATAGAAACACCTTGGGATCTAAGAACTGGTAGGAGAGGAAGGTGTGGGTTCTCCTCATGGACTTTTATTCTCTGCAATGTAGCCACAAATAAACAGGGATGGATGTGTGCATATGCAGATGTTCTCTAATCATTAATGAAAAGATGTAGAGTTTTTAGCTTTCTGCCCACCTGTTTGTTAGCCATGTTCCACGTGCAGTAAATGAGCTGTTTTTAAGACCATTGTGGACTCCTAGAACCTAATGTACACAGAGATGAATTAGAAATAAGAAATGATAGGGGATGTCACCAAAGCTGTTGTTTCCTAAAGCGTGAAAACCAAACACAGGAATGTAAAATAAACACATGATCTGAGCTGAACAAAAGCATCTTCACCTACCGTCACCTGAATGAGCACACAGTTTGACACGGGAAGAGCAGAGGTGGGTGATGAGAGTACCCAGCAACGCAAACAAGGGAGTGGAGCCTAAACCTTAAAATAATCTCAGGCTGCACGGCCCATCGCTGTCAGGGAGAGTCTACCTCTCACCTTTTAAATTGTATTTGCTCTCACATGTGTTTGCCTGCCTGTCTGTGTGTATATGTTTGCACATAAGTATGGATGAAAGTGTAATGTTTGCTCTCTTAACCTGCTTGACAGCTGTCTCTCAGGTACAGCCTTATCCAGTTGTGGCCTTTCACCAGGACTGAGTGTTAATGGAAAAGTAAGCTTTGAAAGGAGAGGCGATCTAAGAGAAGTCATTCATTTGCTGACAGGCTTTTGTGTTCACTGACTTTGAGAAATGAGGTGTCATTGATCACTGTCCTGATCAAGTCTTCTCATCTTAGACCACAAAAGCTTTTCTAAATGTACACAACATTGCTAAATACTTTAACAGGACATGAATTTACTTGCTGATCAGTAGAGTATGGTTTTGTTGAATATTTGTTTATCTGAAGCACATTGCTAATTGTTGCTTCTCTGTTTTTGAAGGGTACACTTCAACTGGTTGTTCTGCTGCTTGCAGCCTAAGGCAAACCACGTGTTTTTACCTCCACTCTTGAAGTGTAAAGCATCCTTGTGTCCTTACTGTCCCTTCAGCGTTAAGTGTAAAATATAGATTCACTGTGTGGAGCAGTGAACCCAGCTGGTACAGGAAGTTTCATTTTACTGTCAGACTGACAAATATGGATACATATTTTTCAAAATCTTTTACAAACACAAATGTCATCTCATTTGTATTCAGTGTCTTGTATCAATAGAACCACGTTTCATTGCAATTAAGTCTTCTGGGTGATGACTCTATCAACTTTACATGTCTAAAACTCAATTATTTGCATTTGTTCTACAAAATATATGACCTTCATTTAACCAGGTAAAGCCTCATTGAGATTAAAAATCTCTTTTCCAAGAGGGACCTGGAAAGATGCCAGCAATGGCCTCTCACCAGGTAAAAACACTAAAACAAAATAGATTCAAACACAGGATAACATGTCGGAACAAATCTGGGAGCACAAGATCAAGGCACAGACTCAAAAACAATTACAAGAATATGGGGAAATTTACCGCCAAAAATCAAGACCACATATTTTCAATTTGAGAGCAGGATTTCATCCTGCTTGTACTCAAACTTAGTAATGCTTGCACTCAAAACTTCTGCTTTCTTTCAAATATACTCTGTTCTCTCTCCAATCTTTCTTTCTGCGCTCTGATCTGATGCTTCTTGCATAGATAAAAAGAATTTGCGAGCAGGGAAGAAACTTGAGAGCACAGTTTTGATCCGAGCAGAGAGCAAGTTCGCGTGCATGGAGGATGAAGCAAGCAGGAGGAGAAATTATCTATGTAAGAAGCATTAGATCAGAGCACAGAAACAAAGATTTGAGAGAGAACAGAGTATATTTGAAAGAAAGCAGAAGTTTTCAGTGCAAGCAGAATGAAATCCTGCTCTCAAATTGGAAATATGTGCTCTTGATTTTTTGAAATGTGCTCTTGAAATTTCCCCCATACAAGAAGTTAAAGTGTCTCTTTCCCAGTCTTTTAAGATGGCCTTGAATTCACCAACAGTCATTAGCTCTACCAGCTACAAGTCTTTCAGGAAGTAAGTCCATAACCAGTAATGAAATGTCATGCAGAGTGGTATATTCAGTGCTCTTCACCATAGTCCAAAAGAGGTAAAAAGTTGCAGAAATTAAATAAGAGAGAAGCAAGACTTGTGTGCTCCTTAAAAGTAAATCTATTACCAAGGATAACAGCAAGGTACTTACAGTATATGAGTTAACAAATTCAATTTGTGTCTCATGTACAGTTTTATTCATAGAAAAGGTTGTTGGTAATGACTTTCCTCCAGAGAACATAGCTTCAGATCACTCATATGGGATGGATAGCATGTGTAAATATCAGTTTTCAAGTCTTGCCACACATTATTATTTGGATTTAGGTCTGGACTGTGACATGGCCTTTGAAACATATGAATATGCTCAACTATAGCATTGGTTTTCTTCCAGAATTTTTCTCCATCCAGCTCTAACTAGCCTCCCTGTCCCCATTGAAGAAAACCATTCCCAAAGCTTGATGCTGCACCACCCGGTTTCACCATGGGGATGGTGTGTTTCCGGTGATTTTCAGTGTTAGTTTTCTGTCACATAGTACTTTACATGTAGGCCAAGATGCTCAGTTCTGACCTGACCAGAGAACCTTCTTTGAAATGTTTGTTTTGTCCCCTATACATCTTGTATGAAACTGCAGAGGGAACATCTAATGGCACTAATGCTCTTTAACAAACCTCTTAGGCCTTCACAGAACAGCTGGATTTGGACTGAGATTAAATGAAAAACACGTGGATTCTGTTTACTAATTGGATGACTTCTGAAGATTTTTTGTGGCACTGGATTTTATTAAGGGGTATGCGAGTAAAGGGGTCTGAATCCAAGTGTCACACTTTTCAGATTTGAAAAAAAAAACTTTTTCTGTCACTTCTCAGTTATGCTTTACTTTGGGTTGTTGTTGTATATGTAAAAACATTGCGCTGGTAAGGGATATGACTATTTTTATGACTACTTTGCAAAGCATTGATAATGGAGCAGCATTAAATCTTGGACACTCAGGTGAAGGGAGGGGCAGAGCTGTCAACCGATCACCACCTGGTAGTGCGTTGGATTCGGTGGTATAG
The DNA here is from genome assembly GCA_036173005.1 of Crenichthys baileyi. Classification (NCBI taxonomy): domain Eukaryota; kingdom Metazoa; phylum Chordata; class Actinopteri; order Cyprinodontiformes; family Goodeidae; genus Crenichthys; species Crenichthys baileyi. The sequence continues at coordinate 321,660 of JAHHUM010000878.1, read as the reverse complement.
CAGGCTGCCGGTCAGACCTGGAAAACCCAAAAGGGTGGTGGAAGTGAGCTGGGAATGTCTGGTGGAGGAACGGGTCTGAGTGATCTTAAATTCACACATCTGGGGCAATTTCTCTCGTGTCCTGAGGGAGTTTGGGGACATCCAATCGGAATGGACCATGTTCAGGACCTCTGTTGCGGATGCGGCTTCCAGGAGCTGTGGCCTGAAGGTTATCGGTGCCTGTCGCGGTGGCAACCAGAGGACCCTCAGGTGTACACTAGCGGTGATGGAAGCTGAAGGACTGTGGCTTCTGTGATTGTTGAAGCAAAAACCCGAGCATGGGAGAAATTCGGAAAGGCTGAAGAGCAACTTTCAGTTAGCTTCAAGGACATTCTGTAAAACCGCTCGGCGATTCAGAAAGTGTACACAGGGACCATCCCAAGCTGTGTAGGCTTTGGGAGGGGTACTGCTGACCCGGAGGACATGGCTGGACGGTGGAAGGAACACTTTGAGGATCTCCCCATTCCGGTCACCATGTTCTCCGCAGAGGAGGCAGAGCCTGAAGACTGGGAAGAATGAGATTCCATCAGTGTGGCAGAGGTTGCCGAGGTAGTTAAAAAGCTCCCAGGGTGCCAGGTGTGAATGAGATTTGGCTGCTGACACTGTTGGGCTGTCATGGTTGACACCAGTCTTCAATGTTGCATGGAGAGAGGCATACTAAGAAAGGGGACTGGATAGTGTGTTCCAATCATCACACTAGCCTTCCTGGGAAAGTTTACTCTGGGGAGTTGGAGAGGAGGCTCTGACTGATAGTTGAACCTTGGATCCAGGAGGAGCAACGTGGCTTTATGATTTTTAAATAATATCCTGGCTGTGGAAGCAGCCAGGATATTATTTAAAAATCATAAATTTAGGGGTTCAGCACTGGTGGTGTAGGGGTTTAGCGCGCGACCACATATAGAGGCTATAGTCCTCAAAGCGGCCGTCCCGGGTTTGAATCCCGGACCCGGCGACCTTTGCCGAATGTCTCCCCCTCTCTTTGCCCTTCCTTCCTGTCTACCTACTATCTGAAATGAAGGCCTCTAGTGCTGAAATAAATAAAAAAAATCATAAATTTCAAGATTTTCAAAGAGAAAATTCTGTTTTCATCTGCAAAAAAAGGTAATTGGACTAGAATTTTTTTTTTCTTTATTTTCTCGAGACAATAAACATGTATCACTTTTTAATCATTATTTATTTTGCATGTTAGTTTGACAGTGAAACAGCTCACAGGCCAAAACAGGAAGAGACAGAAGGACGCATTACTGGTCAGAGATACTTGTACTTTAGCTAAATGAGAGACAGCAAGAAACTGAAGGACAGGTAAATGTGATGATATTGACCTTAAACACATTTTTATATCTGGTGACATCATTTCAGCGTTTTATTCTGAACAATTTAGAATCAACTTGATTTTGTTTTAGAAGCTTAGAAGCTTTCAAGTCAGCAAAAAACTACTTGCAAACTGTTTCTCCTGGGACAGGGAATGGTTCTGCGCCCCCACCCACTGTCCTGTCCCAGTCCAGCCAGTTATTTACAGACACACAGCAGCCTGGTGTTGAACTCTTCCTTCCCCTCAGTCACTTACAGTGTAGAGTACATGCTCCTGCTGCAGCAGACATACTGTCTTGTTAATTTCCTGAATGTGTAATTATATCAGGATGTTGTTTATCCTACCAGCAATGTTGCTAGTCATTGTTTGGGCTGAGTGTGTTTGTGTGAGATGAGTGCCAGTGATAGCACAATCACGGAGCCAAGGTTTGCTATCTTAGCCATCAGAGATAGCAGTTTGTGCTCCCCAGGACTCGTTCACGTAACATTCCCTTTCATCCAACTCTGGTTTTTTAAATAATTGAGACACGTGGTGTGAAGAAAAGCTCCATGCTAGAACATGGGAAACCTCAGGAGAAGGTGTGCGCGCAGGTTGAGCGGATGTTTTTCGAGCACATAAGGCAGACAGAGATCCTATCCAGCCAATTAACTGTAATTGTGCTTGTTTAGATTTCATTCGTAGAAGACTGAGGCCTGTAGGAAGAAGGCAACGGAAGGGGAGGTGTCATCCTTTCACATCAGACTTGAGGCTCCTCAGCAAGCAGGAGAGGAGGTGAAAATGAGTTTAGGTCACAGCGAAAGGGGACTGTGAGATGGGCGTGATAAATTCCTCTGTTGTTGTCCACCCTTCCTGGCCTTGGTGATGATAATCAGTCTGCTTGTTTTGCCTCCGCTGCTTCATCATAGATACCAAGGGCTTCATGACAAGACTCTAAACAAATTTGTCAACTGATAAAGACAGACAAACGTTTCATACAAGTGAGACGTCGTGTTTTAACAGAGCTTTTAGCTCTCTCTAATTATGATTCCTACACAGACTTTTTCTGTGTATTTTTTCAGTTCACTGTGCTGCTCTCAAATAATTCAGTTTATTTGCTTTTAAAAAGTGTTATTTCAGATTTTAGTTTGGTTTTGTCCCTAGCAAAAGCAACAGAAATGCCTTAGCGCAGATTATGTAAGTATGGTCCTAACAAAGCCATTGTCATATTGCTAAAGAGAGTCCAGCCATGGCCCGACGTTCAGACAGAACCAAATCCTAATGGTGACCCATTCTTGCTTAATCTGTGCTAGGAGTTGGCCACAGTTTATTGCCTTATAATTCCCCACCTGCTTTTTGAGAACATTTTTAGTGTGACATTGTACTCCTATGCTTGGCAATGTTTTTGGGCAAAACTGCGAGGTAAGCCCATTCATTTAGGTGAGAAGCAAAGCCACAGATTACTGCCTCTCTTATCGCAAAGGTGTTGTCCAAAAGTGTTTGTCTAATCATTACCTACCTGCTCTATATGTTGCACAAGCTCTGCACTGGTGGGGAAATGATTCTGTGTAGAATTCCTCCAGATTAGATGGTTCTGGTGCTTGCTGGACAGTTGTAGACATAACAAAGCCTTCCTCACTGCAGCTGAACTTCTCAACATAAAGTTCCTGATTTCCAGAAAACTGTTCTTTGGAAAATGTTTAGCAGCTGTTTCCTTCCATGTGAGTCCTTCTTGGTGCACAAAAATGGAGGCTGCACACCTGCCGGCTGCAGTTAGTTAATATTAATGCAATTACTATACACAAAGCCACTAAGTTTTTAAGGCACAACATTGTGTTACTGTCAACACGTATGGCCATTATTGTTTTAACCCAATGTTTTACATGGCCTAAAAGGCCTGTCTTTGTCCATTTTAATATCATACTGCAATTTTTGCTGGGTATCAGTCTAATTTACAATGTACCATAATCATGCAATGAGTAAAGCACCTCGGGGATCACTTGAGGTATTTGCAGGTCTAAGGCAAGGGTGGTTGCATGTTCACAGGAGAAAAGACTTGAAATCTGCTGTCAGCTTTTGTGACGTCGGTTTTTATCATTCTCTCTCACTCTCCCAACTTCCTGCTTCCGGCATAATGCAGACAACCTTGATGTAGTTTAGCATGTGTCCTGTAACTGTTTCCTGCCAAAAGATGCTGTCAGAATCTTTCCTGGAGCTGTTTTGGAACACATTATGGAGGTTTCAATCCAGCATAATGGGATCACCCTTTAAATACCCTTTCAAACAGCTACACTAACAGGATGTGCGACCCACTCTTCAGCCATCTCTCCGATCAACCTGGCTGGACTGCGTTAAGTAGACACCCGATTTGATAGTCAAGATTTGTCAGATCGTCACAGCCTAAGCCCAGAGGGGATGAGCCACAAATCACCTGCTAAGAGTCTTTAGAGTCAGGGCTGAGGACCTAAATCCTCAAGTTTACCTTTATTACCTGTGCCTAGGCCTCTTACTGTATGTCCACTTCACAGGACACAGGGTCCTGTCCTGGAAATGCCAGCTGGTAATCCAACACCTGCTGGAAGGACACCTGGTGTCCAGATTTACTGAGATTACCTTTCAGCAGCAAGGCCAGTTTTTTACACCTCAGTCAACTGGCTTAAAAGGAGATATTTCTTTTGATTAGTTTGGTTGTTGTTTCTTTCTCCCTCAGGGTTTGTGTTCTGACCTTCAGAAACATATGCTGTTGTGATGAAGACAGCTAGTGAATTTTTTGGGTGGCACAACAATATTTTAGGAGCCCTTTTCACTCTCATGACAAAGGACCAAACTCTGACCTGTGTTAGAGGACAGAAAACGTAGGGCTTTGATGCCTTCATTTTCATAAAAAATCCTGCTTATCAATGCAGCTGACCGGTTGTCACCCAGGATGAAGGTTGCCCTTCAGCTGAACTGCTTTGTGGTCTAAATCATCAGAGAATCGCAGGACATTATTTTAGTGGCTTGTCACAGGTTTCTTATTAAAAGACAACTGTAGGTTTTATTAGGAACCAACGGAAGTACAGCTTTCTTCTCTGTACACCATGACCTGAATGACCACCATTCTTTAACAGTTTATCAGCTGGTTGCTAAACAACATAATCTAGTCATCTCCACTGTTTTATTTGCAATTCTTAAGCTGATCTGGTGGCAGCTAAACATGACGAATGTCATGTCCAGAAGAAAATAGGAAAAAAGAAAATAGGAAAAAAAACAGTAAAAGGCTCCTTTTAAAACTTATTTTACTGACATTAACTGGAAGACAGTGGATGGAAAGTGCATGGGCATTGTGAGAGCAGGAAGTGGGAATGAACCAGTCATGGTTGTGTGTTTCATGCAATCCTGAGCTCCACCTGTATAGAGCGTGCAAAAAGGACGAACTTAGTGGTCTTATACCTCTCACCCAGCCTTTCTTTAGACACTTAATCACCCTCAGAAGGATTGTTCCTCCTTTGGCTAACGTGCCTGTCAGTAGCATGTGATCCCCGGTAAACCGTACTTATCAAAGTAAATACTTGATCCGGACCAGGGCGGCTGCTAAACATGAAGCTCTAAGGAGCCGGCTCAAAGTATTGTCATTAGAGGCTTAATAGAGGATCGTCATCTTGGTTGGATGTAAGCCACTGTCCTTTGAATCCGGCCTTTACGTAGTCTGGGTTGAGTGTCCTTCTGAGCGATGCTACCTCACAGAGTGATTAGTGAACAAAAATAAATTCAGTTGTTTTTCTATAGAATTTACTGATAAATATTATTACATACTATTTATTTACACATGTAAAAGTTGAAAAGATTGAAGACAAAGAGGCCAGAAACCCACAAACGTCTTAGGTAGATATATAAGGACTTTTTAAAAACCCCTTAGTGGGTAACAAAACAGCAAAAAAATATATTAATTATTATTAATATTAAAAAAATATTTATAGATTATTATTTAAGAAAATAATAAAATGGTTTTTCCTCCTACAAAATAAAATTGAATAGGTAGTTTTGAACATATTTTCTAAACAGATAATTTCTCATTTTCTGTCTATAGTTATTCTAAAGTTCCTCTATTTTACTTGAGTGTCAGAAAGTGTCAGAAATCATAAAGATGTTATTATTTCCTGAAATCAAACCCAATCTCCCTGGACAGACACGCTGCTAGTGGCACGGGGTTACATTTACACAGACACGACCTCCTCCTTGCTGTCACATTTTGGTCTTCCAACACAAATGGCAAAACACCACATATGTTTGACGTTACACATATTAGCCAGCAGAGGGCATAAGCACGCCAAGAAGAAATCCTCCTCCTCCCATACTACTTTGTCTCCCTGCTGACCACTGCCTTACATAGCAACACATCTCCTTGACCTGTTTGTACAGTGGATGCGTGCATGTCTAATACTGCCTCCAAACAGACCAACAGGGGCAACTGGAAACCAGTGTTGTTCTAATTAGGTCTTATGTGATATGCCTTATGATTGTTGTGAAAAAAAACTTGCTATGGCAAGTCAGAAAATCCCTTTCCTACTTGTAAATAAACATAAACAAAAACCTGACTGCAGTAAAGTTTAAATTACTTTCAGTGCAGTTCAGTTCTCAAAAGGGTACTTTGAATGGGACCCACTAATCCCAGATGAATTTGGTTGAGTGGGGGTTTAGAGAGGCTTTTGGTCTTTGTGTCATGGCTCTTGCCTGAACGTCAGCAGGCTCCAACCAGAGGGAAAAGGCAGTTCAAGAGTTTAAAGGGAAATTTACGAATCCGAACTGTGAATCTTCATGCTGCAGTCACTTAACATTTCTTCTATTTATCAGTTGTGTGTTTTCCTCTGCTTAAACCTCTTTTACAATGAAGCTTGCTCGCACCAATACTCCACCTCGTTTCTTCAAAAGTTAAGCTCTATTCTGCCTAAGGGTAGTCATGGTTCTAGATTTTACCAGTAGAAAGTTCAGTCCTTAAGAACTGACACGTTATAAATAAACCGAATGAAACTGAATTGAAAGTAAATATGAAGGAGTTTGGTCATTTAATGCTTAAAAATAAATTCTGTTGTGGATGTTACAGGCAGCTATCTCAGTCCCACTGTGCTACCTTACATTTCTACGCTGAAAAAGAGCAGAAGAAAGAAGAGAACCTAACCAGGCACAGCGTCAGGTACACAGCTATACCTTAACTATGTCATACGGATTAAAGCAAATTGGCCTGGCAGGGGATTTCAGTCACCTGGTGTCCTGCCAGACCTGTGCAATTGTTAATATAACACATGACTATACCTCTAGAATATAGGAAATATCAGCAGGATTATAAAATGCTTGCTTTAGAATTAGTAGCCGCAATTAAATATTAGTAGCCTTCTCCCTGCTGTGATAAGATTACAGTAAAGAGGACTGGGTTTATAGTGGTAGTATGTTACAGATAGTTTTTAATATATTACCAGAATATAGGGAAGTGCTTAGGGTCACCTACAGGGCCCACAAAACTATGTATTTTTATTTTTATTGTCATTATTATTATGAAGCCTTTATGTTTTTCCTGAATGCTATTTGAAGGGGTTGAGGAATTAACATGTTCTTCATCAACAGGTTATTTGCAGTTATTTCCGGAGAATTTTTTCCTCGTTTGTCGTCATTTTTTAATGAAGTCTTTCAATATCTCAACTCCTGCACTTTGTGCAAATCTAATTCTTATCCCAGAATTTCAGTACAACTGCCTTAGCTGAGGATCCATTTTCTGAAGTAGCCGGAAGAAGTGCATCATCTGCAGAACAAAATGAAGAAAACCAAATCTGAGAGACGGATTAGAGTGATTAACAAAGTGCAGGCTGCACGATACTTACGATGGAAATCTTTTCCTTCATGTGAATTCTAATCACAGTCCTGTTACACAGTTTAAACAACACGTTGCTCTCTAGTTAAATAGAAATGTGCTGTCTAGAATAAAATCAACATTAAAACAAACGTTTTAAATAGCTCCAAATATTTTAATGCTTACATTGAATAAATATTTAGAGCTGTTTAACATAACTATAGGGTAGTTTTCTTGTCCTGGTAAACAATAAATCTTCAGTTGTTTTTGTCTGGTTTAAATCAAATCCTCAGTATCTTTTCCTAAAACAATTTTCTTTGGTTTTTGTCAAACTTAAATTTTCCAAATCATTTAAATTTAAAACTGAATACTATTTTTAAATCATGATTTAAATTATAAAGCAAAAAATGTCTATTTTCTCCATTGTTGACAGGTTCGCTGTTTCAAAGCCTTGGAAATTGCTTGGTAACCCTTCCCAGGCTGTCAGTAGATGTCATTGACTTTGGTCCCCGTCTGTTCTGGATTTCTTTAGATCGCAGCATTATGTGTTGCTTTTTGAGACCTGTCAACCAGGTCCTGTTTGAGGGATTTCTTCATTCTACGGGTCTGGCAGTAATCAGGCTTGGGTGTGATCTCAACACTCAAAAAATGGGTGCTAGTCGCAGGTGATTCGTGATTTAACAAGATGTGTGGGGGTGATTACTTTTTGACATCGGGCCACGTTGGTTTGGATAACTCCATTCATAAATGAAGTCATTATTTCAAAACTAAATACAAAACATTTTGTATTCATTTAGGTTATCTTTGACTGATTATAAAATTAGCCTGATGATCTGAAATCTTTAAGTGTGAACAAAAAGCAAAACTAGGAGTAATCAGCGGGGGGCACATAGTGTTTCCACCACAGTATATTTCCAGTATAGAAGTATAGCATGTGCCTCTTTGCTCCCTGAATGATTAATCCAATAACCTCTACTAGTTATTCAGATGCTTTTATCCAAAGCCAGTTTAAAACACACAAATCTCATTTATCCAGCAGACTTGGCTGTGGTTTAGACGTTTCCAGCCAGCTGCATGTTTGGTCACACACACAAACAGTTTAATGTCCCTCCATCAGAGCTTTGAACCCACACTTTGCCCTTTTGGCCCAGTACTCCAGCCTCCCGCTCTTCTGAGCAGGGCTCCCTGTTGGTAATCCCTCTGTGACTCTTGTGTTCTTTTGGCCTCCAGAACACCATTAATCTTTTTTTTTATGAAGGAGTAAAGCAAAGATGACTTGGAATACCTGAACATGCTCATTATCTTTTACTTAGCTGTAAACATGACCCTTTGTTTGGGACGCGGGGAAGGTGATCTGGTGTGAAGTTTTATCTCTCATGGACTCTCTCTAGGCTCCTTGCATGACAAAACTTTCTGCATGTGGATCAAATCAAAATGATCCACTAATTGACTATTTACAGGCCTCCAGAAAAGCCCTAATGGACTTGATATTAAATCCCCCTTAGATATTTAAAGTGTCCCTTTGGAGTGGCTTGCCGAACAACCAAAGCTCTTTCTTTTTTACAAGAAGGCCAATTTAAGCCCATCATTGGGTCGGAACGGAGCAGCCAAGCCCAGGCGGCTGTTAGGTGGGATTATGAGACGACAGTAGGGAAGGGCAGCACGATGCAGGGGAGCGGGAAACAGCCAGATCTGCTGTAAATGACTTCCAGATGGACTTTAATACCCAGGTTCTCTTACTAAAGATACACATGCAGCACGGGTACTTTGTGCTCCATGAGGGGCTAAACATGGGCTTTTTTCTAATGAGATTGACTGGGCTTTTATGTGGAAAGTCCGATAACATAAATTTCAATATGACTCTCCTGCTCTTTAATGCAACATTAAAGCTTTGAGTAAAAATCTTGATCTGTTAAACTAAAGTCAGGGATCTTTGGTGTCAGCTACTTTCCTTTTGATGTGAAGGGAACCTCACCTGAAACTCTGCAGATTTTACTGAAGGATTTCAGCAAAGATGTTCAAGAGAATAGGAAAGGTATATCGTAATGATTTCATGAATATTAAAAATCTAACTTTGTCCTTTTGTTGTTTGCAGATGTGGCTGGCCCCAGCAGCAGTCCTCTCTGCTCTCTGATTTATAGAAAAGAAACGGGGAATTTCCTTCTGTCTGAGTAATAATCTCACTGTTCAGGGTGTCTTGTGTTATATGACCAAAAACCTCTGCTTGCATCCTACATCATAACTACTGTGTAACTTTCAAATAAATGCTATCCATTGAAAAATCTTTTATCATCTGTTATTATTGTGTGTAATTTTGCACAATGCTGAGTTTTTTATAGCAAAGTTCACATTGCCAAAGAGGATAATACAGAATTATTATTTCCATTATTTATTGTTTATGTAATTATTTTAGATTTTCCCAAGACTCAGATCAGATAAACTGTTGTTTTCATTGGGTTTGGTGATCTAGGTTAGAGTCACATACCTGCTCCTCCATTTCCACTGCACAGAATGGACATCAACTATATTTTCAAGAAACCAAATCAGCTTGGTATATATCAACCTTGTCTCTATAGAAGAATGTTCCAGATGAAAATACTGCCCTTTAGCACCCAGAGGGAAGGGACCAGTTTGGATGTCATTTAAATGCTGACCAGCGATTAGTTTATAAATGCGTGAGTTTGTAAGGAGCGTGCATATCTACAGCACCAGTGGGTGTAGCTATTGGTTCCAGGAGGTAAATGCTCGAGTATGGTGCTGCTAATCTTCTGCCAAAACATGAAGTTTTTTTTTAGATTGTTGGATTATTGAAACTGTCTTTTTGCTGGTCAGTGTTGTAACATTTAGCTTTTTGTGCAAGAAACATTCATACAAACTGGTTTAAAAAGCAGGCTTTTTCATTTTTTATTATTATTTAGATATGAAAATGAAATGATTCCTGCCTGAAACAGCTTTCAAATAAATCCTGACATAACAACTTTTATTTCAGCTGCTCAGAAAATTATTCTGTATCAGAAATTTTTTGACTTGACAGGACTCAAACTGATCTTCCTGATCTTTTATCAGGCAACACACAGCTCCACCTTTAAAGATCACCAGTTGATGATTTGTTGATTCCTCTGAGAAAAGAACTCCTTTCATGTGAACTGCATGAACAGCTGAGAGGGAGATAGAGAAAGAGGTGCTGAAATAAAACAGACCTGGCCATCAGCATAACTCATGATCTAAGAGGAGGTTCTATGTGAGGTGAAGCAGCTCTCAGTACACTGATGATCCCATCCTGCCGTCACTTCTTTCCTTTCAGCTGACTTATTACAACTTCAGTTTTAATCTCAAACTTTTTCACATTTCGACTCACATTGAAATTGAACAATAAGTACATGTTTGTGATTCTGCTGCGTAGTACTGTGCTGAGTCATGCTTTTTAAATGATATAAATCATCCATCATGCACTTATCAGGAAGTATGCTCGGGACAGTTAATGTCTTCATCATTCTCTTGAACTCTCCAGTTCTACATTCTCACAGTACAGTAGAATGGATTTTTATGTGTAAAAATCTCTTTTTTTATTTGAACAGTTTTTACTTTGGCAGTTTTATTTTGAAACAAATGTGACGGCATGTGAGAAAGATTAAATTGTCATTTTGACTTCCAGACTGTGCTATCCTTTTTTTACATCATTAAAACTGAGTGCAAATCACCAGAATGCATCTGTAAAATTCATGAATTTGCAGTTTGTAACTTTTCTCAGAAATACAATCTGAAATTCCAAGACTGTAAATTTATGGCATGGCCTAACCAGCCAAGATACTAAGGGGAGGTCATCTGAGCGGTGCAGCTTCATCATTCACACCGCACTCATTCGATCATGAAAATTTAATGGTTAAACTGCTGAAAGTGAACAAACCAGTTGGAAGCATGAACGTGTTCATCATGCTGTTAACAAGTGTTATGCACAATTGTGTATGGTTAACGTTTGCTTTTTATGTCAAATTAGGTAAACAAGCATCATTATTCCGGATAACTTTAATCTTTATTCTGAATGTTTGACTACTGATCTTTCCAAAAAATCTAAGAAAAGTTATTAATCTGTTCCCTTTTTTCCTTGAATGACATGTAAAAATTTGATAAAATTTTGGAGATCAGAAATCAGCCACGTTCAGCTGATTTCAGATCTCCCTTTTTTTTCCCAAGCTTTGACCTGCTAATTATGATTTCGCTGATTCTAATTCCTCTTAAAGCGCTACAGTATTAGACAATATAAAACAGTCTTCAAAATATTTTTCTTTCCTTCCTGCCAACAGTGTTCTTTCGTAATTTTTTATTAGGTCCAGAAGATGATGTCACACATGGAGAATGTAGACCTTTACCTTAACTCAGACGTCCAGAGCTCTGCCACCATTGACAAATCCAACATGCTCCATGACACGCAGAGGTTGAAAGGTCAAGTTTAAAACCAAGCAGCTTTGTTGTACTCTGATCAGCCTTCATGTTGTCTGTTCTCTTTTGCATTCTAACTCAACCTAGAACTTGTCATAAAATATTTTCTTACATCTCTGTACTTCCTCTGGTTTTATTTTAAACACCTAACTGAAACTGAAAATAAGTCTTCTTCACTCCGCGACAGCTTCCACACCAAAGAATGTTGCCAGCATTATGTGATTGTGCTTAGATAAGGTATGTTTACTGATCAGGAAATATGTTTTTACTTTTGAGACGGCTGGTCACTGAAGGCCAAGGAGGATTAAGCTGAAAAAGATCAGCTACCTCTGGTCACCAGCTGATTTTTCTCTGCATCTCTATTAGTGATTCATTCAGTCAGTTGTGAAACAGCAACATTTTGCAACATTTCAGTTTTCATAGTGAAGTTCACCCTTCCCCTTTTAAATGCCACATTTATTCTGTGTGTTTCTTACAGGAAACAAGTTTGTTACCAAAATCCAAATTGACAGTCGATCGTTGCCACACTGTAACTTGAAATCAAAGCCACTATTCTTTCAATCATGCATTTTTTTTATTTTTCTTTGTCAGTACTGCAAATATATAATCACACTGGGAATACCTGGGAATCCTTTACTATAGTGAGTCACCTATTATAGTGTCACTAACAGTATCCACGTGTCATTGCACTAGTCTTGTCAGTGCATCAAACATTGGACAGAGTTAAGGAGTTTCTGAATAATAAATTCCCTCCAGTCTGGGAAATGGTATAAAATTACAACAGCAGCATGTAACATAGCATTCTATGAGAGAGATATTGTGGCATTAAAAGGCAACTCATAAAGTATTGATAGTAATTGATAGTAGTTATTGATAATTTTCCCTTTTTATTCTTTCTTCATCTTCCTTCTTATTGACACTACCTGGGTAGGTGTGACAACACATTGTCTGTCTGTAAGCTTTGTGCCACTCACTCTCACAATTTGCATTCGAATCCCAGCCTTTGCAACATCTGATTTGTACCAGCATACATGGAGATGTGGGCCCTGACTGTCCGGTACATACAAGCTGCATGGATCAATGATTCGGTAAGAGTTCACAGATGTGCAGAGCAGTTTAGCAGAGACCATGACTGCTGGTTATTATTTTGCATCCACAGCCTCACTGGGGTTTTAGAAACCTCTTTTGACGTCAGACTTGTAGTTTGGACAAAGTTGATTTATTCACACATTAGCTGTCTGTCCAGTGACTCCCTGCACTACTCAGCCCCACTTGGTACTGATAGGATGAATCTCGGATGGGTATCATTCCTTGTGTAGAACAGGCTGAATACTCTTTTAGAGGCTGGAGAGGAGAGCCTGGCTTTTTGTGGTACAGAGGTGAATGACTTATTGTATCTCTGGAACCACTGAGAACTGGAGAGCCTGATGAAGAGGAGGATGACTGTGGTATGACAGGCAGACTCCTCTGGACCATAGTTGAGTTGTAGACCCCCAGGTCAGCCTGTGGTCGGGATAACATTGTAGAGGCAGGCTGTGGTAGCACAGGATGGACGGGTGCGGAGTTTGGGAAATGAGGAGTGAATGGCTGGTATGGGACGCCCTCCATGCTGTAACGGGAATATGGCTGCATTGTGGCCCACATGTTGCAGTTAACTGAAGGAGAGCTGGTTCGGTCATCTTTGTCTGCTGCCCCTGATCCGGACTGGGCCTCCATCCCGCCGTACATACAAGCTTCTCTGGAAGTGATCCCTTCAGCACAGTATGGACGAGAGAGTAAAGGTGATTCGTAAGAGGGAGCTGAACGGAAGAAATGCTCCTCTGACATCACCGATGATGACTCCAGATACGATTGCTTGCATCCAAGCTCCAAGTGTCGGCTGTTATCTGCAAAACAATGGCCATGTGGATTGCGTTATACTGTGTATGATTTTGTATTATTTCCTTATAACAAAAAAAAAAACGTACCTCTGTGTTTGAAGCAGTGATAAACTAGACTAGGATCTCTGCTCTGAGGGAAATGGTTGGAGAGAGAATCCTGGGATTCTAAGTCAGACAAAGGAACTCCTGTGTCATATGGATAAGAAGACAGGACTTGAGCATGGCCTGTTAAAACTCCAGCCCGGAGCTTCCCTGCAAGTTGACTGTGTGAGGAGATGATCCTCTGACGAACCATGGTCTTTGAAATGACTGAATAATCTTTCCTGTACACAAGGAACAGTAAAAGAACAGAATCAGATTCTGTTTATCTGGTATTCACTGAAAAGTCTACTTTTTAAGAGTAAGGTATGTACTTGTATCCAAAGATGTCTTATAGAACTAAAATGTATACAGGATGTTAGGGTATGGAGTGAGTTGTAGCATGCTTAACGGTTTATGGGATCAGCATTTTTTCACTGGTTGCTTTCTGCGCAAACATACCCCTCTAGTCTTGAAGTGCGCAGATCTCCTTCTTCACTGCCTCGGAAACCTTTCGCAAATGGGTTGTTTTCTATCTTCAGCTGGGTGATCTAAAACATATAGTCAACTCTTTAGGTTAAATCAGTAAATATGTAAACAATTATAGCTGTTATCAACCAATCAAATTTGCTGTGTTGAACAGGAGCTCTGACAGCAACTTGATGAAAGATCTGTGAAAGAAGTAAGTTGTTGTTGATGTTGAATGTTGTTGTTTCTACAGACCCTAACAGATCTTTTTTTTAATCAACTAAAAGGTCTGACGTGGAGGTAATGTTGAACCCGTGATTTGTCTCTTATCCAACTCTTGAGGTAGCCATAGACCTTAAAGATCTTAAACTGTGAAGGTAAGACAGGAGTAAGGAACGAGTGTGACATTGTGATACAGTACAAAGCAGCAGTAGAGCAGTCTGCAGGTATAAACAGAGCAGGGCTACTGAAAGATCCTCCATCAAATCTAAGAAATATTTGGATCAGAGTATGATGCACATAGTAACATGTTGGGGATGGCACACGAGAATGTTCTTGTATTTAAAGCACTGAATGAAACAGGACAGCCTGCAAGATATTTGTGACACAGGGCTCGCCCTAATAGCTGGCTGATCTGTGGCAGGTATTTCCTCTAATATAGAGGAAATGCCTGCCACAGATCCTATCTATACTGCTGAGAAGAATGTTGCTGAGTCATAGATATATTTTTTCTCCATTTAAAAAAAATGGCTGTTCACATGATCGTCATAATTTTCAACAAAAATGCTGGAATGCCAGTTTTTACCCAGGAGTCAGAACACTGACTTTGCTGTTCTGCCACATGAATGTTTATAACATTGTTCATATGAGCTGCTATCACAATTATAGGGCTGTTTTGGATTGGTGTAATATGACAGAAGTCAACTTTTGTTTATGCCCGACATTTATCTGGAATACAAATCTCTGTTTCAGCAAAGTAAAGTACTATTTACTCAGAGTAGAGACCACACTGCATATGTATGAGGTAACTAAATACCAAGGTAACTAGCACCTAACAAAATCTTTGAATATAGCCGAAGCTCCCAAAATAATTATAGTTCATGTTTTCTTTGACACTCATTATCTCCTCCCTCCTTCTGTCATTATGGTAGCAGTGTTAGACAGCAAGACCGAAAAACTGTAAAAATGGCTCCATCATTCCTGTGGCTTCCAGTTCATAAAGTAATAGCGATTATACAACTCCACCTTCAAAAGAGTTTCTTTTTAAATCTCATATTTTCTTGCAATCTGATAGGTCGTGCTAAAACACAGGGCCTGTTTCACAGAGTAGACTTCCAACTTTTGGGTGTAAAATGCTTAGTTAGGCAACAAACAAAAAGTCTTCTCTCAGATTGAAAGACCCCTTATTTGAGACTCTCTGCATGTGCTTTTCTTTTAGTTGTCAATCAGTAAAAATGAATGTTAGTTTTAAAGTGTGTGTAAATAAGTGATGTTTTCTGGGCTTTTCTAAGCAAATGTATTGACCATTGTTTTACTCTATTCTGTAAGCGTAGACATATAAGATTTGTCTGTTGACACTGTGAAGAATAAATAGTCATGGAGTGTAACCACATATTTTTCATAAACACTGTGTGAGGTTAGTATACCTTATGATTCTGATAGGATGTTACTGAGATGAAGGCCGTCTCGTGGAAGACATGAGTACAGTAGGCAGTGTTCTTCGATCCAAAGGCATTGTTTTCATCCGCTTTGACAATGTGAACCCTGGGCTGGTATTTATGCATGGAGTTAAGGATGATCTAGGAAAAGGAAGAGAATGTAATCATTTAACTCAAGCCACGGAGGAATAGAACATAAATTTATGACATTTTTATGGGTTGTTGTTTAATTTTCTTCAACAGTTTTCAAGAGTGGTAAATAACTCAAAATATACGCAAACAACATTATTTATTGACATTGATAGTGACAACCTGTTGTGAAGTACAGCATGTCAAAGTATTTGTTATGTTGGAGTTATCTCTGTTTTCAGAGAATCCAACCATTGTTGTTTCTGTAAAGTAACATGCGCTTGGAAAATCAGCAGCAGTAGTTGTGTCTTGTAAAAAACTCACGCAGAGATCAGCTAAAAGAAACAGATTTTGCTAGAATCCAAAATATGTTTAAGTTAAACTTAAGCTATTCTCTATACATGTTCACTTGCATTTCTAAATATAACCGTGTTCCTGTATTGGTTCCAGCTGTTTCACAGGAGGACTGATTAAGGTACAAGTTAGCACAAAAGTGGGACCATATCTATGTGACTGACTCCAACATTTTTTTTATCTAGGTTCTTATATTGACCCTACTGTTGTTCATAACAGCAAGCGAGGGGTCTTCATCAGGGATGGTAATAGTGTTTGCCTCAATAACAGATCAAACAGCTGAATTGAATGAATGATAAAAATAAATTAGATGCTTAGTCTTTTTTGATGCCATTATGTCCTAGTTTTTATTGGCTTCAACATCAGTATAAATAAATCCACATTAGTCAGGTACACAGGCCAGTGTCACTGATATTTTGTGGACTTAAGCTAAAAACCTGCTAAACCTCTGTAATAGAGCCATTTTTATCTTCTCTAAAAATATGAAAGAACACTGATCCCATGTGAGACAAGTTCTTCAAAGACTCATTGAAAACAATCTCTTTGTGATGGGAGTGCAAATTCAATGTTAAATCCATAAACTTCCTGGGTCACATTTTCGAGGGTGGGCAGGCAAAGACTGACCCAGAAAAGATAGAAGCAGTTTAGGATTGTCCCACTCCTAGCACTGAAAAACAACTCTAGTGGTTTCTAGGGTTTGCTAATTTCAATCAATGCTTCATAAGAGACTTCAGTCTTTTTCCTTGTCCATTAAAAGCTGATAACGCCTTCTCAGAACTTAAGAAAAGATTCTTTGCAGCTCCCATCCTTATACATCCAGACCCATCATCTCAGTCTATCCTGAAGGTGGAATGCTTTGGACACCGTGGTTGGCGTAGTCCTCTCCCAAAGTTTGCCCTCTGATGGTAAGCTCCACCCTTGTGAAATGTTTCCCCCCAGCAAAAGGGAATCACGCCATTTGGGATCAAGAGCTTCTTGCCATTAAGCTGATCATGGACGTTCTTCTGATCATCCTTCAACCTCTTTCTATTCCTAGTTGGCCATGGTTCCATATTGCTCTCAATCTCCCATCCTCCTAAAATAAAACTGTCATTCTTACCATCATTGATTGTTTTTCCAAAGCTTGTCATCTGATTGTTCTCCTCAAATTATCTTCTGCTGCTGAAATGGTCAAGTTACTGATTAACCATGTTTTCAGACTGAGGATCCCAGGTTATAGCTCAAGATAAGACTTCTGCTCAGCCCTTGGAGCCAAATCCCAACTCTCTTCAGGTTTTCACCTGCAAATTGATGGACATTTTGAAGATTTAAATCAGGAAGTGGAAAACACACTAAGATGTGTTTGTGCTAACAGTCCCACATTGTGGCGCCAACATTTGACCTGGATTGAATACACACATAATTTATATACTCTGCAGCCTCTGGTTTGTTCCCTTTCTAAGGTTGCATTGGTTACCAGCCATCCTTGCCTCCCACCTCATTTCCTGATTCCATCATTATATCTTCTGTCAGCACTAACCTTCACTGTTGCTGTCCCATATGGAACCAGACCAAAAAACAATTACAACGAACCACAGCTGAAAATGGAAAAAAAAAGAACTGAATAAAATAAAATCGGTAACAGAAAACACAACTGCTCCTACTTACTCACCTGGGCAAAAAGTATGTTTATCAGCCAAGGATTTCCCCTTAAAATTCTGTTCCAGAAAGCTGTCACCCAGATTTTTAGGTCTATGCAAATAGTCTGTCATTCGTCCTTCCACCGTCCGTCTTAAACACCTTTTTATTTAACCTCATATTTCTGTGTTTTAAGTCAAACCTGGGCTTTCCAGTCCCTTGTGCCCTCCAGCTGAACCCCCTCTGTCCGGGTCATTGATAGGCATCCTGCTTGTCTGTTTCACACATTGTTGATTCCTGTTGCTGAGGTTGTGGATATCAATATTTTGTGGACTGGTAGGTTTATGGTCCCAAAGATCATTCCTGGTTTTCTCGCTCCTTTATTTTGGATCCTTCTTGCTTTGAGAGTTCTTTCCCTTCTACCTCTGGTGGTTCACCAGGTTCATCAGTCGTTGATGGAGGGGTGCTGTCATATCTACAGGGCTGTTTGCAGGCTGGTGTGTGTATGTGTATCTTTCCTTATCTCTTCCCTTGCAGGGTGTGTCAAGCAGGTGTTCTCTTGCAGGTGCAGCTCATTAAGATAAATCAGGAGGAGCAGATCCTTTGAGGCAGATGCCAGATTGTTTTGCTCCCATGGGTGGTAATCAGGCCAACCTTCTGACTCTAATTCCTGCTGTTCTACTTTTCACAAGAACCTGTACTGCATTCCTGCTCAGTTCTTGTGTTCCAGTTCTCTGCTTCCTCGTTCTGTTGATTGGTGGAAAAATCCTCCTCTGGCTGCGATCCTGATGTCACCTGTTTTCTGATCACTGCAACAACTTAACATTCACTTACTTGCCTGTCCAATCTCCAACATTCCCTGTTCCTCAAACACCACCTCTGGAAGTAAACACAGGAAAACATTACCAAGTTGCCATCCACCACTATCTGCCGACCTTAGATCTCTGCGTATCCTCACCTCATCCTGGATCTCCTCCATCACCGAAAACAATAAGAATACATCCACTACAATAGCTCATCCTAATTCTACATTTCTGGCTTTAAACAATAACCACTTACCTCTCCTCCTCAGTCCCTAACTAGAACCCTGCCGATATCCCAGAAGAACAATCAACTTGTACATAGTTATCAATAAACCCTTCAAGCCTTCATGTTGTGTACAAAATTGTTTGCAGCGTTGAGTCAATTTTCAAACCATTATGACAAGAGTATAGCTCTGCAGCATTAAAATCCCCAAACACTGGCAGCTGCAATTGCAGCAAAATGTGGTTGTACAAATTATTGACTTAGAGTGGCTTAACAGAAATGCACCCCACACTTCTTAGATTTTATTTGTTAATAATGTTGAAAACCATGCATTATTTTCCTTCCACCTCACATTATATGCTTTTAATATATCACAAAATCTTAGTAAAATACAAGTTGGTGGTAACATAGTATGAATCTTAAACAGAATGTAGACAGTCCCGTTTTTAGTTTTTTGTTTGACTTTAAGACATCTGCCATTACAACATGGATGCACTGTGTGCACAATAAGACTGAATATGTGTAACAAATTTTTGTTTTCTCATTGTAACACATTTCCTGTTTGATTGATTGATGATCATTGATTGATGATGAACTACATTACTTTCTTGCATTGTGCATGTCAGGCGCCCTGTTACTTCCCTAAAATCGGACAGCTGATTCAAAAAGCTGCAACCAATGTACTGTCTGGTTCTCTAAGAAGAGAAAGCATTTCTTGTTAGTTAACCTCCCTATATTGGCTTTGAATTGCATTCAAAATCTTACTTATCACATAAGGTAGAAGGCCTTCAATGCCATAATTTCATATCACCCTGCAGTCATGTCTGCATTACCAGAGAAACATACTACTCCCCGGATTTACAAGTCCAGATTGGGAGACAGAGCCTTTAACTTTTAGGCTTCTCTCCTGTGGGACACCCAGTTTCCAGTGTGGAAATTCTGTGATTCTGACACCGTCTCTGCTTTTAGTCTTGAAACCTTTTATTTACTATGTACCTTTTAAGTCTTTCTTACTGCATTTTTATTTGTTAACCTTAAAAGGTTTTTAGCCAGGTTTTATACTTTAAATTATCCTTTGTGTTTTGTTTTTCAAGATAGTTTGAGTTGTATTTGGCTTGAAATGTATTATATAAATAATATATGTTAAGTGATTAAGGAAATAAATAATTTGATGATGTAACACTGATTATAGAGTAAAAGCTTAGAATAATTTAAATGAATGAAAAATAAACATTTATTTATTTATATCTCTGTTTTAACCTTACCAAATGTATTTTTGCAAACACAATAACCTTCAGAATGTTTACAGTCTGAGACTGAACGTTGGCCATAAAAATCCCATGGTAGTGCAATAAGTGCTTATGTGGTCTATGACCTTGGTTTACATTACTGTTTTTGCGCCCCAGCCATGGGATGAAACATGGACTGAACTGTACTAAAACAAAGAGACTGATAAAACTCTGAATCCCAGAATGCACCACATTAACCTACTTTAAGCACAGCCCAGGAAGGAGTATTTTACAACCACCGGGAACTGACATGACATGACAAAGCATGCGCACAAAATACTAATTGGTTACCACAAAATACTAATTGGTTACCACAAAATACTAATTTGTTACCACAAAATACTAATTTGTGCCCAAGAAATGTCCTGACCTGGCAGAACTTGACTACTTCTTTGAAACGTGGATCCACAGTTGAATATGATTTGATTTCTGTGTTTCCATTGATTGTAGACCAGCCAAAAATGAATTATGATCTTCTGTATTTGCATCCAGCCTTCATATCACGGTGGTAATTAAGATAAGCTGTCTTAAACCTTTTTTTCTGAGCTTCTGCACAAAATTAATCTGAGCCAAAGATTCCCTCAGAAGAGACGGTGTCCCTAATCACGTAGAGTGAAGCGGCCTCCTCCTTCTACTGTCCTGAGAGGAGGAAAGCGTAAGCCTACCTAATTTGACCTCATTCCAAATTACTTAAGACAAACCGTGGTTCTTAAACATAAATATTCGCACTGAGCTGTGATATCACTGCCTCATTTTAATGCTTATGGTTTATTTCTCTGTTTTCCATGTTCTTTTTTTGCTTAGTAGTTTTAGTTGAGTGTTTCTAGCCTAGTTAAAGAGCTGAAATATTTTAACTTTGAGTTAGATTATCTTATAAATAAATTCCTATATTTTAGAGAGAAACTGTTGTGTGTTTATTCTGTTAATGTGTGCGGGACTTGCTGTTAACTGAATGCCAGAGCTTGAATCTCCTCTTTCAACACCTCGCCATATTGGGCTGGAATTCACAGGACAGTACCAGACATGCTGAACGTTGTTTGCCTAATGATTCCTGATCAGGTGGTGCCCTGATGTGTTAATCTGACTAAAAATGATATGTTTTAGCTTTATCAGTGATTCTGTTCAATATAATTGTTAATAGTTGCCAATAGTTAAACCAATCACTGTTGCCCAACAGTGGGGTTCTGATTTGTTAGTCTGATTGGAAATTTAATAGATGAATCTATAATTCATAGACAAATTGTGTTAATAACTGTTAATTTTGAATTATAACTATTAATAGTTGCTAATAGCCAAACCAAGCATATTGTTGCACAACATTGTAATTCAGCTTTGATACAGAACAGATGAATTTTAGCACTGCTGGATCACATCTATTCCACCAATAGACAGAAAACCAAACACTACCCTCCTACATTTTCCTTTGAATCAAAACCTTTCACAGTGAACCCTGAGGGAATCATTGAGAATAGTGATCACCATCCTTGCATATTTCATCTGACTTGATGGAACTCTGATACATGTGTAGTAAGTGACATGTGTTGAGCATGCACACGTTTAGGTTGTATGGTGGCTGCAGGTCAGCTCACTAACATCACTCTGCTCACCGCAGCTCAGCGCTGTGCCCAGTCAGGCATTTGCAGCGGTAGTGCAGGGTCATCACCGGTCCAGCCCTGTCAGCCATAATAAACATCAAGCTCCGCTGCCCCTCTCCCCTGCCAGACACTCTCCTGAGAAGCCTTCTCCTCAAGGGGGCTTCCAAAGAGAGGCAAAGGTTGAAGAGGCCGTGGGCTGCTTGGCTCGGGTCGAACACTGAACGGCTCCTTTCCCATTTCTCCTGTTGCTGAGGCAGGGTGGAGACTAAAATAAGTTCAGTAGTTTCCTTTGTCTGCTCTGCTGTCCTTGAGTGACACTGAAACTCCTTGACCGTTAATGACAGGCTAAAGAAAAAGATTAGCTTCCAACCGGCTGATGTAATTATTGTTGTTGAGTGACCAGGATATTGACTTTGGATGAGTCTAAAAGTTCCCAAAAGAAACTGTTAATCCTGTCACCATATTTGACTGTAATAATGCCTGTAGGCTATAGGGATGTAAGTAAGAGTCATTTACAAGTCCGTGTTATAATGACGGAATGACAAAAATTTAGCTTAATATAAAGAGAAAACAGTTTCCACTCTCTGCCTGTGATGGAACACAAATTCAGGCAGTGGATGGAAAGTAAGTACTGCTAAACTTTAAAAAACTTGCTGTATAGCAAAAGTACATAAGTAGCATTGGAACAGTAACAATGATTATTGTGTAAGTGAATATAAAGTCCTACTTGAGAAAAAACTAAGTGCCCAAATCAAACAGCAGTTAAATGGAAATCTCTGATGTTTTGAAGCGAGGCTCTGCTGGGAATAATTTCAGATCTAATATGAGTCTCAATCTCTGTGACTTGGACTCAAGACTTCTCTGAAGCTAGCTATATAATTACAAAGAAACTTCTAGTTCTGTTCATTCACAGATTTAACGTTCGCTCTCATTTACTCACTGCACTGAGCTCACTTATGCTTTTCCCAATAATATGAAATTCCTCCAACTCAAAGTGAGAAGAAAACCCTCCAAGGCGTATATAGAACAGTTTAATGAACACAATTTATGACAAAAGCAAAAAAAACACTTTTATTCATTTAGAAATTCCATCACAGATTAAGTCTGAATATCTTTTTTATTTGATTTTTTTTAAACATAAATCTGTTTTTATTTTTCTTATGGATGAATTATTAGGCTTCATTAGATTTTTCTGTCCATGTGTTAAATTAGGCCTAAGGACAGACAGTAATGGATTTAAGTTTCTAAGCTGCAACGATGCAGTGTTACAGAAGGACTAGATAGAATGCATTAGAGAGGTAGTGAGGCTTGGACTTGGACAGAATGACTTGTGAACATCAACAGATTTTAACCATCTAAAAATAACAGCTTGTAAAGTGTTGTCATATTTGCATTAGGTGGTTATTTATGTTAAAGCCTAATGTTATTTACAGTACAGCCTGTGGTAGGCTATAGTGCCAAACAGTGACCTTTCCATGTGAAAATATTTTTTTTTACGTTTTTTATGTTTTATGCAACTAACTGGTGGAAAAATTAGCCATTGTAAAAAAAATCTCTGAAATAGTTTACTTAAACTGCCATAATATCTTTTTTATACTTTGCTTTACTTAATTACAATATGTAAAATGTTGAGTGCTCATAATCTCTTAGTTGATCCCAATTCAAAAAGGCTTAGCTGTTTGTTCAAAACAGACAACAGAGCCAGGTTAAAGATTTGACAGAATGAGAATCAAGCTAGTCATTACTTGATGCTATCTAAAGTATCTCCATACATTTGAACTTGTTCACACATAGTCACATTTAAACCACAAAATCTTTCTTTGGGATTTTATAAGACAGACCAACACAAAATAGTTTTCAATTTCACCTCCACCTCAGTCTCAAGGATTTTGCAGTCTCTAATAGGTTTTCTTCTGTATTTTGTTCCATCCATCTTCCAGTCAACTCTGACCAGATTCTTGTTCCTGCTGAATAAAAGCATTCCCACACCATGATGCTGCCACCACCATATTTTACAGTGGGGATGGTATGTTCAGGGTGATGTGGAGTGTATAGTTTTCTACCAAAAATAGTATTTTGCACGGAGGCCAAAAACCTCCACGTTTGCTGTACCCCTACATGGTTTGCGGCAAACTTCAAACTAGACTTTTTATGACTTTCTTTCAACCACTCTCCCATAAAGGCTACATTTGTTGAGTGCAAGACTAATAGCTGTTCACAGATTCTCCACCTGAGCAGTAGATCTCTGTAGCTGCTCCAGAGTTATCATGAACATCTTTGTTGTTTCTCATTAATGCTCTCCTTGTGCGGACTTTAGGTGGACGGCCATGTCTTGGTAGGCTTACAGTTGTACCATACTCAGATGATGGGTTCAACAGAGCTCTGGGAGATGTTCAAAGCTTTGGATATTGTTTTATAATCCAACATTATCTGAAATTCATGTGCTATAAATATCATTTATAGATATGACTACTGTAAGACACAGTAAAATCAAGTTACATATGCCCTCACCGCCTAGCAACTAAAATATAATCAAAACACATTTTCAGCCAAACTCAGATATTCTAATGTATTTTGAGGAAATAACATGCCAGTACAACATAAACAAAAAATATCTTTTTAAATACCTTCAGCTTACACATTTTATCAGAACTAATCAGCATAGTCTAACTAAACCACAAAAAACAGTTTTGGAAAAAACTGTCTGTAAAATAGTATGGGTAAAGGTGCTATATCAGAACTTTATGGCTTGTTATTGTCCAACTCAGCGGACAATTCTGATACTGAGTTGAGGGCGTGGAATGACGAGAGGAGAGAAGATTGAGAATTAGCATGTACAAAAGCACATAAGCAACTCATCAATACTAGATTTAGGCTCCTTTAGTATATGGCTCATGGGAATGTATGTGACACCAGAAAAATTGCATAGATATAATCGAAATGTACCTGACATATGTTCTAAGTATACCAATGCTAAAGGAACATTGTTCCATTGTATGTGGCAATGTCCTGAAGTGGGACTTTTCTGGGACAAGGTTAAGAGAGCTGTAGAGACAATTATCTCAAACGACATTCCAAAAAATCCTGTACTTCTTATAATAGGATTATACAGAAGGTACAAGTTTACAAAAGGTGAGCAAATAATGAAAAATATATATTTTACAAGCTAAAAGAACACTTGTGATATTTTGGAATAAAAAATCATAGGTCCAAGTTGGTGCACTGGAAAGGATTACATGCTTTAGAAAGGGAAAGTTGTCAATGTTTGAAGAAGTGTGGGGACCATTCAAATACTTTGTGGATAATTTTAATTTAATAGAAGATTCTGAAGATGGCCAATTATAATTTGTTACTGCAAACCTGTGGTGCATGGTATTTATTTATTACATGCCTGGCTGTATAAAAATGTAAATCCAAATTTATATCTGGGAAGGTTAGTCATTTGTTGTTGTGATTGTATATATTTTGTTTCTGTTTATCTTCATGTTTCTGGGTATATATATATATTTTTTTATTTTATGTTCTTTTCTTTTTGTATGATGCAATTCTTCTGCAAAATGTTGGGTAACATTGATACAGTTATGGTTGTACTATACTTATGCAAAAATCAACAATGTTATAAAGAAACATTTTCAGATGTATCTTACCCTTTGAAAATCTGTAACACAATGATAGAACTTCATGACACCTCAAAGATTCTATACATGTAAGCATGTCTTTGCTAATCTGTACTTTACTCAGAGTTGTCATTTTACTGTTCATAAAACTGCTGGAGATGAAGATGAGAATTGCTGTCATACATTCTTTCATTAACATAATTGGCAGTGATAGGAGAGTCCTGCTCTCCACCTTGAAAGGCAACGCTTTGCTACACACCTCATGGTCCAGGCGTCATCTGGCCCCTGCTTGGCCTCTAACTTGTTCTGTCCTCATTACTCGCCCTTATCACTGCCCAGGAACTCAACTCAATGTGACAACAGGCT
Organism: Crenichthys baileyi; assembly: GCA_036173005.1. Taxonomy (NCBI): domain Eukaryota; kingdom Metazoa; phylum Chordata; class Actinopteri; order Cyprinodontiformes; family Goodeidae; genus Crenichthys; species Crenichthys baileyi. The sequence goes on along the minus strand of JAHHUM010000878.1, from coordinate 295,992 downwards.
CCACCACTGATCTGAGAGGTTATGAACCTAATGAGCCCGCCCATTGATGGGATGGCTTCAGACAAGCTATCCCAGAGTTCCCCTGGGGAGAGCTGCCACAGTCACACTCTTCACCTCCTCTAGCAGTCTCCTCTACATTGCTCCATTCTTTGTCCCCTAGCCCTCATTCACTCTTTCCATTCCATCACTCAGAGCTCAGCTTATGAAAAACCCCTCCATCATATTGCTGCACATGTATCTATCAATCTGGCAATATTAGTCTGTATAGTATACACACTGGGCTGTTAGAAGTGTATTCTGACATTAAAACTTGAAATAAAGAAACTGCCTTGGATGATCATTTGGTTTTCTTTATCTTAAAACAACCAGAGCTAAAAAAGGCTTGATTTTGTACTTTTAAACTTTTTTTATTAACAGACAGGTTTGTGCAGATAGCTGTAAGTCCATTTTAAATAGGACTCTGCCTTCTATTGGTTTTCTTTGTGGTCATTAATTTAGATTTCGGAATGGACTGATGTAGTTTTTTATTTCAGGAACAATGTCATAAATTTTCAAACTGATTGCATGTGTGTGTGTGTGTGTGTGTGTGTGTGTGGTAACCATCAGCAGATGTATTTTAGATTAATGGGAGCACAGCTACTCATTCCTGTCGTTCCTGTTACTTTAACTTTTTCTTCACCTCTTTGCTTGTGCCGGTCCTGGAATGTGTGACATTGTTATGCATTTTTTCAGCATAATGTTTAGAGGCAAAAACTATAATATCAGTGTCATGTTCCGTGGTTTTTATTGTTTTCTAAACGCTCACTTATTTGAAACCTTCTGGGATTTTAGGTGTTCATCCTCCTTGAGGGTTTGGTTTACTTCCAGCTCTCATTTTTTCATTGTGCATTCAGTTACATTTCTTCTCTTGCTTTCAGTAACTGACTGATATGATAGTTATCACCTGCATCAGTACATGTACCACCCAGTTTGTTTGTTCATTGTCACATAGTTGATTTAGATTTCGTCCTGGCTCGTGCTCTGCACAGCCATGCGCATTTGGGATACTGCATGGATTTATGCTAGACTTAGATTCCACCCATTGCCTTGAAGCTGTTTAGGTGTATTCCTTTGGGTTGTCAATAAATTATAAATTTGTTTTTGACCTGCATGCCTTCTGGTCTTGAGTTGCCATCTGGTTGTTTCAGAACTCACTAAGCTGAGTGATATAGATCAATTTGAAGACCCTAATGTCCTCTGATAGGTACTCACATGTCCAAACGGGTCCAGGTGATTATTTGTTAGTTTTAGCTTCTGAAATGACACCAGTTGCCGCATCCAATGAGCTCCTGTTGCAGGGGAGTCCGGATGCACATAGAGTCTGCCAGGCATTGCGGGTTCAGCCTTTCCAGCCACCATCCTGAAAACAGATTGAGAGCGATGTGTTGTGGAATCATATTATATTAGTCATATATTGGTAACTCTTTACACTTGTTGGCTCTCCTGCAGCGGGTCTCTCATTATTCACTCTTGGGGCTACAGACTCTTCCCCACTATCTGCAGCTTGTGTAGACATCTTTTCAGGTGTCTAACATACTCAGGTACATAAGACACAGGAGACATTTTCTATTGTTGAACTGGTAGCCACACTGCCCTGCTCTGGCTCGAACACGCACTGAATGTCGAACGCAGGGAGGCTCAGCCTTTATTACCTTTTATAATAGTGCGTAACCTTCCACTCTACAAAGTAGTGCCAGCCCAAAAATACAACAGTGGCATACATTGTACTCAACAACACTAAAATGGCTCACCTAAAACATCGTCAATAATTATTCAAATTAATCATTGCTGAAGAACAGCAGAACCCACCCTCTGGCATTACAGTGCATTGCAAAAGTGTTCACACCTTTTGTACTTATTTGTCATCTGGACATTTTCACTATGAATACATGTATCCTTAGACCCCAGTAACATTTTTTTCTTCATGTGCTGTATGCTAGTGCTGTTTGGAGCCATATGTGTCACTATATTTTATTGGAATATTATGTGATACATCAACACAATGTATTGTGTAATGGTAAAGTGGAATGAAAATGATAGAAGATTTGAAATGTTTTCCAAGTACTAATCTGAAAAGCATGGTGTCTATTTGTATTCAACCCCTTTAACACTCTCGTCTCGTCTCGCCTCGTCTCGTCTCGTCTCGTCTCGTCTCGTCTCTCGTTGTCTTCCGCTTTATCCGGGACCGGGTCGCGGGGGCAGCAGACTCAGCAGAGACACCCAGATGTCCCTCTCCCCAGACACCTCCTCCAGCTCCTCCGGGGGGAGCCCAAGGTGTTCCCAGGCCAGCCGAGAGACATAGTCCCTCCAGCGTGTCTTGGGCCGTCCCCTGAGCCTCCTCCCGGTGGGACGTCCCTGGCACACCTCTCGAGGAAGGCGTCCAGGAGGCATCTGGTATAGTTGCCCGAGCCACCTCAACTGGCTCCTCTCGATGTGGAGGAGCAGCGGCTCTACTCCGAGCCCCTCCCGGATGGGCGAGCTCCTCACCCTATCTCTAAGGGAGTGCTCGGCCACTGCTTGTGTCCGGGATCTCGTTCTTTCGGTCATGACCCAAAGTTCATGGCCATAGGTGAGGGTAGGAACGTAGACCAACCGGTAAATCGAGAGCTTCGCTTTTCGGCTCAGCTCTCTCTTCAGAACAATGGACCGGCACAGCACCCCCATTACTGCGGCAGCCGCACCGATCCGTCTGTCGATCTCCCGCTCCATTCTTCCCTCACTCGTGAACAAGACCCCGAGATACTTGAACTCCTCCACTTGAGGCAGGAACTCCCCTACAACCTAAAGAGGACAAGCCAACCTTTTCTGGTCGAGAACCATGGCCTCGGACTTGGAGGGGCTGATCTTCATCCCAGCAGCTTCACACTCGGCTCCGAACCGCCCCAGCGCATGCTGTAGATCTTGGCTAGAGGGGGCCAGCAGGACCACGTCATCTGCAAAAAGAAGAGACGAAATCCACTGGTCCCCAAACCAGACCCCTCCGGCCCTTGGCTGCGCCTAGAAATCCTGTCCATAAAAGTTATGAACAGGACCGGTGACAAAGGGCAGCCCTGTCGGAGTCCAACATGCACCGGGAACAGGTCCGACTTAGTGCCGGCAATGCGGACCAAACTCCTGCTCCGCATGTACAGAGACTGGATGGCCCCTAATAAAGGGCCCCCGATTCCATACTCCCGGAGCACCGCCCACAAAGCATCATGAGGGACACAGTCGAATGCCTTCTCCAGGTCCACAAAACACACGTGGACCGGTTGGGCAAACTCCCATGAACCCTCGAGTACCCTGTAGAGGGTATAGAGCTGGTCCAGTGTTCTACGGCCGGGACGAAAACCACACTGCTCCTCCCGAAGCCGAGGTTAGACTATCGGCCGGACTCTCCTCTCCAATACCCTGGCGTAGGCCTTACCAGGGAGGCTGAGGATTGTGATCCCCCTGTAGTTGGAACACACCCACCGGTCACCCTTCTTATGAAAGGGGACCACCACCCCAGTCTGCCAGTCCAGAGGCAATGTCCCCGACCGCCACGCAATGTTGAAGACACCCTCATGAGGACAGTTACATCGAGGCATGTGACGGGGTCCCACCCTGGAACCAGGCCTGGGGTTGGGACTCGTCGGAGAGCGCCTGGTGGCTGGGTTGCTCCTCGCGGGACCCGGCCGGGCCAAGTCCGAATGAGAGACGCGAGGCCATCCCCCAGTGGGCCCACCACCTGCAGGGGGAACCGTGAGGGACCAGTGCAGAGAGGATTGGGCGGCAGACGAAGGTGGAGACCTCGGCGGCCCGATCACCGGATGCTTAGGCTGGCTCTAGGGACATGGAATGTCACCTCACTGAGGAGGAAGGAGCCTGAGCTTGTGCGGGAGGTCGAGAGATATCGACTAGAAATAGTCGGGCTCACCTCCACGCACAGCGTAGGCTCTGGAACCCATCTCCCCAAGAGGGTCTGGGCTGTCTTCTACTCTGGAGTGGCCCACAGGGAGAGGCGGCGGGCTGGGGTGGGTTTGCTTGATGCCCCCCAGCTCACTGTCTCGTGTTGGTGTTTACCTCAGTGGATGAGAGGGTCGCATCCCTGCGCCTTCGAGTTGGGGACAGGTCTCTGACTGTCGTTTCGACCTATGGGCCGAGTGGTAGTGCGGAATACCTGGCCTTCTTGGAGTCCCTGTCGGGGGTGCTCGATAGTGCCCCTCCCGGGGACTCCATTATTCTGCTGGGGGACTTCAATGCCCACGTGGGAAACAACAGTGACACCTGGAGAGGTGTGATCGGGAGGAATGGCCTCCCCGATCTGAATCCGAGTGGTGTTTCGTTATTGGACTTCTGTGCTAGTCACAGATTGTCCATAATAAACACCATGTTCAAGCATAAGGGTGTCCATCAGTGCACTTGGCACCAGGACACCCTAGGCAGGAGGTCGATGATCGACTTTGTTGTCATATCATCACACCTTCGGCCGCATGTTTTGGACACTAGGGTGAAGAAAGGGGCTCAGCTGGAAGAGGAGAAAGCCGGACAGACTTGGCAGGCCCAAGCGCATAGTGTGCAGGGAACGTCTGGCAGAGCCCTCGGCCAGGGATGTATTCAACTCCCACCTCCGGGAGAGCTTTGACCAGATTCCGGGGGATGTCGGAGACATAGAGTCCGAGTGGACCATGTTCTCCGCATCTATTGTTAATGCTGCTGCCCGTAGCTGCGGCCGTAAGGTCTGCGGTGCCTGTCCCGGCGGCAATCCCAGAACCCGGTGGTGGACACCGGCAGTAAGGGATGCTGTCAAGCTGAAGAAGGAGTCCTATCGGCTGTGGCTGGCTTGTAGGACTCTTGAGGCGGCTGATGGGTACCGTGAGGCCAAGCGTGCCACGGCCCGGGCTGTGGCAGAGGCAAGAACTCGGGCCTGGGAGGAGTTCGGTGAGACCATGGAGAAGGACTACCGGTTGGCCTCGAAGTGATTCTGGCAAACCGTATGGCGACTCCGGAGGGGGAAGCAGTGCTTTGCCAACACTGTTTACAGTGGGGGTGGGAGGCTGCTGACCTCGACTGGCGACATTATCGGGTGGTGGAAGGAGTACTTCGAGGATCTCCTCAATCCTGCCATCACGCATTCCCTGGTGAAAGGAGAGGCTTGGGACTCAGGGTTAGATGTTTCATCACCCAGGCTGAAGTCACTGAGGTGGTTAAAAAGCTCTGCGGTGGCAGGGCTTCGGTGGTGGATGAGATCGATACTATAGTAAGCTGAACATTTGTGTTTTTAACTTTTTTAGGTGTTTTGGGGATTACATGTGGATTTTAAAGAAACCTAAGAAATGCCATTTATGTTTATGAAGTACAGAATATTATTAGTTGAAAGTTTGCTACTAAAAAGCTATTTTTTAGCCTGAACATGAATAAACAAAGAGGTAAATATATACAATAACTCAAAACAATTCTAGTTTGCAAAGTACCTTGCAACACTTTTTTAGTGTATAAGGGACTTTTGATTCTTCTACAGATAATAGATACAGTGGATAAGAAGACTGAACATGGAACATTCAGCCCCTCGTCGTAATCCGGACTCCATCATTTGCATTCAATAGATTGATTCACCGCTTCCTTTTAATAGAACATGCATCTTGCCTTAATCTTGCTACTATCAATAGGTAACATGAGTAAACCAAATGGGATGACAAGAAGAGAACAGATGTACACCTGCTTGTGCAACAGTGGCTGAAACACATCTTTTTGCAGGTAAATTGAGCATACTGTCTGTCTTTGCTGGATCTCTATCATTATATTTTTATGTGTAAAAACCAAATATGTTGCTCATATAAAGAACTATTTTCTACTTGCTGATATCAACTGATGATACCAACCAAAGGCCACTGGTGGGAAACACTGCTTGGTTCAGGCGTGAGTTTTTACTGCTGCTTTAATCTTTAGTTGAGACAAATTTCAATGTTTTTCTTATGGAATTTGACATTATGGAGTTTGACATAAATTGTTTTGTAATTTATCCAATATTTGCTGGGAGGGTTTCCGGTCCAACAGTCTTACCATTTGTTGTCACAGAATTTGTAGCGGTGGTCATCAGCTGGGACGATGTCAATGAGGAGGATGTATTTGGTCTTGGGGTTCATGCCACTCACTTTAACCTTGTAGCTGGGAAACATCCTCCTGTTGAAAAAAATAGAAAGCAGACCATTAGACACACTTTTCAACGGTATGAAAATTTCCAAAAGGATTTGACTTCAGACACAGAAATCACACCATTTGAACTGGCATTAAGGTCATTTCCTGTCTGCTCTTGAGTGAATGATTAGCTATTTTTTTCAAGTTTTTGTTTATTCATATATTCAAGGTCCTATTCATAACAACTACATTTATTTAATTATTCATTCATTCCATCGATCTGCCTGGTCAGGCCTCGCAGGAAACCCTGGACTGAACACCACAGCAACAAAGGGCAACACAAATACAGGAAAGATAATCATGTACACACAAACTCACACCTAGGGGCAGTTTAGAGACAGCAGTTAACCTAGCATGTAGGTTTGGACAGCCAGACGAAGCTGGAGCACCTGAGAACCTTCTGAGAAAATGCAAACTCCATGCAGAAAGGCCCTTCAGCCACCCATGTTTCCATCCAGATCTAACAATCAGATAGAGCATATGATAAAATGCAGGTTCCAAAGATGTTTTGGATCTAAGAGAAGAAATGAGAACTGGAACCAGACACCATATTCTACAGCTCCATCTGTAGAATGACTATGCTGTGAATGAAGCTACATATCATATAAATCATACAATGTTTTTATTTAAAACTGTATTCCAACGCAATGACATCAGCTTTCTTATGATGCAATGAATTTCTGTGGCTGGTAATATTCCAGAGGCTCTTCTGTCTTCTTATGGAACGGAGTATGTAGGATGAGACAGATGGGTGTGTGTTTGTGTCGTCATGTTTGTTACCAATATATGTGCAGATGAAGATCTGATTATTTTGCAGTGGGTGAACAAATGCTGTTATTCCAACTTATGGCAAACCTTCCCTAAACATAAGATGCAGACGGCTTTCTGCACATATTATAACAAGAAATATGTAACAGAATCCATTTTCTTAAAATTTTACTCTGCAGTATTTCTCTGCAGGCGGCCATTTACAAAGTTTTGCAACGGTCATAAGGTGTTACAATCAGAAACCTCAATGACTTTAATCTGTTATTTTGCTTGTTTTTTTTAAAAAGACCAAAACAAAGTAGTGCATAATTGTGAATCTTAAGGAAAATTATACATGGTTTTCAATTTCTTAACAAACAAAAATCTGAAACATGCTTTTGCATTCAGACCCCTTCATTCTTCTACCCCTAAATAAAATCCAGTGTAACCAACAGCTTTTAGAGATCATTTAATTAGTAAACACAGTCCACCTGTTTGTAATTTAATCTCAGTATAAATCCAGATTATCTGTTTCTGGCCTTTAGAGGTTTGTTAGAGAACATTAGATTACAAAACAGCATCATGAAATCCAAGGAACAGAGCAGACAGGTCAGGGAAGCATAAAGTTTAGTTTATAAGACAATTTTTGAACATAGCTCACAGAGCCCTGACCAATCTGTCATCTGAAAATGTAAAGAGGACGGCACAACTGCAAACCTGCTGAGATCAAAGGATATTATGGTGTTACAACGAAATGCATGCCACATCTTTTCAGATTTCTATTTATAAAAAAAGTAAAAAAACATGTTTCATTTCCCTTCAATTTTACAACGGCTTTGGGAAAACCTCAGGGAAAGTGTGGGATTATCTCTTACCCATTTAATGCTTCAGGACCAAGAGGCAGAATATGCTCATACAGCAGTAAAGTCTATAAAACACATGAAGGCAGCTACATTTGTTGACCTTTTCTGGGAAACCAAAAACATTTTCATTCCATCTGCACCAAAGGAAACTTTACAAAGAGCTTCCCCTTTTAAAAAAACCCCTAAGGGGTTTTTTTAATGGCCCCCCCAACGGACATTTTTAAACAGCCGGCTCGTCTTTTGCTAAGGGTTTTTCAGTCATAAGACCGCAGTTTTACCCGGGGTTTTTGCCCTACGACGATTCAACTTTGGACACACCCTCAGAGCAGGCTTCCATGCCTATCTGGGAGGATGGGAAAGCAACAAAACCGTCTTCATACTTGCTCCTCTGATTGGTGCAATTCTTGATCTTCAAAGGCTCATATCGCTGATCATATTACTGTAAATATTCTCTCACGTTAGGCCAAGGGAGGGAGAGGGATTGAAGGCAGGTAATTTAAATCTCTCTCTGAGGCTTCAAATCCAATCAGTGGGACAGATCAGGTCTGTTATCATCCTTGCTGAAAGACAGGTTAATCTTAGGGGAACATTCAAAACAGACCTCTGCTCATCTCAGACTCCACTCACACCACACAGACAGAGCAGATGGACGCTTTTGTCAAGACATGTGGGTCTGGATTTGGAGAATATGGTCATAACTACCTCATTGGGGGAGGTGAGGCTCTGCTGTGGCTCTCTGTTTAAATGTGGAAGTGACTCAGTTAAGCCTGGCAAATAAAATGCAGATGAATATGTTAATAAATGCAATAGTAAAAGAATATAAATATTTTTTATCAGGCGGATCCTGCCTCCAAATGTCAGTCTAGCTGTTCATATTATCTACTCAACTAACATTTTTACTTTCAGTCAGCGGCCAGTGATTGTCCTCCAACAGGTAGGTCATTAACTCAACCCCTAAACTCTTTAAATGTGATCTTAATTATCCCAGACATGTTTTGTTTGCTAGGTTACATGTTGGTTTTTACAAGAAAAGCATTTGAAAAAACAAAAAAAAATAGAACCTAACCTAAAGCTACTTTATCATTCTTATAGATAAAAGACAACTAGTTTCACAGGCTTATTGGATTTACCAATTATTAACTATTTCATTTATAACAAATAAAAAAAGACTACATAAAATTTGCTGAAACAGAAACATCAGCTAAGGTTCGGGAAGCAGCCAATTCTTTGCCAACCTTGTTGCCATAATCTGACCTAAATAATAATAAACTGGAGTAGTGTTATAGAGGTCATAACCATAATCAAATAATTCATCATCATAATAATAATGAAAGTGAAAAGTAAAAAAATTTGGGAAAACTAAAAAGAATTCTAACGGGATGTGCCTACAAACTGAGGAACTCAGAAAAAATTTTTACTAAAATGCAGAAGAATACAATTTTTTTCTTTTTAAAGCAAGAGTTTGGTCACTGTCTCTGTGTGGACCTCTTATTGATAGGTATGCCTCTTCTGTTGCTTTAAACTAAAAGAAAACCAAAGATTAACACACTAAGTATCAAAAATACATAATGCTGAGATGTTTCTGTATCCCAGTCCTGCTCCTGAACCTGCTGTAACCAAAGGGGAACGGGTCTGGGGCACTGAGACAAAAGGGGGATTTCTTTGCTAGATGACCACCCCTAAGGGAATTGCCAAAATTTAAAAGCAAAAATGTTGCATTTAAAATTTGGTGTTGGAGATTTTGACATGCTTAAACAGAACCAGAATTTTACAAAGCAGAACCGGACCTTAGACTGCAGTAATAAACAGTCTTAAGTTATAAATAGTCTTAAGTTTTGTAATCAAATTCTGAACTTATTTTGCTTTTATTTTTGACAGTTAAAACAGGAACCCCCAACCGTATTAAAATATAGTTTATGTGAGAAATGAGTCACATGACATCATAGTTTATATATATTTTAAAGGCTTAAGACTGTGGCTCATTGGGTAGAATAGTCATCTTGCATTTTGAAAATTGTGGGTTCTATCTATTCAGCTTCTATTTCCCCCCTAATCTTTGTAGGTTCCCGTGGGTGGGGCGGTGGAGTCGGGTTAGGGGCGTAGGGGCTGTTGTCTATCTCCAGCAGTCATTGAGAGAGAGGTGGGGTACACCCTAGACATAGTTTCTAGTTCCCAGTCCATTACAGGACAACACAGAGACACACAGGACAATTAATAGGGACCAGTTCATATAACTGTCATGTTTTTTTGTTGGACTGCAGAAGGACTGCATGTGTGCATGGGGAGAACCTGTAAACTACATGCAGTAAAAAGCCCAGGCTACAATTTGAACCAAAATCTTCTTGCTGCAGGGCAACAAAGCTACCAACCACAGCACTTAGGAGTCCTGTCCTGTATTATTCAAGTTAAAAACAGAAGAAAAAACACTAACAAAATTAAACAACATAAAGATGCAATTAGTTTATTGTATTTAGCTGAAATACTTTCATCATTCAGTCTTCCTGGCTATACACCTGCTATCAGTTATAGTGAATCTGAGAAACCTGACAAAGACTTGAGCTGCCCCAGCCTCCTCTGGCTAACACCATAGTTTGGAGAGGTCAAAAGGATCAAAGGGATTTTATTGTACAAGGGTGTGAATCAGGAAAAATGGTATACACTTGAACAACATATTTATTCTGTCTACAAGTAGTATTGACACTGTTTATTAAAGGGCAAAATCATTTTCAAATTTATATAAAAACTGTGAATTATTTTTAGTATTGGTTGTATTGTAAGGAGTAGGGTCGCTTAAACTCAAGCTTTATTTTAAATAAAAAATATTCAGGCCTATCTAAAATCTCCTGTAACCTTATGGAAGATCTGATTAAACCAACCTTCAGGCCACAATATCAAAAGGTAGGTTTGGAACTCAAGTCAGCACTGCACATAACCAGTTGGTGGTGGCAGCATTATGCTCTGGGGTCATGAACAGTTCTAGATACCTGTCAGGTTTGTCCCAATAGCTTCAGAAGTTAACAAGAAAGGTGAAGATGAAGAGGAATTTTACTGTTCAGGATTACAGTGAGTCCAAACAAATGACAAAATCCACAAAATAAGTTTGGGAATGGCTTAGCCACAGTTCAGAACTAAATATGACAAGAAATTGTGCAGGGTCACCTGAAGAGGGATGTGGACAAGAGACGTTCTTACAATCTGATAGATGTGAAGAACTTTTGGAAGGCAGAGTGGCCAAATATTGTCAAGTCAAAACATGGGAGCAGATTGAAGTTTGCAGATGACAGCACTGTTATTGGTCTGATCCAGGACAATCGCAAGTTTGCGTACAGACAAGAGGTGGATCGGCTGATCCACTGGTGCAGTCAGGACCACCTGGAATTTAACTTGCTAAAGATAGTGAACACTGGACTTCCAGAGAACTCTCCCCACACTGCCTCATCTCACCATCTTCAACAGCACTGTGTCTACTGTCATGTCTGGTTTATAGGAAACACCCTTTCTTGGGACCTGAGATGGTCCTAACACAGACACTGTTCAGAAGAAGGCCCAACAGTGACTGTACTTCCTGTGGCAACAGGAGCTGCTGGTCATCTTCTACACTTCCATCATTCAGTCTGTTCTGTGTTTGTCCATCTCAGCATGGTTTGGCTCATCCACAAAACAGGACAGGTCTAAACTACAATGACAATTAAAGCTGCAAGCAGCCTTGAAGGCCCTCGCACCTTAGCGCAACTCGGCCTGTGCAGCCACCGCGGGAGCCTGGCATCGCCGCCTGCTCATGAGCAACGAGGCTGCCCTTCAATACCACACATCGCCACTAGGAGGGACTGTGACTGACATGTCATGATGTCCGGATATGCAGAGTTGTCATCTGGCGAGAAGCATTTAAAATTTGGGGGAAATCCGACCCTCCAGATGGAAGCTGCATTCACTTGTGTATTAGTCAGTGGGGCTGAAATAATGTCATAAACTGACTGTGTCAACATGTCCATCATTAAGTCATGATCATGTATACTACATTTCAAGTGGATCCATTAAGGTATGAGGGAGATATAGCCATTGAAGTGTCCTAGGGGGTGCTATTTATCCAAATTCCAATGTAATCCAATAAAGCTGTTTGGGGGCTGATAAAGATAAAGCATATTCAGTTTGGAGTGAATCGGACCATGCATGTGTAATTTATAGCCAAATGTATGGCCGTGGCGTGACATCAGAATACGCCACGCCATCATAGCCACACTCTCCAGCTAAAGCAGTCAGTACTGGCGACTATCTAAGACCATCATGTAATGTGTTACTTTGGACAGTTTAACATTGATTAGGTGAAGAACATCAAAAATTGACTCTCTAAAGGAAAACGTGACACTTCCTGTTTTCAGGGGGCGGGGCTTCGATGATGTCAGCATCTGACCAGTGAATATTGTTCAGGCCTAGAGGTAGATCAATCCCAGAAGGTTTCATAAGTCTGTGACTTTCCTTGTAGGAGCTATATCAATTTTGTCTTTTATGGCGAGAAGTCAGAATTTGAGGCTTAGCCACGCCCACATTCTTTCATGTATCAAAAAGCTTTTGATAACTTTTGATCCTCAATGCCTTAAGAGTATACTGAGTGATTTTCAAGTCTCTAAGTCAAAAGCTGTAGGAGGAGTTCGCACAGATACGTGGGCTAGAAACAGCAAAAAAGGGGTGAAAATGGCAACTTCAATCCAAAATGGCCGACTTCCTGTTGGGTTTGGACCAATGCTCCAAGAGACTTTTTTGTAGGTCCTGAGAAGTTACATATGTGTACCAAATTTCAGATTCCTCGGTCAAAGCATGGCTAGTGGCTGGTTTTTTAAAATTTTCTAGGGGGCGCTGTGGACGAATTAGGCCACGCCCACCAAAAAGTCATCAGATCTCTGTGGGGGATGGGACTAGGATCAATCACATTGAATTTGGTGTAGATCAGATGATGTATGTGGAAATTAGAGCCAAACGTATGGCGATGGAAAGACGTCCAACTTCGCTGTGCCACCACGACCACGCCCTTTCATGAAAAGTTACAGTGCTTCAAAAGAAGTTAGACCCACTAGTTATCTCTCTTCTGACACACTTTCAAGTTGATTAGGGTCAAGAGGGTCAAAGAGGCACCTTTCCAAGTGAAAAAAGTGACTTCCTTCTTTCAGGGGGCGTGGCTTTGATGATGTCATCATTTGACCAGATAGGATTGTTGGTGACCTGAGAAAGATCAATCATACCAGGTTTGGTGTATTTCAGCCAATTTATGTGAAAGTTATTGCTGTTCGAAATTTGCGGCGAGAAGGCTAACTTTGAGGCCAGGTCCCGCCCCTTCAACATGCTCAAAAAGTCAAAATTTTGATAACTTTTAATCCCCAATGTCTTAACTACATACTGACCAAATATGAAGCCGGTAGCTCAAAATCCCTAGGAGGAGTTCGTTAAAGTTCGACATGTATGAAAAGTGAAAAACGTCCAAAAATGACCCTTTGACCCAAACTGGCCGACTTCCTTGGCGTTTTAGGGCATGCCCATAATGTACTTTTTTTCATGATTTGGGGAGATCTAACTATGTACCAAATTTCAACTCTCTAGGACTTACCAGTTGGCCTATCTCACTTTAGGGGGCGCTGTAGAGTCGTTTGACCACGCCCATTTTCAATTCCATTAAAAACCTGAAATTTCACTAGGGGGACAATTTTGGGTGAAGTTTGGTGAGTTTGAATATGTTTAGGCCTCTTAAAATGTCTTTATTGAGAGCAATGTGTAAATAAAGTCAAAATGCTTGTTTGTGTGGACAAATCTCAACATTTTTTAAATAATAATAATTCTGAGGCTGAATGTCTGACTGTAGAAACGATACCTGAATATATGAAATCTTCAAAGTATTTATTGAAATGTCATTTAATGTTGTAAACTTGAGACTTGCATTTATTCACTGTATACTGGCAATGGTCTCTTTTTCTGCCCAGACGGACAATCAAACTCGAAACATAAATGTGGAGAAACAAAACACAAAGTAGAAGCTCAGAACGACAGGAACAGCATAAAAAGTTTTACTTTGTGTCTGTATAACTGTTCTTTATGGTTTCACTGCACTGCTCATACAGGGACACATGTTGAGAGATGTTGGCAGTTTAACACGTACAGGGGTTGGACAATGAAACTGAAACACCTGTCATTTTAGTGTGGGAGGTTTCATGGCTAAATTGGACCAGCCTGGTAGCCAGTCTTCATTGATTGCACATTGCACCAGTAAGAGCAGAGTGTGAAGGTTCAATTAGCAGGGTAAGAGCACAGTTTTGCTCAAAATATTGAAATGCACAACATTTGGTGACATACAGAGTTCAAAGAGGACAAATTGTTGGTGCACGTCTTGCTGGCACATCTGTGACCAAGACAGCAAGTCTTTTGTGATGTATCAAGAGCCACGGTATCCAAGGTAATGTCAGCATACCACCAGAAGGACGAACCACATCCAACAGGATTAGCTGTGGACGCAAGAGGAAGCTGTCTGAAAGGGATGTTTGGGTGTGCTAACCCAGATTGTATCCAAAAAACGGCTGCCCAAATCACGGCAGAATTAAATGTGCACCTCAACTCTCCTGTTTCCACCAGAACTGTCCGTAGGGAGCTCCACAGGGTCAATATACACGGCCGGGCTGCTATAGCCAAACCTTTGGTCACTCATGCCAATGCCAAACGTCGGTTTCAATGGTGCAAGGAGCGCAAATCTTGGGCTGTGGACAATGTGAAACATGTATTGTTCTCTGATGAGTCCACCTTTACTGTTTTCCCCACATCCGGGAGAGTTACGGTGTGGAGAAGCCCCAAAGAAGCGTACCACCCAGACTGTTGCATGCCCAGAGTGAAGCATGGGGGTGGATCAGTGATGGTTTGGGCTGCCATATCATGGCATTCCCTTGGCCCAATACTTGTGCTAGATGGCTGCGTCACTGCCAAGGACTACCGAACCATTCTTGAGGACCATGTGCATCCAATGGTTCAAACATTGTATCCTGAAGGCGGTGCCGTGTATAAGAATGACAATGCACCAGTACACACAGAAGGACTGGTGAAAGATTGGTTTGATGAACATGAAAGTGAAGTTGAACATCTGCCATGGCCTGCACAGTCATCAGATCTAAATATTATTGAGCCACTTTGGGGTGTTTTGGAGGAGCGAGTCAGGAAACATTTTCCTCCACCAGTATCATGTAGTGACCTGGCCACTATCCTGCAAGAAGAATGGCTTAAAATCCCTCTGACCACTGTGCAGGACTTGTATATGTCATTCCCAAGACGAATTGACGCTGTATTGGCCGCAAAAGGAGGCCCTACACTCGTACTCGTACTCGTACTCGTCGTCTTCCGCTTATCCGGAACCGGGTCGCGGGGGCAGCAGACTCAGCAGACACACCCAGACGTCCCTCTCCCCAGACACCTCCTCCAGCTCCTCCGGGGGGAGCCCAAGGCGTTCCCAGGCCAGCCCAGGCCAGATGACGTGGTCCTGCTGGCCCCCTCTAGCCAAGACCTAAAGCATGAGCTGGGGCGGTTCGCAGCCGAGTGTGAAGCGGCTGGGGTGAAGATCAGCTCCTCCAAGTCAGAGGCCATGGTACTCGACCGGAAAAGGGTGGCTTGTCCTCTTCAGGTTGGAGGGGAGTTCCTGCCTCAAGTGGAGGAGTTCAAGTATCTCGGGGTCTTGTTCACGAGTGAGGGAAGAATGGAGCGGGAGATCGACAGATGGATCGGTGCGGCTGCCGCAGTAATGGGGGCGCTGTGCCGGTCCGTTGTGGTGAAGAGAGAGCTGAGCCGAAAAGCGAAGCTCTCGATTTACCGGATGGTCTACGTTCCTACCCTCACCTATGGCCATGAACTTTGGGTCATGACCGAAAGAACGAGATCCCGGATACAATGAAATGAGCTTCCTCCGTAGGGTGGCCCGGCACTCCCTTAGAGATAGGGTGAGGAGTGCGGCCATTCGGGAGGGGCTCGGAGTAGAGCCGCTGCTCCTCGACATCGAGAGGAGCCAGTTGAGGTGGCTCGGGCATCTATACCGGATGCCTCCTGGACGCCTTCCTCGGGAGGTGTTCCAGGCACGTCCCACCGGGAGGAGGCCCAGGGGACGGCCCAGGACATGCTGGAGGGACTATGTCTCTCGGCTGGCCCGGGAACGCCCTACACCATACTAATAAATTATTGTGGTCTAAAACCAGGTGTTTCAGTTTCATTGTCCAACCCCTGTATATTGAAATGTCAGTTCAGGTTCACTGTTTTTTTAAAGACAGACAATATGAGGATGAACATACATTTGGTGGTGTGACTAAGTGAGTCTAAGAGAAGCATGAGAAATGGCAGTTGGAGTGTACATTAGTGATATCAGTGTCAGGGTGTGTGTGTGTGTGTGTGAGAGAGAGAGTTTCTCTGCCCAGCCAGCTGTTTCTCCCAACAGTCCCACATGTGTAGGGCCTCCAGTGATCCATTCCTACTCTGGGAATCTCCCCCACCGCCAGATCAAAAGAATTATTGGGGGGGTTGATGAAGCGATACAAACGTAGTACTCAGGCCTACTGGGGGCGCCGGATTTCTCTTATCATTCTGCTGCTGCTGCTATTTGACGGGCTGTGTACAAAGAGGGAGAGTGAGGAAAAAGCTCTGCTGTATACTTAGAAGAGAGAGGTTTATGCCTGGATGGTGACACTAATCATGACACATCTTCGACCCAGTTGGAGCTGTTAGCGAAAACAACTGAGCTGGTATTGGAGAAATGTTGAAAGTGTTGGTTTGCATCTGTCCTTCCTCCCCTACCACCTCTGCACTGACCCTCTTCACACTTCATAGATAGCAAACCAAACAAGGACCCTCTTTTACTCTGATTGCATTTTCTGTCATGGTGCACTTTATAAATCCATTCAGTGGACTATTAGTGTCTAAAACTTGGTCCAGGTGACCTATTTTCTCTAACATACCTTGCAATGTACATTTTTTAAAACCTTTGGAAAAAAATCCATTGCTAACTCAGCTGCTTTGTTGAAGCATTTTAAGTTAGCTGTTTTGATGTATAGATTTAATAAAATACCCATTAAACTAATACCAAACTTATTAAAAAATAAAGCATAAACAGCATTGTTGTGTTTTTTTTTCAAGAGTAGAAAAATGGCACACAATAAGTCCCACATTGCATGTACAGTCACAGACATTTTAGGTTGGAGAAGCAATCTTAAATGTGTGCAACATTAAAACCACAAACAATGTGTTTTATTTGGGTTCTATACGATAGACCCACCCAGAGACGTACATAATTATTTCGGGTTGCCAAAGTGAAAGGGTAAATACCACGCCACTCTTAGGTGTAAGATGTCCGAATTCCTTTCATAAAAAAAGAAAATATGGAAACCAGCTATCATTTTCCTTCCACTTTCTAATTATCTGCTATTTGTGTTGATTTATCACATACAATCCCAGTAAAATACACTAAAGACTATGCCTGTAACATGACAAGATGGGTTCAAGCTCAAGAAGTATGCTTATTTTTGCAAGATCCTGTATGATTTAAATCAGTTCTAACCTAATCCACTGCAGTTCAGTTTGCCATAATGCATTCAGTTCAGTTTATTTATTTAGTACCAGTTCACAAGAAATGTAATCTCAGGACACTTTAGAAGACAAACAGATCCAGTTTCTACACAGAAATGACTTTAGGTCCAGTCATGTAGATGTAAGAACGACACATCTGAGACGATTAGCTGTCTAACTGAGCAAACCTTTTCCAGTTTGACATGATGACACATTAAATTGTTCTACTCACACTAATCAGAAAATGTTTGAATGTAAAATCAACCTTTCTTTGAGAACTCTCAGAACCACCTGAAGGATTATGGAGAGAAATTTGTTCCAATATTATTGAAATTTCGAAAATTAAACTTTGAGAAAATTCTCAATGAAAAATGATTTGGTGAGTAATTTACAAGGTGTATGCAAACATTGTAGTTTGCTGTTTTTTCAGAATTTACTTTTTCTACTGGAGACCGAGTTTTAAGAATTACATTCTTTTCAAATGCCTTTTTACAGATTAGATTCTTTTTGATTCAACAATTTTAGGTGCTTCCACTGAAGGGTGCAGCAAAGACGCATTTTTATTGATCAGCATGGCCACAAACTGACAAGCATTTCTTTTGGTCTGCACCTCTCCTGCATAAACATCAGCAGGATAATAGGTCACGAACCTGAAGAGATGACTGGATCCAGTAATTCACGCCATCCAGAATTCACTTCATCGTCCTGCAGCAAAATAAATGCTTCTTAGTTTGCTTTACTCCACCCTAAAAAAAACTGTTTTTTTATTAAATCTGAAAAAAAGCTAATTGCTAAAATGTAGGTTCAAATTTTGTTTACACATAGTAAATTACTCTCTAAACCTTTGTTTTGATTGAGAGGTTTTTTGACTTTCCATTTCTGAAACATTTTGCTTGCAAAAACATTAAAACAGATTTCTCTCGATACAGTCAGGAACCTTCAGTTGCAGTCTGACATCACACTGGCTGCAGGTGAACCCAGAAGGCCTCCCTTCCCAGCACTGCATCAGTAAATAGTTCTTCAAAAGGCTTTAAGTCTTCAGAAACCACTTTATCAGCTAGGCAAGGGAAAGCCTATCTCCTATAGTTATGCAGCACTAAGATAAAATTTGTGACCTTTTACTTTGACTGGAAAAAAAATTATCCAGTAAGGAATGAGAGGCAGAGGTCGATTTGAGTATTCTCATTCTCTGGTTAATGTCCAAAGGCTTCACTACGTAATCCTCAGGCCGTATTAAATCCAACAAGGCAAGCAGTCATTTGTGGTTTCAATTATGTGTGTGGCAAGAACTTTCTGTCTTTTCTTGAAAGAGAAAACTGCTCTCAGGTAATTTCAGCTGTCCTCACAAGTGGCTGTAGAGAGCTATCATTTCCCCACAATTTTCCATAAATGTTGACAAATGTGAGCAGCATTCTGTACATTAAACATTGAACATGTTTCTGTTGATGTGCAGAAAAAAAATATTTCTTTCAGCAAAGGGTTTATAATTGAATTGGATCACTATTTGTGATTTATAAATCCAGGACACTGAGGGCATGCCTTTGGTTTTGTTTCTTTGCCCTGGAAAATAACCAAGTACAACTGTGACTGTGTAGCTATATATAGGTCTGAGGTGCTCTGCCACTCTATGCAATTTATATGTACATTTCTTTGTCTGCTATGCTTCTCCAACTTTAGTTTCATGTTACTTTAACTTCACATTTTACAGTAAAATACATTTTTTAAAGTTCAACTAAAGATTGCATGAAAGGATACCACTGAACACTTCAATTTCAGAGCTTTTGACCTAGAGCTTAACACTTTAACCAGTTTAACCATCATCAATAACCAATTATAAACCACTGTAAGAAGATGTTATCATTTGTAATCCTTATTTTTTACCAAAGAATTAACTACTTTTTCCAAGAACACACACACACACACCACACACACACACACACACACACCACACACACTTTTTTTAGTTTGGACCTCTTTTGTTTTGCTATATGTAGTGAGGACCATGTGGTTTGACTCCCATTGACTTCCATTGATTTTCAGTCATTTCAACCCTTTCTATCCCTAACCCTGACATAACCTTAACCTAACCATTGCCATGCATGCCCTACCCATAACCTTACCTAACTCATTCCACCCTTAGTCCTAAACCTTACGTTAGCAAAATAGGTCGTGAGGACCACAAATGTCCTCACTTTGGTACAAATGGTCTCAATATGATGGTGAATCAGGAAATGGTTCTCACTGTGATGCAAGACAGGACACACACACACACCACACACACACACCACAGAAACACCACAACCCAGCTTAACATCTCGGCCATTGATGCCCCCCACCCCCCCCACACACACACCAACCACAATGTAAACTATCCGCTGCCTCATGCTCCGTAGTACCTGGCGTCCCATCTGAATCTCCAAGGGACAACTTTGGACCCCCTAAATGACCATTAAAAATTCGCTTTGTCCATAAGTACAGCAGGGTACAACAGTGTAGTAAAACAAACCCATACACACATCTGCTCCAAACTTTTACTGACCTTCCAGCTTTTGTAATGATCATCTCAGTTCCAGCCTCATGGAACTTCTTCCACAGCTCCTTCTCATGAAGCACCACCTTAATGTTCTCAATGTTCTGAAAGAAAGCATAAAATCCCTCTGCATAATTTAAACCATCCAATCCAGCTGCATTTCACATGTCCACAAATGAACAATGAGTTACAAAAAATTATGAATATTAATTTAATAGATATACACTCCAACGTTGCACTAACTGGGATAGGTGAAATGAACATTTAGAATATAGTTGATTACAACTAGACTTCTGGTGCTGTTTGTACTTCCAACAGGTTTAAGTATTTCTAATTAAAAGACCCTCTGGCTGCCAATGAAAAATAATGCCTTCTTTATTTAAGTACAGCCACAAGAGTTGTCTGCCAACAGCTTCCATCTGTACCTGGTCAGGCCCAGCAGAGGTGGGAGCGCTGGGAGCTGTGGACTTGCCAAGTTGTGACTGGTCTGGAAAAAGATTCGTCTCCCCACCGGCCTGGACCCGGCTCACACGATCATCCGTCACAGCTGAAGCCTTCTCCTGCAGCATCTCTGCAGCATTACAGAAATACTCAGCTGTCAGACTTATCAGTGAGCAGATAGCTCAGGGGGTCGAAGGAGGGGTCATTGTGCAGCAGACCTGAAATGGGACTCTTTTCAAAAAGAATGTTCGCTTTCCTTTCAGCTTCTTGATTACCCCAATGCCATTGCATGCTGTTCTCATATGTAGATTCAATGTATGGACAAGGGTTTACTTACTGACTAGTAACTCTGAAGAAATATCTTTGTACAGGGAGCGATCTGTGAAACGGCAGCTTCCTCAGTAATCTTTACCTGGAGTTTTTGTTGTCACAATGTTTTCATCATCTTACACAGATGGCAGTTAGTAAACAGTGTGTTTGTGTTGGTTTTGTTCAACTCAGATATCTATTTTTTGGTTAAATGACAATAGATAGAAATGGAAAAAACACTTTTCACTGTGTTATTTGCAGTTTTTATCTTTGCTTCATAAAGTAAATAAATTATTTATTAATCATTAAAAAATATATACACATATTTACACTTGTGTATATTTATTTTGTAAATATACTCTTTTTCAAACTACTGTTTCATTTTAAATTTAGATTGACACATTAGCAATATTTTCCACAGTTTAGTGATAACCTGAAATGCTTTAAAATGTTTTTGAAATACTTTGGTCCTTTTTGTCCTTGCACATTTTTCATTTAAAAAAAAATAAGCACATCAAATCTTCTAAATGGTCAAATCTGGGTGTTGCAGCTACTAAGCTCCTGATATTAGCCAAGTGTAGGAACTGTTAATGAACAACTTTAAGTTTGGCTTTAACTGCTAATTACCCAACATACATTTACCTTCGTTTGTAAGATAAAGTAACTTAATAAAAACATTTTTTTCTTGACGCTGGAACATCAATATAGAAAACATTTACATTTAAAATTGTGGAGGGAATTTTTTCTGTTAATAATGTCTAGTTAAAAAATGTTAGTTTGAATTACCATTTTTAGAGAGGTCTACAGTTTTAATTATAGACATTAAAGCTTTAAATAATGTTCCAACAGTTCCTTATACGCTCTGGTTCTTCATGACAAAAAATTTGTTGTATGTGAAGGACAGATAATCACTATTTAAAGTTTCACATCTTACACCTAAAAATGTCCTTTTAAGTTTTAGCTTCAGATTAAATTTCATAATAAGAGATAAAAAGCCTTTCATCATCTGTTTGGTCTGTTTAAAGTCAGAGCATCAGGTGAGGTGTCTCCAAAAAATCAAACAGAACCAATTAACATTTATCAAACATCAGAACCTGACATGAACACCTTTTCTATGTTGATAAACTCCCACCTATGATCACGGCTTTCAAAGGGCAGAGCCCAGCTTTTTAGAGAGCTTTTACTTAGATCTGTTACCGAATCTTTGGGTCAGAAACTTAAGTGCAAATCCCGCTCACATACTGTATCCTGAACATTGCTGTAATACAGCTGCAGCTGCCAGTGACCAGCGAAACACTACGGACTGACCTTAACCCGTGGACCCTATCTGTGTCCATGTCACCTCACTCCCCTGCTGCAGCTCGCGGGGTTAGATGGTAACCGCTCTCTTTCCTGAGTGTTGCTCAGTCTTAATATATAATATAAATAAGAGGTTCGAATGATTTTTCTTCCAAACAAAATTTTAAATGACAATTTTGAGATTATGTTGAAGCTGCTGCATGACAACTTACAGTTATCTTCACTGACCATTTTATTGTACCTCAAACATATTATTTATTATCTCTCAAATAAAATACCCAGCAAACATGCCTAGAAATACAACAAGAAATGCACAAAGTGTGTTCACTTTAAATCAATGCTACTGTCTCCCAGCCCTGAGAGCTTGCTGCTGTTTATTCCTCAGGGCTGACTGTTGGTACAGTGGCCCTGTAAACACAGAACGGTCACTCTCTAAGCCAAGAAAGCGAACCAGAACGCTCCCAGTATAAACTAGTGGAGACATTTGTGAAAGCTAATAAAGATAACAGCTGACACAGCAACAGCCACACTGGGAGTCTAGGCCTTTCACTGACCCAGTATAACCAAGCTGTGTGAACCACACTCGCCTTTTCTCCCTGTCACCATGAACATGTTTATGCAAGCTGTGTTGCTTCAAACATGATAAAAACATATAAAAGCATGAAAATAATTTTTTTTGCATGTTCAGAACATAACAGGTCATTTAACTATGTCTACAATCCATGAAGGAGTCTGGACTGTGCCTTCTGCTGGTGCTGAGAAGTGTTTGCTTTAAAGCTGTCTGCCTTTAAAACATTACAGCTTAAGTGAAGAAGAAGAAGTAGTGCCCTGTGCAGCAGTAATAAACAATGTTACCAATGACACGTCTTACATATCTGGAAAACTCGCTACAGGAAAAAGCCCTCACTGTGCAGCAAACATTATTGTTACTGATCAACATGCATATTTCATGTTGTAAAGGAACAATGTTATAGAGGTCATGTGGTATGTCCTCTGCAGTGACTGCTTGATTTAAATATTCCCCAAAGCCTATTATTAACTGTAACAAATATACAAGTTGCACATAAGGATTCTGCATGGTTCTGTTGACCACGCCTGCCGCATCAAGCCCTATGCCCATCAGTTTCTAGATCCCAAAAACAAACATTGTTATTAAAAATAAATAATAAGCACACTAAAAGCACAAATCTTTGACCATCCTGATTACCTGCTGGATTTATCTGACTTTCATAGCTTTGAGAGGGAAATAAGTATCCAAATTAATATTTAGAAAAAAAGAAATAACTTTAAAATAGCTAAAGAGGGTTACTTTTGAGATCAACTTTAAAAATATGCCAATTTATCAATAAATAATAATATTAATAATAATATTTTTTTCTATTATTATTATTATTATTATTATTACAGACAATAGTAAAAGAGAGGTTGCAAAAATTGCACCCCTAGGCTATTTGTAAAATGATGTGATTTACAGTAACAACGAAGGGGGGATGGGGAGGTTTATAAACTTCTCATTTGTCCAACACGTTTCTTCTTATCTGTTATGGAGCGGCCCAGCACAGTTCCGATTTGAACCTGATAGATAATCTGTGGAGGGAGCCAATGATTAGGGTGATGGCAAGGTGGCCGTTCAGCCTTAAAGAATAGAGGCTCATCACCAAAGTTAACTCATCAACATAACAGTGGAAACATACAGAACGCTGCTCAGCAGTTTTAGGAATGGTTTGTCTGAAAACAATTTTCTATTGATTATTGAGAGGGGTTAAAATAATTTTCGACTGGCCATTTTTATTAAAGTGTTAATAAAAACGGATATATGTTTTTTTTAATTTAAACTCCTTTCAAATTGTTTTGTATTCTTGTGAGAGATGCCAGTATTAATTCCTCTCAGAGACAACATTTTGGTTACTTTTTGGTATGTTATAATGAAAATAATTTTAAATCTAAATCTACCAGAGGTATGAATTATTTTGGACTTAACCCTGAATGACATTCATAATAATTAAGAAACTGGAGTTCCGTGACTTTCCCCCATGTCTCCCTGTCAGAATCAGAGCTTCCTGATATAATCCTGTTATACCCGTTGCTCTGTTCATCACGCCGCCTGAGAAAAACAGAGACTGATCTTTAATGAATTTCCGCGGCAGCTGATGAACAGCCGCCGCTCCATTGCAGCCTACCTGATGCGGACACCTATCATCCCCGCGCTCTGTTGATGATGACGATGATCTGTCTCGTGGCCTGTCTCCCCCCTCAGTCAGCGGCTGCACGCGCAGGCAGGAGAGGTGCTCACGCGCGGCTCTGGGTTCTGGTGCTGAAAGCTGCAGCAGTCCGCTTGCAGAGGCGGTGTGTCGGTTCTGTTTAGAGCCGTTCAGCTTCTCCGGTGCCCGAGCTGCGTTCTGCGCCTGTGCAGTACACTCTCGGGGCTCAGATGGGGGGGACTCGGTTTTTTTCTCACACACACACCCACACACACACGCACACACACACACACACGCTGCTATAGGCTATCTGCTGTGTGAAAGCAACGAAGACAGTGATTGGTCCTCGTTGTCTTTCTGTGGCCCTCCAGTTTTCGCAGAGCAGATGTTTCCCAGGAGCCCTCTCCCAACTTTAATATCCACATCAGCCTCTATCGGCAAACAACCCCATCACCCTCTGGATGTGACTCCTAACCCGCTGTTTTTTCTTTGTTAATCTTCATGTGCCCAAATGGAGGACTATACGAACCGTTTCATAATCCGCGTTATTGATATATAGGGCCTCACCTTTGTCAAATTAATACGAGAAAAAGCAAAAGCCTGTATGATTTTGATCCCCGACTGCGAAAAACTCCCTTCGAATCACACCAGTATGGGCCCACCTATCATCTAAAACACTGTTTTCTGTCCATTGGATCATCAGCGATGGCGATGGGTCAGACTGACAAACTAAAACACTGTCCGATTACGTCTTACTTTTCAACGTGTGATACATAAACACGGATTTTTTTTAATGGTATAAGAATTTCAGCCCGTCATAGTGTTTTTTTGCCATGCAAACAACATCAACCCAGCTGAAACCTTTTCGCTTTCCATTTTCATCCGGAGCATTAGGGGCCGCGGGTTCCCACGGGCCACGCTTTAGTTTGGGGATCAGTGTCCATGTGACGAATACATAAATAAATAAAAAGAACGGTAAATCAGATTAGGTCTCATTCAATGTCAGATTAAATACTCGAACTTCTTAGGTCGAAATATTGTAGGACTTTGAAGACAGTCAAAACATAAAAACTATCAGTGGATCATGATTCCCTGATTATATGAGAAGTTTTCAGCTAATAGCCTTGGAGTTTTTTTATAGCTTCAACTGCAAGCTTTTGTCTTTGTGTTAAGCTAAAAACTGCCAGATTTGGTAGATTTGAAATTGGCAGATTTAAGTCGAGTTGCTCAGCTCTGTGGTTAGACAAAACAACGGCTCATTCTTTTTATGATTGAAAAAAATAAACATGGATTGAAAATATTTTTGTTTACTAACTGGGGCAAAACAAGATGGGGGCAAACACTGAAAAAAAAAACAGAAGAGCTATTCATCACCCACGATATAAACCGTATTTTGTGAAGTAGGATTAACAGGGGTTAGCTGAATTTTTTACTCCTACATGAAATGCTTACCGTAAAACTTCATTTATTGACCAATTCTTCATTAAATTGAAGCTTAAGGTTGCCAACTTAAAATGCACAGCTGGCTTCTGCTTGCGGTGGAAGAACAGATTGTCATTAAAAGTATTTTAGCTTCAGCTTTTACATAACTGCAACACCTCCAACACCCAAACTTCACTCAACTTATCATGGTTTTGCCGCACATACTACTGTCCTGTGGATGTTTGAGGAGCCACCGGCGGTGGCTGCCTGAGGAAGAGGCCGCTGGATTTACAGGTGAATTATAAGTCTGTGGTTTTACAGTAAATGTAGCGAGTCTGCGGCGTGTCCACTGTGACTTGCATATCTGCTTGTTGACATGTGCGAGCAGCCACCTGTCTTGGCTTGTGTGTGTGTGTGTGTGTGGGGGGGGGGGGGGTCCACTCTGCCTTTTCAAGCAGCCTGATGTTGCTGCTGACAGACTCTTGACTTTCTGTAAGTGAGAGTGAGTTGTTGCTTATTCTCCAGACTCCAACTATGAACTAAAGGCTTTGCTCTTTCTGCCTCTTTCATCACCTCTACTTCAGCCCATTCCAACCAAGGCCAAAGCCGTGTCATTGCTTTTATTTTTCATCTAATAGATTTATAAGGTAAATAATAAAAACTGAATTAATTAATAACTCTAAAATAAAAACAAAGTGCTTGTCAGAGTTCACGGATATTCATTACTATATATTCATCACATATATATGAAACTTTCCTTACCAAAAAGCTTTTAATTCGAGGCAGCTGCTTTTATTTCTTTAAACGCCATTATTCCGTCGGAGCCAATTAGACAGTTCAATTAGCCGCAAGGCAGCTATTGTACTCTGGGCTGAACACTGTCGAGCTGAAAATAAGGCTGCGGGGTTCAGCGCTGTCAGAACACATGGCATTAAATTCTGCATGGCTCTAAGTAAAGCTGCATTTCCAGGAGGGAATCCTGCAAAGTGGGAATGTTTTCCAGCCCTAAAGTTATTTAAACACATTGATTCGATCATCTTGCAGAAGTATAACAATCTCAATAAAAAAAACAATTCTTACAAATTCCAGTTATTAACGAAAACAAACAAAAACAATAAAACAAAAATAAATAAATAAAATAACTACAGCAATAATAATAACAACAATATATTAATGACCTCGTACCTCTTGCGGGGCTCCCTGCTGGGCTCCGTCTGCCTCCTTCGGGGACAGTCCTCACACTCATGCAGCACCCCTGCAAAAGCATGTGCTGCAATCAAAAAAGTTCTAATTTTCTTTATAGAGGCAGAATTTAGCAAACTGCTGGAGGGCACGTGAACCTCCACGCACTCCTACTGTCACGTGGTTGGCTCTGGAGGCGGTTTCACTTGCAGTAAGTTATACACCAGGGTTGGACTGGTGGAGTGGAGGTAAAAACTGAGAAGTCATTCTAGTTCCCAGACCTTTCACCACTCTTGCAATTTACCAGTATTATGTGCATGTAAATCTTTGTTGAGTAAAATAGGTGGGTTCAACATGTTGCAACAATATCTACCTTTTGAAAAGAATTTAACAGTTTCTAGTTAGTCTGGCCTGTTATTCTCTTTTTTAAATTTTTTCATGTTTAACAAATGAAAGCGGGATTGTATTCGCAAAAGCTCTTCATATTCTTCTGTATTCTACTGTGTCACAGTCCAGTGGTTTTTAGGGTTTGATTTTCATTTGTGTGTGTATTTTGACCATTTGGTTGCTGTTTTTTTTATGTTCTTTAGTCCATGCCTTAGTTCATTTCCCTGTACTATTAGTTCATTCATTGTATTTAGCTTCCTAGTTTATTCTTGGGTTTTTTGTACTTTGAGTAATTTTCTGTTAGATCTTAGGTAGATATTTCTCCAGGGTTTCTTTGTATTTCTGTTTAGTTCTATTTTGGTAAATTACTCTCCCTCCCTCAGCAACTCTGTTTTCCCTCTGCCACAGCTGCTATACCCCAACCCTGTTACAGTGTATAAACTCTATGATTCTCACTCTGGATCCTTCTGTTAACATTCTGTTTTTTCCTCATTGTTCCACCCAGTTCCTGATCTGTTCTCCATGTTCCGTTCTCCTAGTGTCAGATTGTACATTTTTGTATTTTTTTTTTTTTGATATTTATAAAATCATTTCTACTCACCATGCTGCTTCCAAGTTGCTGTCTGCACTTTGGTACAGTTACTGACTCACAAAATATGAAAGTTTCTACAGAGGGAATAGTAGTTTAGCCTGGCGAATACAAACACAACACTGCAAAGGGATTAATATTAGTAATAAAATAGCCTAAAGCGTTTAGCTCTCGTGCCACTGGTGTGTAACCCTGCCAGTATTTTATTAAATATTTTTTTGATACTGATTTTGCAAATACTTTTTCAAAAAGTTCTAAATGTTTACAGTATATGTTGTTGTATTGTTATTTTTGTTGATTTAAACCCAAGTGCAAGTAGGAGAACATGAATTTCATAATGCTGGTGTTGAATATTTTTTAAATTCCAACAAGGAACAGGCAGAGCGGAAATTGAGAGCATCAGGCTGGAGCGTGAAGCAACAGGAACACATGGATAGAACCAACAATAGAATAATCTGTCCAGGAGGTTATCAAACAGAGTGGCTGCTAACTACCGGAAAGGTGAATGAGTGACACGGTGTGAATAAACAGGAGAAGCCAGAGGAGCTAAGTGAGAAACTGAAAGATGGAGCTGAGGGAGAGGGACAAATTAAGACTGAAATGAACACAGAGGGATCTAACAGCTAAACAGTTACACTGAAACAAGAATATAAACCAAAACACAAAGAGCAGAATGTGAGAAGGATCTAAGAATCACTAAACAAAGAGTAAACCATGTGTGGAATGCTGCGAGTGACAGGAACCAAATATCGTTTACTTCTTCTTTTGTCTTTTCAGGGGTTGGCATCTGTCTCCATCTAACACTATCTTCTACATTGTCTTCTGTCACACCCATTACCTTTCCATCTGTAAATCTCCTATTTGGTCTTCCTCCAAGCCTCCTGCCTGGCAGTTCCAGCCTCAGCACCCTTCTACCAATGTACTCACTATTCCTCTTCTTTACATGTCCAAACCATCTCAATCTAGTCTCTCTGGCTTTATTTCTTACACATCTAACATGAGCTGTCCCTTTGGTCTAATTCCTGATCCTATCCATTCTTGTCACCACCCAAGGAGAACCTCAACGTCTTTATTTCTGCCACCTCCAGCTCTGCCTCCTGTCTCTTCCTTAGTGCCACAGTCTCTAAACCAAACAACATCGCTGGTCTCACCACTGTCTTGTACACCTTTGGTTTCCTTTTTGCTGATACTCTTTTATCACACAACACACCTGACACTTTCTCCACCCATTTTAACCTGCTTGGACACATCTGCGCCTCTTTTCCACACTCACCTTTGCTCTGGACTGTTGATCCTAAATACTTAAAATCCTCCACCTTCTTTATCTCAGTTCCCTGTAACTCATTCACACACGTTTTCTGTCTTGTTCCGACTAACCTTCATTCCTCTCCTTTTTAGAGGAAACCATAATCTATTTTCTCCCACCTATTGTTCCCTGCTCTCATCACAGATCACCATATCATCTGCAAACATCATAGTCCATAGAGATTCGTGTCTAACCTCATCTGTCAACATGTCCATCACCACAGCAAACACGAAGGGGATCAGAACTACCTTCGTCACACCTACAGCACACCTCACCACTGTCTTTCAGCTCTCATACATGTCGTGCACCACTTCCCTGCTATTCCAGACCTCCTCATACAATACCACAGCCCCTCTCTCAGCAGCCTGTCATAAGCTTTCTCAAAAGCACAATGAAACTCCCCTCTGACCTTCTCTTTACTCTGTATCAACATCCTTAAAGCAAATATTGCATCTGTCGTACTTTTTCATGGCATGTAACCATACTGCTGCTCACAAATGATTTACTCCTGGCCTCAGTCTAGCTTCCACTACTCTTTCCCATAACTTCATTGTATGATTCATCTACTTTATTCTTATGTAGTTACTACAACTCTGTGCATCTCCCTTGTTCTTGAAAATGTATGCCAGCCCACCTCTCCTCCATTCCTCAGGCATCTTCTCGCTCTCTAAGATCTCATTGAACAGCCTAGTCAAAAACTCTACTGCTGTCTCTCCTAAACACTTCCAAACCTCCACAGGTAAATCATCAGGACCAACTGCCGTTTTACTCTACATCCTTTTTAATGCTTTCCTTACTTCATCCTTACTGATCTTTGCAACTGCATGGCTACAATGGTTGCTTCTTCTGCTCTTTTATCCTCTTTCATTCTCCACCATTCATCAAGTTTTCCAAGTAGTCCTTCCATCATTCTTTCACACTTCTTGAGCCTGTCAGGACATTTCCATCTTGATCCTTAACCACCCTAACCTGCTGAACATCCTTCCCATCTCTGTCCTTCGGCCCCAACTAAATCATTCTCTCCCTCCTTACTGTCCAACCTATCATACAAGTCCCTATATACGCCTACCTTTACTTTACGCTGAGTCTCCCTGTACTCCTGGCGACTCTCTTCGGTCCTTAGTGTTCCACTTCTTCTTAACTGATATCTTTCTCCGTACACAAATCTGTACTTCCTCTTTCCACCACCAATTCTCTTAATCAACTGTCCTCTGAGAATACATACTAAGTACTAACCTACCTATCTCCCTGATAGCATTAGCTGTAGTTGTCCAGTCATCTAGAAGCGCCTGGCCACCCAGAGCCTCTCTCAACTCCTCCTTGAAAGACACAGAATTTTCTTGATTTTTTTTAGCTTCCACCACTGTGTCCTCTGTTCAGCCTTTGTCCTCTTCATCTTCCTTACCATCAGTCATTCTACACAACACCATCCTGTGTTGTCTGGCAACACTCTCACCTACCACTACCTTTCAGTCACTGAGTTCCTTCAGATTATATCGTCTACACAAGACCTAATCCACCTTTGTGCTCCATTTGTGCACCATCGCTCTTGTAAGTTACCCTGTGTTCCTGCTTCTTCTGGAAGAAAGTATTCACTACAGCCATTTCCATCCTCTTTGCAAAGTTTACCACCATCTGTCCTTCTGCAGTCCTATTCTGGGTACTAACCCTGCCCACCACTTCCTCATCACCTCTGTTTTAGGTGGGTCTGGATGCAGTCAAATAGTGTTAACGGATCAATGATCCATCAGCAAATGCACGGTTCTGGCAGCTATCACCAGAGTTTCCGGGAGTTCGATGTGCGCAGCTGGCTTGATAAATCCTGTAGTCTGTGATTTAGCAGCAAGTCCAGCTGTCACGTGTGTGATCTCCAGTCATTCTGTCAGTGTGAACACCTAGTCTATATAAAATCAAGGACAACTGTGAAAGTCATATAGCGTGTCCCCAGCTTTCAGGTAAACAAACTTATGTTTCAGCAGGTTGAGTGGAGTCTAGTTGAGCTGTGTTAGCTTGAGTTGATATAGGTTGAGTTGAACTGAGTTGAGTTGCTTTGGGTTGTGTTGTGTTTGGCTGGGTTGCATTGAGTTGAGTAGAGTTTGGATGGTAGTAGAAGCTTCCGGCCAGTCATTGTGCCACCTTAAAACTACTCTTTGTGCTTCTTTTTTCCACTCACTTGGTCTTAACTCTGACTCTCTTCCCTCTACTCTACTGGTTTACTTCCATTAGTATAACTGATTAAGAAAGCCTATGAATCACGTCACTCATTTTTACCTGAAAATATTTAGTCAAAACACTCCATGTCACCATGACCTTATTCTGCAGGTGCTAGGTAACCAATGGGAAAGCAGGCTC
The DNA here is from genome assembly GCA_036173005.1 of Crenichthys baileyi. Classification (NCBI taxonomy): domain Eukaryota; kingdom Metazoa; phylum Chordata; class Actinopteri; order Cyprinodontiformes; family Goodeidae; genus Crenichthys; species Crenichthys baileyi. The sequence continues at coordinate 264,593 of JAHHUM010000878.1, read as the reverse complement.
TATGCCAATGGTCAGAGCAGAAGCATACAATTATGGTAGTGAAAATCAACATGCAATGAAGCATGCAGTTCTTTTGCTGCATGTTGTTGAAATCTAAAGGTTTCCATGGATTTCTATCTGTTCATTTTAACACTGCATGTTTGGGCTAATTTGATAAAGTGGTTTTTAAAAACAACATGCGTCAATATTACAGGAAGGTTGGCCATTTTATAGAAGTGTATCTCTTTAAAATTCTCCTCTTTTAAAAGTCTCTGGTAATGTCAGATATGTATTTTAATTATTGCCATCCTGTGAACATTTTCCAACCTAACTTTCAACTTGACTTGAATCAACTCTGACAAGTTATTGATGAAAGTTACAAACATTTTTTCAGGACGGACATCATTCTGTTGTGTATCCTTTGTTCTCTGTCTGCATTGTTGTTGTTCAAATCTTTTCAAAGGTAAAAAAGAGGTATATGAATTTCCATGTGAATTTAGCCTTTGCCAGATGTGTTTGAAGGAAGGAGGGGATGTTGGATTGCTGAAAGTCTGGCCTTTACTCTTCATGACAAAGTTTTTACTTGGAAACATGGAGCAGTGGGGGATGTTAGGGGGAGGAGGTAAATGGCCTTTGCACACCACTGTATTGTTGCTGGCAATCTGCTATGGCACTCTATGCTTCTTATGGAGTCAAAATGGTGGGGGTTAGATCTGTTTTCATAGTCGATTAACTGGATATATCATGCAATCCTCCCCCACACTCCAACTGTGCTCAGTTTCTGATCATTCATTGGCCAATTATTTCACTCTGCCTGGCCAATGCTGAGGCTTAGGTAGCTGTACTGCGTCACAGGGAAGGTGGAGGTTTCTATCTTGCCTGCCCTCTTCCATCAGGCATCCTTTGCATAATTTTCACAGTTGACCACTGCACAAGCAAGCTTTAGTAGACCTGTGGAAAGAATTCTTCTCGCCATCCTGTGTCTTTGAGCATCTAAACTGAATTAATTTTAGAATTCCCTTGTTTATTGTGAAGGAATTTCAAATCAAAGTCAAATTTCCTTCTGCAAACATTTTCTGCTTTCTTTAGAATTACTTATAGTGGTAGTAGACAGTGTTGTATTTGAACAGACAAAATTCTTTATATATATATATTATTTGCAAACTGCTGGGGAAAAACAGTATATAGCTTAAAATTCTGCATTCCAGACCTATTATATGACATTGAGCAGCAACACTGGTGTTCTTATCTTTGATTCATCTTTAAGATAGGCTGAGCTATTAGTGTTTTTACTGACATTTTAAGCCTTTCCTGTCAAGCTTCGCACATGAAAGACTGCATAATTATTTAACACTGCATGTGGACCCTTGAATTTAAAAAAAAGTGAATTTTTTTAGCCACTGATTAGCGACTGATTTTACTTGAGTTGGTTGGTGCTGTTGACAACTTTTGCCGTAAATTTCTTCAGCTGAAGTTTGTTTCCTTTTCAAGTAAAAGCTATTGAAAAACGTTTATTTCCAAAACCAAAAAGTACTTTTTAAAAAAAAGTTATTTTTTTGACTGTTTGCTTTTTGCAATTTTGCCACAATCAATTTCTTAATTGTAAATAACTAAGTTATTTAAAGATTGACTAACTCACAGGTTTCCTCTGACATTCTTCAAGCATAGTTTCAAAATTTACTCTCATCATTTGAATAATAAAAGCAGCAGGCAAATCAGCAGAGAAGTGACTTGCTGCTTCACACTGATCACCAACAGTGAACATTAAAAAGCCCTGAAAGTAAAGCAAACAACATTATTTAGGGAATTGTTTTACCCTGGTAGTGAAGTTGGACTATGAAGGTTTCGTCACTGCTCAATACACTTTCATGAAAACTCTGTAATCCATAACAGATTCTTTAGATTATGGAAGAAGATGTGCCAAAAACACAAGTTCATTGGTTTTCTAGATAACATTCGCTGAAAAATATCAAAAGACTTTCATACCCAGTGTGTTTGTTTAATAATAATAATAATAATAATAATAATAATAATAATAATAATAATAATGAAATCTATTGAGAACAGTTGAGTTTGTGAATTTCATAATCCAACAGTTTAGCTGCTTGTTGCAAATGATCTTTTTTATGGCAGTGAGATGTCCAGAATGTACTTAGAATTTTACAGTTTTGCTCTTTTGGCTTAAAAGACAACGCTGAATGCTACAGGTTTAGTGATCCTTGAATATTTTTATTGTTCTGAAACACAGAACAAGTTTAACTACAGTACTTTGTTTCTGGAAAAACAAAGCTGAAGGGTGTTTTGGTTCAGGCACTGACAGATAATAAAGAACTGGTGTGTGCCTTTGGGGAAACTCAATGTGTTGGGGGTGTTTTCATGTCACAGAATACGTCTTCATTAAACGCAGGGATTAAGCCATGCGGTTACATTAGATCAAGCTCTAAATCCACTGTGGTCAATTAATGGAAGAGTGGCGGTTTGGGTTTCCTCTAAGACATTAAATAAAGTAACAAACAGAGCTCTGACACACTGGGAGTTTGGCTGGCTGTTTCTCCCTGTTCTGTCGGGATTTCTCTCAATGTAAACATCTTTACCTCGAGTGGCCGAATTTGTGAATATCACTTAGTGCAGTCAATCTTTAGATGAAATCTTTTAAATATTATCATAGCTGACATTTATTTTTTCTGTAGGGGCCTGCAAAGTCCCAGTTCATTAGACCAGTAAATGTACTGAAACAGGATTACAGAAGGCTTTAGCTTATTCATCCTCTGCCTCAGACAGCCGCTATGAGTGTCAGTCTTCGCCACGGAGCAGAGCAAACAGTGAAACAGAGCGGTCGGTCGCACATGAGGTGGAACTAACCCACACTTAGTCAATGTCCTCCCATCTTCCATCAGGAGCCAGCAGACTTACTGCTGCACTATCCTTTAACACCAACAGCACATGCAAGGTCACTAAGCTGCTGCAGAGGACACATCGGGCTTTTCAGACAAAATGCACAGATTCTTGAAGGTCAATGTAATGTTTCATTGAGCAAAATGCCTCATCACCTGCAAAACCTGGAGTAAAGATTACAGCTACAACATGCATCATGTTGTGGAAACTATGAGGCATTTCACTTTAATTTGAATTTCTTTTTACTTGTTTTTTTCTATTAAAATTCAATCATGTTTTAAAATTAAAAAAAGATTATTTAAAATGTTACTTTTACATAACTACAAATTTTTACTTGTATTTTGGTCCACACTTTGCTTGAAGTTTGCTTGAAGACTTAATGCAGTCTTCCATTGCACTGACCATGTTAATGCATAAACAATATCAAAGTAGGAATATTTTCTTGGTCAAACTCAATGCTGAAAAAATATATAAATATTTTTAATTTTTCAATCAGAATTACATGTATAGCAGTAAACATGTAACTGCTTATACTGGCCTACAACAGATCATCTGAAGAAAATCTAATGGAAATTCTGAATTAAACCTTGAAATATAATAAATAAAATCTGCTTATATTTTATTTATTTTTATTTATGATTACTTGCAAACCTATCTGATAATAGCAGGATGTCAGATTGTTTATAATATAGCAAAACATAATGTTGCATCACAATGATTAATTTTTTGCTTATTGTAAAAAAAAACTGATTCCTTTAAAAGTTAATAGAAAATCATATTCTATATTAAATGTACAGAGATGCATAGCATATGCAATAAATACTGTGTGTACCTCCCTGCATGTGTGGCCTTACCTCCGCTAATAATTAAGCAGTGGGGAAAACCTTGAGGCTGATTCCTGTTTGAGGCATTAATATTGTCATAATAAAGAACTGATACTTTTACATGCTAAAGAAGCCAAGACTTGAAGCTTTTAGTGAGTATGTTTTAACTCAGTCTAAAAGCAAACTAGCAGGATTGCAGCTTCTATAAAACTCCTCCTGTTTATCTGGCCTGTCCTTCCCTGCTCCACCTCGTAAGCTCTGGCGTCTCACAAGTTTTTAAACAGTGTCATGCCCTTTGTTTTTCAGACGTGAGCCCCCGCACTCTTTGAAGTGGGCGCCATGTTTGCACTGTGACTGTTTAATTCGGGGTGCAGCTTGATGATATTAGTGTCAGGGTTAATTGCTGATTTCAGCTGGACTTTAGAGAGGCTGCCTGGCTGGCGGTATGTAGGCATCATGTGCTGCCCAGTTCAAGATCTGGTCAGGCCAATAGTCTTAGTTACACTCACGTACACACTGCAGCTTTTCCAGTTCCTCTGATCCCTGAACATGTGACCAGACAGACATGGGACCTGGTTATCCAGCCGACTTCACAGGCCTCACAGTGGAAGCTATTTCTGAGACCTCCCAGAAAAGATCCCCTCACCTTTTTCCTTCTTCGTTAAATTGTGAAATCACCAAGGCGTTGAGACTAGTTTGTTGCCCATCAGTGGATGTCTATAATATGCGCAAATATGGAAGTGTTACAATTGTAGATCCAAGATAATTGGCTCCTCCATTACTCCTAATTATGCATGTGAAGCCTTCATTTGAGTGGGACTCATTTTTAAACCTGACACTTCTGACCAATTGGTTACATCAGGCGTGCCATTAATGTCTAAGGTCTCTATCGCCTCCAATCCTACACACTTGCAACATTTTTGTCTCTGAGTCCCAGCTTCTTTGATGGTATTTCTGGTTTCCTTCTTGAAACACTCATCTTCTGGTGAAGCTAAAACTCCCCCTGTAGTTGGAATTTTGTCACTGTTAAAGTCTCTGAGCCAAATTAAAAAGAGCAACATATGTTTGCCTGTGATATTTGTGACAAAGAAAAGCTCCTCTGAAATTTCCTTTGTTGTTTGCTTGAGGGATCATTAAAGTTCAAAGGGACTATGGGATTTTTAGGATCTACCTCTTTGCCCCTATCATCCCAGTGGGATCCTGCCAGCTTAGCTCTGTTGCTGGCAGTAAAGGCTGGGCAGCCATTCATCATGTTGCACTTCACTGTATCTCTGCTTTTAACTGAGTGTGAGTGACTTGTTAGCAGTCATCTAAATGCATTTAAAACAGGCTTTCTGAGGGTTTGTTTGTGTAAAGCAGAGAAATTCCTTTGAGAATCTCACAAGAGAAACACAGATGGTATCAGCAAGTATCTTTAAAAGTGTGTACTTTCTTCAACTATCATGCTTTTTTACTAACACCCTAGCCTTGGCTAAAAAGTATCAGTTGCTCTGTGCACTGAGAAGCTGAAATATACTGAAACGGTGCTTACTGACATATGATGTAAATATGTTTTTGCAAATAACAAACATTTCAGAGGCGTTTGAACTAAGTTTGTTCAGTCGTATCCAAACTCTTAATGCGATTATATTGTATTAAAGTATACTCTGTCTATTTTTTCACTGAAACTGTAACCAAGGGTAAAAATATTTGATTTTTATATAGTCCGACTGAGGAAAAAAACTAATCAAGTACCAATTTAAGCACCCTGAATTTGCCATTAATTTGGTACACATGCAGGCCAGAGATAAGATATTTAATGGATTTGATTTAATTTGCTCTACTTGTAATGCCACCACTTATACCCTCTGACACTGTTCTAGACATGCTAGCACTGAAGCAGCTGGATTACTTACGTACCCGTCACTATTCTGCAAGTTTACTAAATGATGTTCAGGAGTGCAGATTTGTCGGCTGCACGTCCATGATGCGAGTCTTCTGTTAAAAAATCCCAAAGGTGCTCTTTTGGATTGAGATCTGGTGAACGTGGATGGCGCTGGAGTGAACTCATTTTTATGTTTATGAAACCAGTTTGTTATTGAGCTTTGTGACATGATGGAAGTGGCAATCAAAGATGAAGGCATGGACATGGTCAGCAACAATACACATGTGGGCTGTGGTTGTTAAACGATGCCTATTGGTACCAAGGAGCCTAAAGTGTGCCTGGAAGATATCCCCCACTACACCCTGAGCACCAGCTTCAACCATTGATACAGGCCATAATGGGTCAATACTTTTATGTTGTCTCCAAATTCTTACCCTGCCATCTGGATGTTGCAGCTAAAATGGAGACCCATTGGACCAGCAATGTTTTTCCAATATGTTATTACTTAATTTTGGTGAGCCTGTGTTATTGTTGCCTCTGCTTCCTATTCTCTGAAGGATACCTAACCTCTAGATGTGAGAGAAACTGCCTGCAAAATGTCATTCATGAGCTTTATGTGCACACAACTTACTGTTAGTCCTTTCACCCATTTGCTGGGTTTGTGCTGCTGGGACAGAAGAACATTGGATTAAAAATAATAACCCAGTTTTCTGGGTTTCAGCGGAGTGTCATCATTCCAGCATTCTTCCAGGACAAACAACAAACTGATCAAACTTTACTAAACCTCTCCCATAGAGTGGAAAAAGAAATCTTAAAATGGTAAAATGATTATGTGTCATAATGCTAATGTCAGTGGATTTTTTTGATGATTTGAATTCACATCAGAGAATCAGTTTGGCCACTTAAAAAGTAACAAGTTGGGACGTGGTGGTGGCACATGGGTAAAATGTGCGACACATATTCAGAGGCTTCAGTCCTCAACACAGCTGTCGTGGGTTTGACTCCCAACCCAGGCAACATTTGCTGCATGTCTTCCCCTTCTGTACACCCCTTTTCTGTAAGCTTACAGTTGAAACTTAAGAAAATAAAGGCCACTGTGGCTGCAAAAAAAACAAAAAACAAAAAAAAAACATTTTAAAGAAGTTAATTGCCATAGTAGCTCCTTCTGTGGCTTCATCTAGGGAGACACACACAGCTAAGCAGCTAAGCAGCTAAGCTCTTCAAGTCTTTAGAATGAAAGAGAGCACATACAGTTATTGGTAGCAAAAGCTCAGCCAATGGCTTTGTCTAGGAGAGAAATTGGGTTAAACAATGAGAGACAGGGCCAAGTGTATCGTCTATAGAAGGAGAACCTTAAGTTGTTAGCAGCAGTAGTTCAGCTGATGGAAGGTGTCACAGAGAGAAAACATATAGGTAAAAGCTCAAATAAAACAGCAGATAATGCAAAATTGGAGAGTATTAGGAGAATGAAGCAGAGTTAGAAAAAGTGATCAATATGCCCTCCAGGAGCCAGGAGTCTATAGCAGCATAACTACAGAGATAGCTCATAATACCCTAAGCCACTCTTACTATAAGCTTTTACAAAAAGTAAAGTTTTAAGCCTAGCCTTAAAAGTAGACGGGTAGCGTTTTTCCACCAAAAGAATTCTAGTTCTTAAACCACTTTGGTTCAGTTGCCTTCAAACTTTGGTTTTGTTGAGCACTGACCCCCATTTGCACCAGTTATGGGAACCAAGCATGACTCATCAAACAGTGGGCGTTACACAACGACCCTGACTCAAGAAAGCATCAGCCTGTACCTGTATGGTAGTTAGTGCAGCCTACTGCTATTTTAGCATTTCCACTTTGACAAAAATTGGTCATAAAGTCAAAATAGACTATGAAGCTATGATCATTTCTATGTTGTTTTTGTGTAAGTGTGTTCATTTAATATTTAATTTAATTTTAGGGTTTTAACAAATGATGAAGTGAAGAGACTAACTATATCATTTTATACAGCGTTATATGTGGATTATGAATTTTGCTTTCAGAAATTTTATAGATTTAATAAACTTTATGACTTTGCTGTCTTAATTTTTTATCGATAATTTTATTTATTTTTTAACGATAAATTAAGACAGAAAAATCTACCCAAGGCTGGATCATACCATGACCGATTTAGCAAAACACCCCAAATCAGATTGTTTTTCACCCTGTGATTTATAATGTGGTTCAGAGAATGGATTTTTGTCCCAACCATGCTGCTTAGAACCCCAAACAAACAGTTTTTTTTATCTTAACCCTTAGCTTAGAGGGGCCACTGAAACACATTGTTGTGTTTATGTCACCAGTGTCTCCAAGAAAGCAGTGCATACTGTTTCATCAACTCCACAGGCTCACTTTACAGAGACCAGCAGAGGAAGCACCAACTTTACCAGTCAGCTGGTATAAAGCTCCAACTGGCTCCCTTAGATTAGTTAACATGCATTTAAAGCAGCACAACTTGTCATTGGGAAATCTTCCTCACTAGCTGGCATAGCAGTGATTAACAACATGCATCACTCGTAAACTCTCATTGTTCTAAAACAAAAAGCTGATCATGCAAACTTCTCAGAGCCTCCTGATGAGGGGTGGGGGGGGCAGTCCGGTCCACATAACCATTCATCATTACAGGCAGTGTTAGTCTAATCTCCTCTGGTCTCACAGCATCAGCTCTGTGTGTGGGGGCCAGAGTCATTACAGCAAATAATTTCTGTAGGGTCGTCCTCTTTTAGACTTTTCTGTCCCTCTAAATGCCTCTGGAGGACTCAGTCATGATCCAAACTCACTGCCTGGATGCCCAACAGACTCCTACTGTGTTTGAAATGTGTTCATGGAGAGTGGCTGTTGCTGCTATTTTATCTAAGCCAGTGAAAGGCGCCCGCTTCAACACGGACTTTCGCTGTTTCCTTTTGCAGTAACGAATGTCAAAATGGAGGCTGCCCAGTCTGGGCCTCTGCAACCACTTCATTAGTCGTCCCACAGTGTTTAGTTTGGTTATGATTTACAGCTTTTCCCTTCAACATCTCTCCGTTTATAATTCGTCTTCAGAGTGACAGCTCATAAGAGGATGAAACATAGTCTTAACATGTTAGTTTTTTTCATCATGTTTTTCATCAGTCATCAGTGTGTGATATGGAGCAAAAGCAACTCAAATGTTTAAAGGTGAGGGAAATGCATCTTAGATAAATCTATATGTAATATAGATTTATATAATATTTATAATGTATATTTACATTACATTCCTTTAAAGGAATGCATCACTTCTAAGAGACAATAAGAGTTGCCACATTCCTTAGCTTGAATTGTTCTTTATTTTGGGTGTTAAAATCAAGAGAAATTAGCACACCTAAATGTTTGCACCACCATGTCTGTCTGCAGGTTTTATGTTCAGCTGCACCTGTTGCAGTAAAATATTATGCAGCTCATTGCATGTTCACAGCATAGTGGTTTTTTTGTTGTTGCTGTTGTAAAGGGTAGCTTGTTACTTTCATTTCTGCACCCTTGACCAATGCAACACTACTTTTATTACTTTGACAGAAACAACTGTACGGTGCTTGTCATAAAGTTTAGTTGGACCTTTAAGGACCTTTCCCAGTATTCGTCACCAGGTTGGACTATGCAGTGTAAATGATGTTAGAATGGTGGAGAAAATCATAATATAAAGAAAAGTCATTGAAGATCTTGTGAAGATTATTAAGACAACATCAAATCACTTCAAAATTTATGTCTGATTTACTTTACGAATACTTTTGTAGATGCTGCTCAAACAATTAAAATTATAAAAAACTTTTGGCACTTTGAATTATTTGCTATTTATTTTCCAATTTTTGGTAAAATATAATGTAACAATTTTTCCTGAAATATTAACAAACTGTTGAAATCTTTTCTACCAAGGTGACATATCAACGCTTTCCCTGACAAACACTGCTAAGATGTGTTCATCAGCTACAACTGCCTCAGGGTCAGGAAGCTCAGTTTTCTAGCAGGCTTAACTTTAGCATTAGTGCTGTTGCTTAGCTAATTAAAACTGGGGCAAATCTAAATTGTTGCTTTAACACTAAAACGTTCTCAAACACACTCCTTATGACAGTTTTTAAATGGGACCAAGTTAAGATATTAATTTCTTACATAGCATATAAAAACATATCAGCATTACTGTACTGGACACAACATGATAAATGACAATAACGGTTGACTGAACCATGTTTAGTTAAATTTCCACAATTTTCACATTACATTTACATACGGAAATGCTTGAATAAAATCTAAAAACTTGTAATAGCTAATGTTTAATATCCTCTAAAATTCATTTTTATAGTGCGACAACTTTATTCAGGCAAACACTTATTGATAATGTGGATATAATTTTGCATGACTTGTGTAAACCTGCTGAAATTAAAGTACGTAAGTCTGCCATCTAGTGGCTGTTGGAGCACGCGGAACCATCTGCTGGGCCCCAGTTCAGAAACATGAATCAGATTTGAACTGACTTCATGTCTGACATGAGTGTAGCTATTTGAAGGAAAGTGTGAAAGCCACCTTACAAATCAATCCCTTACAATCAACATTGCAGGCATTCTTGAAAAGGATGCTGCTGACCCTTAGCACAACTAAGTAAACAACAACAAAATAAAAACCTACAACAGCGGACAGGATTTGTTTTACAATAGAAAAAACATTTAGAGCTGCAGCAGAGAGGATGCATTTCACCCCAAACACTGAATGTGTCTTTATACAGATCATCACTTTGTTTTTCTCTTTTATTCTGTTGATTTTTATAACAACTTGAAGAGAACGAATAAACCTGGTAAACTGGACGAGCTTTAGCGAGAGGTAATGGAAGGTTTTTCGGGGGATTCAAGTTGTTCCTTTGCTCTAGGCTGGTTAACGTCCTGTGTGTCCAGGAGGGGGCGACGAGCCTGCATGGCTGCTCACATCCTGCAGCCTATTTTCCAAAACAAACAAACATATCAAAAATATTGGAGTTAAAAAAAGACACATCCCCAAAGCTCGCTGCATGTGGCATTTTGCAAGTTTTGAATACAGTCCTTCTGATTCCCATCTAAATAGGGACTGAGGATACAAGCATGCAGAATTAACACCTCCTGGTGATCCATGTAATCTGGCCATGATCTTTTCTAGCCCGGTTATTAGATCTTCTGCTTTCATTAGCAAAGTTCCCTCAAAGCTTTGTGTGCTTTTCTCATCAACACCCGACACGTTATTTTGAGAATTAGAGGGGGAAGTGTTGCATTGTCTTGCTTTGTTTATGATATTTGTGACTGTGAGAAATGAACTCCCAAAACTGTTACAGTGAGGTAACAGGCTGAGTATTTTATCCCTCCTCCTCCTGTCTGCCAGCCCTTGAAGTATCACATCGGGCTGTGATTGGATCCCTACTGCTCAGCTGTGGGCCAGTATCAGGGCTGCACCTGAACCCAGCAGCCAATGGGCCGCCTGCCCTGCAAGATAGGCAGAGGGAGTAGCCTGCAGAGCGGCAGCACAACAACACTCCCTCTGGAAGGATCAAGCATGTTTTTACGCCGTTTCACAGCACCGTATAGGCCCTTAGTGTTTTAATAAAGCCCATGTTGACACAGACAGAATGCATCCGCGAAGCTTTCTGCAACTTTACAACAAATTCTGCAGAAGGTGTTTAGATGCTGTGTCACAAAGTAGGAAATTGATTAATATGAATGGAAGGTTTAGATTGTGGGCCATGCAGCTTTTTCGTTTTCTCATTTTTTTTTTCTAAACTCCAGAGAGGAACACGAATCCGACAAATCCAGGTTAAATTCAACAAATCTAGGCAGTACACTCAATAGAAACACAAAACAGCTCAAGCTTAAATTTAACAAAGACAACCCATGTGATCTGTGTTCAGACCAGTAATTACAAATCTTATTACAGTGCCGTGTTTTACAGACTGCGTTAGGACCGAATATAAACTATACAAAATATTAAGTAGCCACATTAAAATGATTAAATAAAAACATACTATGCGAGTTTTGTTAATTTGGTAATAATAATGTTAATAACTTAATAAAGTTAAGTTCTTTTATTTTAATGCTTATGCAAGGTTTTGAAAAAAATCTAAGGTCCAGGGCAGTCTAAGTCTGAGTTGTCAGCCCCAAATATCAGTCAGTTACAAATGAATAATGAAAAACTTCAAATACACTCAGTCAGTCATTTTCTACCGCTTCTTCCATAGTGGGTCGCGGGGGAGTTGGTGCCTATCTCCAGCAGTCTATGGCCGGGAGGGGGGGTACACCTTGGACAGGTCACCAGTCCATCGCAGGGCACTTCATTTACAAAAAGTATTTAATGTAAAACTGGCCTAAAGGTCATCAAATTCGCTTATCAGATCGATAAATAAAAAAATCTCCAAAAGATCTTAAAAAAGATAAAATCTCTTCAGAATTGTTAGATGTAAAACTGACCTAAAAATGTTGATGTAAAAGAAAACGTGTTAAAAACATCTAATATTTGGAAATAAAACTAAATAAAATGTAAATACTATTACAAATGTCCGCTGGTTATATTATTATTATGTCATTGGTTATATTCATTAAATGTCGTCATTCCCCACATGAAGCTATCCTTCCAGAGTCTGATTTTATATTGGGATGGTTGTGAATATCTGGAACTGTCCAACAGGTCAACAGAACAGATATGCTCCTCTGCTTTCACGCTCTCTCAAACAAGGAAAATATAAATGCGCTGTATGTCTTGTGCGCTAAAACGAACTGCGCAGCTTCACCATGCTGCCCTGCAAGCACTTAAACAACAACATGGAGTCGCACCGATCATTTCACAAGTTGTGAATAATCTTGGCCTTTTTACCCCGCGCCGTCACCAGTCATTAGTTATGATCCACAGGGCCTCCACGGGAGCCTATTGATCACTCATTGACTGATTGATTTAGACAAATACTTTTCTCTCCCGGAGCGCCAGGTCCAGTCGCTCTGCTCGTTAATTGAAGATAACAGAGTGACAACAATGACCCCCGTGATAGAATGAGTTTTGTGATTGTCTCTGCAGAATGAAAAGAAAATGAAGAAGGGGAGGAGGAGGAGGAGGAGGAGGAGAGGATGAAGGGGGGCTTCTCTAATTAGGAAGCGGGGCGGTGTGCAGGCTGTGGCCGGCAGGCAGGCGACAGGCGCCGGGTCCCGGACAAAAGGCTGTCTGCTGCCCTAAACTCCCCCTAACACACACACACACACACACAAAATTGGACTGCTGCGTCATGCTCCCACACAGGACTGACACACACTTCACACCAAAGAGTTCAGAGATGCCGGCGGACTGAAACTCAGTCTAATCACGTTTGTGTCGCTGAGTTCAGCTTCAAACATCACATTCTGCTAATGAAAAGCGCCATTATTATCATTATTATTAATATTCATTTCCCCACCGTATGGACAACTTGTTCAGCTGGGAACCATGTCCCCGCTTCACACCGAACACTTGGATTTGTTGTCTGGCTACAGAGGATGTGAGAGAGCTTCCTATAAATACAGATATTACTCGACGCTTTCTAAAAATACAACCATGCACACAATAGTAAAGGAGATTCTGATTGATGGTGGCCGAAACAGAGTGAAAATAGACCTGGATGACGTCACACACCTAACACAGACCGCAGCGTGAGTACCAGACATTTGTGTTGTCTTTCTAATGTTTATGTTAAACCTACAGGCCTAATGACTACCGACCAATTAGCTGTTGCCTTATTGCAAAATTATCACCGGAAATCATCCCCGCAATTTAAACCACGAGTTTTAGATGTGGGCCAACACTTTTAATAGGCCCTCATGGAAACATAACCCGAATATATTTTGTTTTCAGATTTAACATGAAAACTCCCACTTTTCCTCTTGATGTGACCGACAGAGGGCGCTATAGCACCACCTGCAATTTGCATAAATGTTCTGCGTGTGGCCATTCCTGGCTTCATTTAAAGTTGCTCGCACAATTTCTGCAAACATTTACTCTAAGAACTAGTACAATAACAACAATAAAAATGATGCAAACTTAAAGCACAACGATTTTTTATTGAAAGTGTGACACAACTCAAAAAAGGAAAACCAGCAAAAACAAGATGTTCCATCTTTGAATATATTCATGAGTATGAATGTTGCGCTCATAACAGGAACTCCTGACTTTATTAAAATAACCTGAGGTTTTTTTCTTTAAATCCGTGCGGACTTCTTTCTCGTTCCCCTCTATTTGTTGGTGAATGTGGTCTAAAACATGGCACACTCGTCTCCTAAAAATAATAATAAAATTTAAAAAAATGTCTGCGATGCTCCATACAGTTAGTTTTTTTTCCAAACCAACAAACGCTAAATAGCTCAAATTTACAGTATATGTTCATGTAAAGTAGGGAGGTAGGGGTTAATGAAGACGGGGATCAGGAACGGAAACAACAAAAAACAAAAAAAACAAATTGAAGTATATATACACGCTAATATACAGCATTGAATAAATTAATACCAATTGCATATTCTTGATCTTAGCTTTATTTACAGAAAATTTTAATTACATAAATAGTTCAGAAAGACAATTTCTGGCATAAAATGACGATGGTTAGTCTCTGTCAGACGGATTTTTCAGCTTCCATCCCTTTTTGTGAAATAAGTAGACCTGCCGTCATGAGACTCATGTTCAAGGCTCGGTTTTGCAAAAATTCATTATATAAAAAGTTGGATGCTTAAAGCTTTAAATGCAGCATATGTGTGCAGCTGCAGGTACAAACAGGTTCCATTCTTGGGTTCCTCCAGACCCTCTGTGGTTCCTCCCTAACATGACCACACACCAAAGCTTTTTTCTAGAGCTACTCTGTTTCACATCCTTAAACCTAAGTGGTTCACTTCATTATTAGTTATTTAATTGTTTAGATTCTATTGTTTTTGTATTCTTTTGATATTTAATTTTATTATTTTGAGCTAATTTTAATGCATAAAGACAAACATGGTGATGTACCTTGGTGGGGTTGAGGAGAGGGTGTCAAGCAGCAGGACTTAGTGGTGGTTGTGGTGAAAATGTCTTACAGATATTTCCCTTGTAAACCAGTCAGCTCTGTAGGAAACCTTCAATACTTGTGAATGAAAAAAAATGATTTATTATAATGAAAGACTATATTTTTGTCTACCTGCAGCTTTGTTCTGAAAATATTTTTGTAATTAGTCTTCACTGATTCTCATCTGTCAAAACCCCATGACAGTCTCTGTGATGTGCTGTACAGGTATGCACCCAAGGTTCTCTGGTATTCAAGACAAGTCTTCATCCCAGACACAAAGTCCTCATCACTTGGGAGAGTCTGCATTCAAAGAGTGCTCCCTCTGGCCCTCCAGGCCACTGACCAGTCTCTGGATGCTCTGCAGCTCATTTACTGAGTCCTTCATAGAGGTTTTGGGAGAGGCTGCCCTTCCACCCGATCCTCCAGTCTTGTGGTTGCTGTGATGATCAGGCGCTGGGCTGGTCTCCCTGCTGCCAGGTTTGGAGGACTCGGAGCCCAGGCTGAGGTTGCTGGGCAGGCCGGTGGTGATCAAGCTGGAGCTCTGAGGCAGTGACACAGGGAGCTGGTAAGGATTGAAACGTAAGCGAGGACGGGATGAGCCCAGGAAGGGATTCCTGGAGAGTGGACTGGAGGTGCTGGTTGCAGGGAGAGCTGAAGCTGAAGCTGCAGCTGCGGCAGCTGCCATGTAGGTGTACGGATACGGGAAAAGACCTCCGAAAGGAGGCATGGGGATGCCCTGCAACACAGAAGAGGAACAACTTAGAGAAACATTCAGACAGATCAGGAATTCCAATCAAAAAATGTGATTCATTGAAGAGATTTGCAAGACAGGACTGGTCTGACACCAAAGCAGTAAATATCTTTATCTTTTCAGCAACCCTCTGAACCAAAAACCAAAAAACATGTCTTTATGAGTAAAGTTTTAGTAAATTCATCTGAGACACAATAAATGCTCAGAAGATCTTCATGCTTCGATATTTTACTGTTCATTATTACAGCTTGACTTAAAAGAGAGGAAAAAAACCTGCTGATTCATGGCAGGTTAACTCCTGGTATGTGACGGACTGTGCAAGCAAAGGTCTGAATAAACAGTAACAAGCTTAAAAAGAAAAAATCTAACCTGACTACACTCATAGGCCTGAGCTCTAGGTTTTCTGCTTTGCTGTTGTCAGATAAGGCTTACAGAGGTGCAGCACTTTCAGTCTGGGTGACCTTCCTTACCTGAGAGGCAAGCATGTGCTGAGACAGATGGAAGGGGAAAGGGTTGGGAGTTCCTCCTGTGCCTTGGGCGGAGAGGCTGCCGTTTTCCAAACCACTTGCTCCGGAAACAGTGGCCAATAGATGCCCCATTCCCATAGCAGAAAAGGCTCCAGGGGCCATGGCAAACTGGCCGGGATGAAACAAAAACGGCGATCCGGTGTTTAGAGGGTTAAAGAACTGCTGACTGTGAAGCCCAGACAGAGCCAGGCTTTGTAAGTGACCTGGGCTGAAGTGCGAGGGGCTCTCCGTTTGGACCACTAGAGGGGAGAAGGTGTCCTTACTGGCACCAGTGCCTCCAGTCTCAGAGTCCTTTGTCAACACCTCTGTGGTGTCCTTCCTGTGCCTGCTCTCTGCTTTGTCCTTCTCTAGATTCCTTATACTGAATATGGATTCATCCTTCTTTTCGGCACTGGGCCGTTCCCTCGCGCGGTCCTCACACCTTGAGCTGTAGGGGGACACCGGTTCAGTCCCTGGGCTGTTTGACGCTGTGCAGCGCTCGTCATGCTGCTCCAGCTCCTGCTCACTGTCCGTGCATGCTTTCTCCTCTGGAACACAGAAATGGGAAAGACATGTAAGCCTAGTTTCCCACCAAACAAATAAACAGAGAAAATGAAAAACAACAACCAGACATATTCTAAACTCCAAAATTTGCTCACAAAATGTAGGCCTACTCACTGAGACACTACTATGTGACCTGAATTTTAAATCCATGCTGTTTTGAAGTTTGTAGTGGTGTGTATATTTTTAATTAGCTGTGTAGCTAAAAAATATATTTTTGAAAGGAAGTAAAGCAATAGAATTAGGCACAGTTTGTAGTTATAAATGTTGTATGCATTTAGCAGCAAAGCTTTTATCCAAATTCTACTGAAAAAAGTTAGAAATTGAATAAAGGGAAAAAAGATTTAATTATTTTTTTAATGTTTGAAAACAAAGAATAAAAGCCATCCAGAGACAATAAGTTTTTAAATTCGATTCCAAGCATGATATTTTCATTTTTATGTGTATGTGAACTGAGAGGTCATTCAGATGTAATAGTAATAATAATTATAATAATAATAACATTAATAATTATAATAATAATAATAATAATAATAATAATAATAATAATAATAATAATAATAATAATAATACTTATTATTATTATTATTATTATTATTACTATTATTATTATGTTGTTAACTCGGGTAAATGTCGAATTTCTAAACAATAGCTAGATTGTGAGTGACAGAATATGATTAATCCGATTTGATGAATAATAGAAGAAGAGTATCAGAATGGATTAACCAACAGAAACAACGGACTGAATGTATGCTCGGATTCAGGGATTCATTCACAGTGATTAATATTCCTGCCCTGCTACTCCAGAGCTCACCCAGGTCAACAGACAAATAGTAGGCTAATATTTCTCACCTCGGCTGGGCCTGCTGAACCTTAACGGGCTGGTGCTGGCGCCCAGCGGGGAGTGGACTGCATCTCGGCCGGCCTGAGGCTCACTAGAGGAGGCGTCCGAATCCGCGCCGTCCCGGTCCGCTTTGCACTGGTCATCATACATCCTCAGCGAAGGCATGGTCAGCTGTTTCCTGCAAATAATAATAATATTAATAATAAAAATAATAATGTAATTCTGTGTCCTCTTAAAAACCGAAAAGGAACAAGCGCATGCGCACATGCAGTCACTTTGCAGGTGTCGGATCCGTACCTTTTCTCCCTCCTGCCGTTGCCGGTGTCTCTAAATCCTTTGGCGAAAGGGTTGTTGTCAATTTTCAGCTGCGTTATCTGCCCAAAAAGCACAAGCGATAATACTTTTATTGCCAAAGTGGTAGCCTACATTTAAATGCAACACAGTTAGTTCCGCCAGCTGGTTTCTAATGAAGGAAAACTGTTGGGATTAACACAGCCGAGAACTGGACAGCAGCCACCGCTGCCCTGGATTTGCATTATTAATAAAGGTGTAAAATGGGGGCGTTACTCTTATTGGCCCCCGGAGAGAATTTCTGCCACGGATTATTCTTTATTGGGCAACACGAGTTTTGATCGTCAGGAAAAAAGTGTGCAATGCTGGAACGAATGATTATCTCAACAATGAATAATGTGGGTTGGATCCTAGCTGTGAATGCCATGTGTTGCCAACCTATGACCATGCGCGGAGCTGGAAAAAATGCCAGTGTTTTTCGGGGTTCCTGGAGGCCCTCAGTGCTTCAGGCGTTTTCCAGATAGAACAGACAGAATGTCCAGCAGGTTCTGTCCACCGCAGGCTTTTTAACTCCCTTCTAATCGACGGAGACTCTTTGCCACAAACTTTTACAAAGAACCCCCACCGAACCCCCCGCCCCGTGGACACAAATCCAAATTAGCCCACGACTCAAGATGAAGGCACACAAGAAAGGCTACTTAATGGCAATAATGTTATCCAATAAACACATATTCTAACGGCGAATTTAAATATAATGGATGTATTAGAAGAAACACACGAGAAAATAAATAAGTAAATAAAT
The DNA here is from genome assembly GCA_036173005.1 of Crenichthys baileyi. NCBI lineage: Eukaryota > Metazoa > Chordata > Actinopteri > Cyprinodontiformes > Goodeidae > Crenichthys > Crenichthys baileyi. The sequence goes on along the minus strand of JAHHUM010000878.1, from coordinate 246,234 downwards.
ACAAATAGGTCAAGTGCGCCCTATTTGATGTCGCATAGTAACTAAACACTTTCTCTGACATTTATACGCCCAATTTATCCATTTTAGCCTAATATTATGTGTCCATACCAACTGAAAACAGGCGGCACAGACCCTTTCTGAATTCACTGTGAGATAAATCTGCTCCACACACAAATCCAAGCAATTAAAAAAAGCAAGTGGAACATGGGAGTCCTCAACAGGGAAATTAGGCGACCTACAAAATCAGATTAAGTCTTCGGGGTTTTGGCGGTGGGGGGAGGGGAGGTGAATGCATTTATTATGCAAACCATAGCGGCCATATTAGTGGCCGCTGGCGGACATTGCAGGCTGCAGCGGCTCACCTTGTCGTTCTGGTACGCTGTCACCGCCACGAACTCGGTCTCCGGGAACACGTAGGTTCTAAAGGTGCTGTAGGGCAGCTTCAGGATATCGTTGGCCCGCACTATGTGGAACCTGGGCTGGTACTTGTGCATGGAGTTCAGGATGGTCTGGACCAACACACACAAAACAGCACAACTTTGGAGTAAATATCTGAGCATGTCTGAGGTTGAATATGCAGAGGTGGATGATCCAGTGTTAGCGTTGCTGTTATAATTATATGCACATACAGTGTCTGTAATTAGTTCAGGGCAAAGGGAAAGAAGAGCAGGCCACACATGTTGTCAAGAGGGATCAGAACCACAGAAAAATCAAACATGTCAAATACTATAGGTATAAAAATTCCTATTTAACAAGGATTTTAGAGATTATTTCGACGCAAATTAAAAAAATCAGAAAAATTTTAACATTAAATATTTTAAAATAAAAAAAAAATACTTAGACCACTTATAATTGTGAAAAATATTGGGTTAATTTTTTGGTACATTTCCAAGCAACGCACGCACATTTAAAAGCATGAATACAGAAATCCTAACAGCAGCAGTCTGCACAGCCTTCACAATGACCTGCAGCTTCTGTTTGCAGCCACATCCATTTTACCAGACATTTAGCTTCTAAAGCAGTACTTCTAAAAACATTTCATGCTTACCATTTATTAGAATAAAAGCGCAAAATTCAACGTAAGCTATACGGATATTAATAAGCTGACAAATTATATTATTAGGTAACAGGCTTGGTGGGATGTATCTGCCTTTCAAACATTTCATTTCGTTTGTCTCTGACCCAATTTGATAATACACCATCTAATCCCGATCCCCGCTAGCACTCGGCCCAGATGATTTTTTTCCTTCCTTCATATTCCTCTGAGCGCAGGAACAAAGATCCAGCCCTGATCCAAAGAGCCTGCCGTATAGGAGCAGGAAAATACAGCCTGATAATAAATCAGAGCCGCAGTGAAATAAATAAGCTCTGTCAACAGGCTTGGGCACATATGAACAAGCAGAGCCTACTTGGATTTTGAAAAACTTTTGCTTGGTTTTAATATTTAGAATAATTTGTATCATGGAGCAACAGCTGTTAACACTGACATTTCCCCTAGACCTACTTTTCACATCATAAAACTTCATCCTAACCTGAACTACACCATTAACACCATTATACCCAGCACACACTTCGACATGCATACATAAAATGGACTATTCAACCAAGACGGCCAATTTCATGCTGATTTAGATTACTTACAAATCCGTGTTTGTCCGAAATGTTGTTGGTTAGCTTGAGCTTGTGGAAGGCAACAGGCTTGGCCATCCACTGCTCGCCGGTGGCCGGGCTGTCCGGGTGGATGTACATCCTCTTGGGCATCTCCGGGTCAGCCTTGCCTGCCACCATCCAGCGGGAGTTGTGGAACTTGTAGCGGCAGTCGTCCGCCGCAACGATGTCCATCAGCAGGATGTATTTGGCTTTTTTATCCAGGCCGTTTATCCGCACCTTGAACGGGGGAAACATCCTTCTGCAGAGGAGGAGAAACAGGGGAAGTCAGCGCGCCGCTTAACCTGAGAGGCGGTGGAGACGACGCAGGAAAACCACAGCAGCTGTCCTGTTTTATTTTATTATAGAGAAAAAATCCACATTGTGTGTCTGTTCATGTGTGAGTGTCTGTTGTCCAGCAGTGTATTTACGAGTACACATCTTCACCTCCCTGCGTTTTCAAGTGACAGGCTCTCTATAAAAGCCAGAAGCTCTGCTGTCTCCATGAATGCAGTTTGAAAGATAAAATCCGATAAAAGCTCGGGATACAATCCCTCGAAAATACCGCAGATATGAACTCTGATCCCTCTGATGGGAGAAAATCAGACTGTGTGTGTTTGTAAATAAACTTACAAAATGTTCCAAAATGAACGTTCCAAAAATAAACCAGAAATGGAAAATAATTTAAACAAATACGTTTTGGTTTAATTCCAGCTGAACATGAGTTGTTCTCTTGGTTTGTTTTCTGGTTATTAGCAGCTCAGACTAACCATCTGTTGGCGAAGGCCTAACGTAGCATTTAATGTTTGCTGGCAGCTTGAATCTTACAAGCTGTAGTATACTTTCTGTCTTTAAGCGACGGATCTATAGGAAAACTGGAGGTCCGTAAGATAACTAATTAGAACTCGGAGAAATTCTTACCTTCCAGACTTGGTAATAACCATCTCCGTCCCGAGTTTATGAAACTGGTCCCAAAGATCCTTGGCTTCCAGCGTTACTTTGGGGTCGTCATCCACTTCCTCCTCGGGCTCCAGGCTCTTCATGCTGCGGAGATGAGCCGCCTGATGGTGGCTGAGAGCCGGGTGGAGACCAGCCTCCGCCGCCCCGGCCAGGCCGTGCTCCGGGATGGGCTTCGTGAGCGCACCGGGAGGAAGGCTGAGCGCCGGGAAGAAGGAAGGCTGCGCGGCCGCTAGAAAGGCGGACATGGGGAAGTCGGTCGGCCGGTGTGGATGGAAAGGGTGATAAGCCATTGCAGTCCCTGTAAAAACTGGATCTCTCATCGGTGCATCCACAAAAAGCGAAGTGAAACAACGATGGATGTTTTAGTGGTATCTCCGCCCCGACCAGGAGCCAGGGTAGCTCTGCGCTTCGACGGCAGATAATTTCTTTAAAGCGGTGCAGGCGGCTAAAGCCAAAACACTCAGTGTGTTTTCGGGTAGAATAAAACAGCCCAGAGTTGTTGCTGATGTCTTTTTCTTTCCTTCGGAACCTCGGCTGCGTCCTTTAGTGTCGGCGGTGCTGTGACGGCTCAGCCCGGCTGCGCTATGTCTCCTCTGCTTCAGTCATTCCACTCTGACTGGAGAGAAGTGGCCCTGTTCACTGCTGATCTGTTACTATCTCACATGTCCTTCCTGCCTCCATCCCCAGTACTAATGAACCAAGCCCCTTTGATTGCTGATTTTACGCTTTCTGGACCAATTGTGGGCCCCTATAGGCGTGGTTCTGACAGCTCCGGCCAGACTCTAGGAGAGAAGAGCAGGAGGGGTGGAGGGGCAAGAAGGTGTCGGAAGCATTAGCAGTAAGAAAACATGTCAACAGAATAAAATATTAACCAATGACAGGAAAGATCGGAAAATCCCACCCCCATTTCCAAGCCAAACACCGGGTCAGCCCTCAATGCTTGGCCGGTGGAGGCATCACCTCTCTCGGCTTGCGTTTTTACAATGTCGCCTCCGGAAAAAAAGCAACCTGTCCACAGACTCATTGTCTAAATACTCACCTTTATTCAGGGGAACAGCTTCACCGATTCACAGTCAGTGTTTCAGAACAGGAAATCCTTGACTCGCAGCCGTGCATTCCGGAGTGACTGATCTCCCAGAGCCGCTGCTCTCTGCAGCCGTTCTCCATATTAACACACAATGTAGTTATTCCGCCGGCTGTTAATGGCTCTAATGCTGGATCTGCTTCACACTGTCCCGGGTAGGTTAGCTGTGGCTCGCCTCAGACATCCCCAGCCTCTTCGAAGGGTGAGGCATTCAGCCTGGCTGTGCTTCCTGGTCAAGCTGTCGGGGAGGCAGCGGCAGAAGCAGCGGCAGCAGCGGTGCACTGAAGGCTGGAAGAGGCACAAGCTGCGTTGAAAAAAGAGGAAACGAAATTATTCACGATGAAAAAGGTCTGAGAGAAAATTCAGGGAGGAAGAAAGCGGTAAGTGTCCACTTCAGTAAAAATCTTCCTTGTTTAGTTGCTTAAAGTTTGCGGAACTTCTCTTGAATTTCTAAATCATCTCTTTGTGATTGCAGTTGTTTTTCTGGCTGTTCAGCCTCGCTTGTACTTCCACATCAAACAGGCGCGGCGATGACATGATTTAGTGCTGAGTGGGAGCTGAGAACAGGCCGCGGCAGCGCGGGATCGCCAGCAGAGTGTATCTGGTGAAACGGTGCGGACTGTGCGGGTGTCAGAGACCCGCAGGGAGCTCCCGCACGCACCGGCCTCCAGACGCTCCGCTCCGCCGAGCCTCTGCAGAAACAGTGCAGCGTCGCGGCTCCTGCTGAACTCGGACTCAGTTTAGTGAGCTGGCCGGCGCCAGTCGGCTGATGCGCCGCAACGAGAACAATCTCCTGTCTCTTTGTTTTTACCCTGAGGTGCTGCATGTGCGAGCCCCTCCGGCCCCCTCTGCAGCCTCATCTGCGGCTCCGCTCCACTTCTCCTCGGCCATGACTCGGTGTCAGATGTGAACTGTCTTTTTTTCGTTCTTTTCGGAGAAGCAGCTGCTCTGCTTGGGCCACAGGCGTCACTTAGAAAACAAAAACAGAAACAAAAAGTGATCATCTCCCTGAATTAGACCGCCAGAGACAACTGCGTATTTCCTATGAAGCTTTAAACCGAGCCGCGTCGCTGCCGCTAAAAAAAATCACAGATTATTGGCACCAAAAGTGTTTTAAATATTATAAATATATGTAAAGCTCGATTTAACACAAGAATAATCTATTATATGCAAACGCTATGTTCATTGTCTTTTATCCGCTTTATCCTAGCAATCTGCAAAGAAAAAAAAAACCCAAAGCGCTTAAAAAGGACGAAAACAAAAATTTACTCGCTTAAAATTGCTGCAGCAGTTACATAAACACATGCTCTAGGTGCACGAATTGTTTGCACATCTCCACTGTGGTACAAACTTGTTGCTCGGCTTCTTCCAGGTTTCTGAAGTCATGTGCAAGAAGCGAGCTTGCGGGCCAGACAGGAACAGCTTCCAACAGAGCCATACCTGTCTGAGTGAAAGTTCTGCGGGGGCACGGGGATGGGATAAAAATGTTTGTACTCATCCCTTATTGGCAAAGAATGGCACCTAAAATCCCATTCCAAAGTAAAATCCAAGAGGTTTCCTTACACTTCTCTTTGGGTTAGCCTGCACTGAGGCCGCACCTGACTGTTGGAGAGGCGCACCTTCAGATCTGTGGATTGGCTGTGAAGGAGCGGCTGATATTTGTTGTTTTCAAAGCTGAACAGAGCTTCACTGAGAGGGAAAAAAATTTGCAACATGTGGAGGAGGATAACGGTTTTTCTGCCGGAAAACTCAGCTGGATAATTGTATCAACAATGCTGGTGCAAATTAGTCACCATTTATTTGTTCGGTGCCCTCAAACGGCAGAGACATCTCCATTACGCGCGATTTAAAAGTCATTAAGTCGAAGGAGGACTGCTGGTAAATCTCGGAGCTGTGCGCTGACAGATTAACACATCCTCTGTGTTGGGGATTAATGGAAGCAGACAGTAAATATGCTTCTTAGACCCGCTTTTTGGGCGCATGTGGATGCGCAGCAGAGACCAGAGATGCGCACAATCAGCTAACTTTCTGAGACTGATTTTCTTGATGAGACTGATTTTCATGATAGGAAACAATATGACACAGAGCAAATTATCATCATGATCTTACTGAGAATAAGCAAATTTGGAAGGTTAAATATGAGACATCAGATCCTGCTGCAGTCGGAGCTCATATTCAAAGAGAATTATCTGCTTGCATGATGCTTTTCATACAGGAAGTTGACAAAAGCTTTTTGTGAGCGTGTCCTTGATTTGCCCGCTCAATAAAGCTCAGTACAGTTGCAGATGTGGAAATGCGCGTAAAAAGCGCATTCTGCCTCACCGGGCCCCTTGGATCAACGATCCGGGCCAAAGACGCTCTAATTACAATACAACCGGACGGTTTTGCGCCACATTCGTCCATAATTGAGTATTGTTGTTTTGTTCCTCTCATAGACATTGTTCCCTTCTTCCTTTCATCTCTCCATCTTCTCCTCCCATCTCTCTACATCATCTCTCCGGCTATATTTAGCGGCTAGACTGAGGCCTTGGCGCCAGACCGTTTAAGACCTGTCAAAGTCCCTCATATTTCCCCTTGTCACATGGACCAGCGGCCCTCTCCTCCTCCTCCTTCTCCTCCTTTTCTCTTTTCCTCCTCCTTCTCCCTCCCGCTCCGCCCATTGCGACCAGCCTTCCCCCCTGTCTTCTCCCCTGCTTCATCTCTTCCTTCTCCCCCTCCTCCTACTTCTGCTCCTGTTCTTTTCTGTTTCATGAAATCAGCTTGAACTTATGGAAAAGCGCAGTTTTTTTTCCTAAACTAGGGCAAACAGGCGCTCTAGTCCCATTCTTTGGGGAAAATAGATGCTCTGTTTGCAGATCAGTGTGACAGCTAAATGAACTCATCTCTGCAACGAAGCAGACATTTTAGTGGAAGTGACTTGATGATAAATCCACTTTGTTACATCTATCTGTCCGGCGACAGGTGGGACACCAGGTGGGGGCGCTATGGTGACCTCCGGGAGCCAGAGAAGGGTGACGGAGGTGTCACATCAGCTTCAGACAGTCTGAGGAGGTCTGATCAGGTTCAGTGTCACGGAGTGTCAGAGAAGCTCTGCTCCTTCACACTGGCCGAGCAGGATTCATTACAGCCATCCTCATTACTGGGAGCGTGAATTGATCCCAGTGATGTGCATAGAGGTCCCGCAGGTGGAGAAGTCTGTCAAGCATGCTGAAATGAAAAAACAAAACAAAAACTTTTTGGGTCTTCGTTATTCTTGCATAACAGTCATTTCTTTTAGGAAAGAAAGAACTTTCTGAATATTAAAAAATAAAACAAAACAAACCAAAACAACATGTTGGATTTTTTCATGTGAGTCTAATTTCTGCATTGATTAGTAATTAAATCGGATGTCTTCTTTATTTTTATCCATTTTTTTCCTGGTATTTTTCTGAAACCAAACTACTGCTGGGAACCTGTCGGCCTATGCGAAGCGATCTTTAAAATAAAACAAAGAATTTTTTTATTACTCATTATTCCGCTCTCTATGGATATTACAATTTAGTGTAATGTTCCTTTAAATATCTATTATTTAAATGGAAAAAAACGAGCACTAAAATTATTGTATTTTTTTAACATAGTCCCTACAGCCGCAACGGCGAGTTTATTAAAATAAACAAAATAAATAAGTCAATAAAAAAGACTGGGAGCCCAATTCTGACTGTCGAGACATAAAAAACAAAAAATGTTTCGTGAATTTTTGTAGCTGTAAAGAAATGGAATTAGGGGTGCATGTACGGACACACACACACACACACACACAAACACACACACAGAAAAGCATATAGCTGGAATGATTCTGTACAGTTTGTGGCGCCAGCTCACAACATGTCATCTGAAGGCACTTTACAGAAAAAACAAATCGACCCCATCACACAGACAGATTCCAAGTCAATTACATACATTCCATATTGATCGTAGTTATCAAGCAGTGCAGTCAAGTTCAGTTTATTATTGTAACATTTAAAATTTTGCTACTTTTGTTTCATATCAGACACCTGGAGATCGGCGTCAATCATAAAAAATATAATAAAAAATAAAAAATAATAAAAAATATGTCTTTCGAATTGCAGAAAATTTTCTGCTGTCATCCAGCTAACTTAAACATGTAGGTCAGGAGTCAGCAGCCTCGTTACTCCTGCTGCTTGTGTTGAGCACCAAACCGATGGGTCCCTTTAAAAATAGCAGATTTAGAGGTTTTCTGACTTGAAACTAAATGGACATTTTCTTAATTCTAAGTGTGTTGACAATAGAAGGAATTACATAATCATTTGTCTTAGTTAAGTTTTAAGACTAAGAAAAACATCAAGAATTCATTTTTACAAAAAACAAAAAACTAGAGAGCCTAGTTAAAAACATAAAGCTGGATAAAAATACTTTTAAAGACTTTTAAAGCTAATCTTTTTCACTGTCTTTACAGAAATATTGCTTATTTTTGTCTCATTTGAGGTCAGAGTTATTATGGACCCCAAAGGAGCTGCTGAAGAACCACATGCAGCTGTGAAGCTGCAGGTTGCAGACCCTCAGTGGAGGTGAACTGTAGGTGAGTCTGCAAATGTGTCCAGGTTAGAACCCACAGTTCCCACAATGTGCCCCAGTTTCTTCAGACCCTCTCAGGTGATCGATGTTAGAAAACACAGCGTTTCATCCCCTGTTGACTGAGTCCACTCTAATCAACATTTTTCTCACCAGGAACCATTGAAGACAGACAGGTGTTCTGTTGAGCTGCAGGGGAAGAGAAGCTTCTTCTACGGGTAGGACCTGATCTGATCTGTCTGAATTCACCTGCTGCATTCTCAGCTCAGCATGTAGCGCTACTGCCTCCAGAGAACACCTTAACATGTCTCATTTTTTTAAAACAGAATTTTAAAATACAACAAACAAAAAGACATGACAAAAAGTGGAAACATGCAGTTACAATCTGTTTTCCTGCTTTTATGTTAGAATTTCAGCTCCCAGGGTGCACTGGTTCCGGTCCAGGGTGAGACCTGCCACAGACATCCTCTGAGGTATGTTTTGAACATGGAGCTGATTGTTCTAGGTTCGGGTTCACAGCAACTTTCTTTCTTTTTTACTGCCATTTTCCGTGTTTTGTTGAAATATATGGTTTGCATTGCCTTTTACAAAGAAAGAAACATTACTGATCTCAGTGTAATAATGTATTATAATGTCCAGCATTGATTAATTGTATAAAAGGCCTGGGATTTTTACAAACTGAAGGAGTAAAATATTTGGCCTTCTAGCAGGCTGATGTTCAGATGATTTTGGTAGACATTATCTTATGCAGGGAACTATGTTATAATTTCACCTATAAATTCAGGGGCAGACCTCTGCCATGTCATGAAAATTAAAAAATATTTAATATCCGGTAACATTACAAATATCAGCTTCAACCAATCACAGCTGCTTGAAAAAATCATTTAGTCATCCTGAGACATTCCTGGCTAATATGAGAGGCAAATAAAAACAGTTACAGTATAATACTGCCTTTATTCATTTTGATCAATCATTCAGTCAGTCATTTTCTATACCGCTTCTTCCATAGTGGGTCGCGGGGAAGCTGGAATCTATCTCCAGCAGTCTATGGGTCATTTTGATCAATCTATGATAAATTATGTAATCTCAAACTGTGCTGATTAAAAGGAAAGTGTAAATATTTTCCAAACCTTTTCAGGCTTTAACATGTCATTTATCCTGTAAATTTCAGCTGAAAAACAGGAAAACGTTGTTAGAAAAATATGAAACTACAAAAGAAACTACAATCATAACACTTCCAAACTAATATTTTTATTAACCTTTTATGTTACTGAATCTAACATTAACTATATATATATATATATATAATATATATATATATATATATATATATATATATATATATATATATATATATATTTGCAAGGAGGCTTTGTTTCCTGAAAGAATTGGGGATCACTAAAATACCGGTGCTGAAGTTGTTTGGCATTTTTAATGGTTTTATTCCTGTAATTCCATTAAAGATTTTTCTACTCATTTTTGAGAAGACTTTAAATAACTTTGACATGCCTTTTTTTTATTAACATTCAAATAAAACATATATATTTTTATTGATAATTCTTTTACATTGTTTTTAATACATATATAGTTACTTAGTAGGTATACTGTGGCATATATAATATGGCTCAGTAAAGACAGTTAGCAGTAATTAGAGAAGCTATATAAGAACAGTTACAACAAATTAATTATTTATTTGATAAAAACACAAGACAGAAACAGACCAGGGAGCTTGACTAGGGGCCCACAGCAACACTGAAGGGGCTGCAGGAATTTCCAACAAGCGCTGGTTGGGTTCTACCTGTGACGACAATCTGCTGTATTCATCATGTGTCTGGACTAAGAAATAAGGCTGTAAGCCAGAACTTTTTCTTCCAAAGAAAATATTCAAGGTTGGCTTTGTTCATGGGGTTTGTGTTTTGGTCTGAAGGTAGCAAACTGGAACTAGTCCAAAGCACTGCACATCACCAACAACATGCCCACTGTGAAACATGTTGGTGTCAGCATCATGCTCTGGGGTTACTTTTCTACACATTGGACTAGACGTTGTGTCAAAGCAGATTAAATTGTGGACAGTTGAAAATGCAAGTCAGTTTTGACCCAAAACCTTTAGATTTTTGCTAGAAGGCTGAAGATAACGTGGGATTTTATTTTTTTCAGACAAATGGCTTCATCAAAATAAAATTGGTTCAGTTACATAATTTTTTTCTTTGAGGGTATGCAAACTTTTGCAGTTAGGTTAAGGCAATTTTTATTTTTTTTTACCTTCAACAAATTGGCTTGTTTTTTATTGAGTTGCACAGGATAAATTCCACATTAAAGGTGGAAAAAGTGTTAAAATTATTTATTACAGTTTTTACATTTTTAGCCTAAAAAAACTGGAATTTTAACAGGGGTGTGGAGACTTCAGAGACCCACTGTATCCACAGTCAGTCTCCCTCTGGGTGATACTGTATGTGGTCGGTCTTCTGCTCCTTAACAAAGCCCAGAAGCATGTCTTGGTTCTGTTTAATCAGGGGTTTAGTGTTGTGCTCAGTCACTATAAATTATGCTTTGTGCTGCTAAAACACACAGTAACTAGTTCAGTAATATAGCAAAATATATAATGCTTTCTAGGAACACACACTCATCCTTGTTAGAAATTATTAAATGAAGAAAACATGTATGTTAACAGTGAAATCCTGTGTATTTAGACTATGTTAACTGCTGTGAGAACATCTCACAATAAAGGAACTGCTGACTGAAAGTGGTGTTTTCTTCTCATTGCACATAAAAGTTTCTTCAGGATGAACTGGCAGAAGACTGCAGCAAGAAATCCAACCTGGCAGTATCTCCTCTGCAGGAGTCCCTCTCTTCGAACAAGTCAGACTGGAAATCACTACTTTCAGAAGAGCACAAGCACAGATTTTTATTACAATGTTTCAGGCACTGTGTTTTAAAGAGACACTTTCTTTCCATTGTGGCGCCATTCAAAATGCCATTTATTGAGATTAAATCCAGCAAATCGATTGCACTGTTCATCTGTCCGAAGGTTTGGAGTTCAGTGTTTTATTTCGATGAAGTTTGAACAAAGGACTTCTGGGATTCGAAGCTGAGCTGATTAAAAAACAAATAAACAGCGCCTTTCATTTTCTTGGCTCTTTCAGAACAAAGAGCCAGTGCTGGCCGTAAAAAGACCCTTTAATGACACTTTACTGCCTGTTAAAGATATGGTACTAATTACCTGTGGTACTGTGTTCTTAAGGTCACTGCTGCGGTTAATGTGGGAACGCATTCGGACATAAAAAAAAAATGAAAAAATCAACTTCCTCCACTTTTATTAAGCTTTTGATGCATGGATGCAGGAAAGTAAAGTCATATTCTTACAAACAACAAGCGGTTGCTCACAATTTTTAAATTCACGATATTTTCAGTCCATCTGATGGCTGTCATGCAGAAGATGTTCACAACACTGCCAGTTTATAAAAGGGGCAATTACTTTACATCGATTCAAAAAACGAATTCACAAATAATAGGAAAATGACTTTCATAAAAGGACTCATAGATCATCACTCAGGAGTCAAAACATGAAAAGAAAATACAGAGAGACAGATGGCCAACTTTAGCGTGCACAATTAGAATGTACTACATGGAAAGGCTGAGTGGAGCACTGAGAATGTATCTAAAAATATTCAGAAACATATCTAAATTATACTGTAAACATCCAAATTACTCCTGCAATGTAGTAATAGTGTCATCTCATTACTGCTTCTTTTGTCAAATGTAATTACATGAAAATCAGAGGCTAGAAGGGAGTAAATTCAATCAAAAACATTTAGCGAGAGGCCATGAGAGCAGTCACACACACCTACACACACACATTCACACACACAGGGAGGGAAAAAGGAGCTGCTACACATCACTGACTGGAATACACGTTTTTCCTCCTCTGCTGGTGATCCTTTCCTTACAGCCCAAACAGACAATAGGCACTCCATCAACCTCAGAACCACACGTTGAGGACGACAGAGCAGCACAGAGGAGACAACAACTCGTTTGCAACGTCTCAGTGGACGCAACAACAAGGTAACAGCCAGCGTCAGATTGATCTGGGGGGTACAGTTAAAAAAACATGAACTCCTGTAAAAACAGTTCCTGACACCTCCCAAGTGGATCAGACTCATAAATGGTTTGGGAATTATTTTTTATAGCTTTGAAAACATGTCTCCACTTTGACATTGACCAAATTTTGGGGAAATCTGGCATTACAACTGACTAAAAAGCTTCACCAAACAAAAGCATCACAACTCTGAATCCTATCAACGTAACCAGCTGGGCTCCTGCTGATTTCTGACCAGCTGTATGAGAGCAGATAAAAACATGTTTATTTCAGTGTAACTTGAGTGTGAGCAGGCTGGCCGGTCGGAGGAGGGGAGGTGGGGCTTTAGGGGAAATTGGTGGGGAAGAGGCTGAGCGGCTGGCTCTCGTTGGTGGGCAGAGGGGAGCGGTATCCTTCGAAGTTGCGTGGGATGCTGCCGCTCGTGGAGCCCGAGCTGTTGCTGAGGGTTTCGATGCTGCCCTCCCTCTGCAGCTCTGCAGGAAACACAAACACAACAAAAACAATGATGAGGTAGCGCCACCAGCTCCCACTTAGCTGTTGTCAGCAACAAAGAAATGGATGAAAGGTAGATGTGCACGTGTCACTGTTTCCTTATTTCAACAATGCCCTGGAGTGCATCTCTCTCTTATAGTGCACGATATTAGACAGGAGGTGATTTTGTTGTGGTGATTGATGGAAATAAACATATACATATAGACATATAACACTTTTTGACCACCAGAATCACAGGCTCTCTAATGGTGCTAGAACTGTCTGATACCCTGCGAGCAGCGTTTGGGGGGGGGCTGAACTGATAACTCAGCGTAGGCTGAGGGATCTCAGCCACAACAACTTCCAGCATTAAATTGTTCTGTTTCTGGGTCAGATTCAGATGCAACCAGGCACTCATAGTTCTTTGAGAATCCATTCCTCAGCAGCTCAGGGTTAGGCTGCATTGGTTGTAATGTTTTGGCTCATCAGAGTTAAATGTGGCCTGTAATTTGCCTTCGCTGGACAGATTTGGCCGGGTACTGCCACATAATATTACACAACCTGCTGCACTTTGGGCTCAATGAGAAGACAGCCAAGTCATCAAGTTTTTATTTCAAATCTGACTGTTTCCATGTTTATCAGCGGTTATATTTGATGTGACAGTGTAAAGTTTACTTATGTATTTTTTATTTTTAGATTTAAATTTTAAAGTTGTAATGTTCTGGGGTTCTACATCATTAGAAATTCTGTTTTGATTTACATCATTTGGGTTTTTGTATTACTAATAAAAAGAACAAACTGCAACAACCTAATCAAGTTTAATGCATTTAAGTTGCCATGTTTTCTAATTAACTACCAAGAAGAATCTAAATCAAGTGTTGAAATGTCCATCTGGGTAAAATATAAAACATATCCAGTTGATGAGACTGGATGATAGCTGACATCGTCTCTACAAGACAAGGAGGAGACAAGCTTTTATTTATTGGAAACTAGGATCCCCTTTTTTGTTTCCAGAAATGGAGTAAAGGTTTAGCAAACTGTAAACTGCGATTAAAATAACTGTAATCACAGGTGGTTTGGTTGCCAAAAAAGAATTAAAATCTTTCTATTTATGTTTTCACAAATATATAAAGATTTTTAACCAATCACTGTTCAGTGTGAAATGATCAGGTTTGGGTGTAATTTATCCCATTATTTTTAGATTTTGAACAAAAGGAGTTCAAATACAGTCTGGAGATAAAAAAAAACCCTTAGTTTAGCACCCATAGGAAGCTCAAAAGCAGATGCTAACTTCAGCCTTGTTAGTGGCAAACAGTCAGTCAGAGTATTCTTCAGTGTGGGCCAATAAACCATTACCATATTTTACTGAGTAAAAGAAAACGACGATAATGATAAAGGCAAGCTTTAAAGGTCGATAAGACAGATAATACACGAGGCCAATCAGTCCAGCACTTTCTAAGCATTTTTTCACAGTGGAAAAGAGACTGTAACCAGTAGTATTAACTTGTTTTGCATTCTTTGTTGCTTGTACTTATAACACATTTGCACTCTTAAACTTAACAGTATGTGTTTTTTGTACATTGATATACTGCTAGTTGAGAAATGTGACTTTTAAAATTGTTTACTTGCAATCAATAATGTCCCACAATGCTTAAGGGAATTGTTTATTAAATTTATGTCAGATTTAATAAACAATCAAAAATATATTTCATTAGTTATTAATAATGTTGAATTTAATTCAATTCAGTTTATTTCAATTCAGTTTATTTATATAGCGCCAATTCACAACACATGTCGTCTCAAGGCACTTCACAAAAGTCAGGTACATACATTCCAATTAGTCCTAACCATTGAACAGTGCAGTCAGATTCAGTTATTTATTCAAATTGGATAAAAAGTTTTTCTATCTAAGGAAACCCAACAGATTGCATCCAGTCAGTGACTTGCAGCATTCACTTCTCCTGGATGAGCATGTAGAGACAGTGGACAGTCACTGGCGTTGACTTTGCAGCAATCCCTCATACTGAGCATGCATGTAGTGACAGTGGAGAGGAAATACTCCCTTTTAACAGGAAGAAACCTCCAGCAGAACCAGGCTCAGTGTGAGCGGCCATCTGCCACGACCGACTGGGGGTTAGAGAGAACAGAGCAGAGACACAAAGAGAACAAGGAAGCAATGATCCAGGAGTACTTTCTATGGGAAGGAAAAGTAAATGTTAATGGATGTAGCTCCTTTAGTCGTTTCACCTAGAAAGAAAGAACAGATAAACTCTGAGCCAGTTGTCAAGGTTAGTGTCAGGATGTGACATTTTGGACTTTGTTTGTGGTTTTGTGTTTTGTTTTGCTAGATGTTTCTTGTTTGAGGTTTTGAATTCATGTTTATTGCTTTCTGTGTTCTGACAGTTCTGGTTTCCTTTTGCCTCCCAGTGTGTTCTCCTCTCGTCATTAGTTTTCCTCTTTTAGTTGTTAATTACTCAGTTTTTGTCCCCTTTACATTCATTGTCCCTCTTAGCTCTGTTTCCTCTAATTTATCTTTATTCTCCAGTCCCTCCTTTTAAAGGTTAGCTTTAGTTACTGTTTACTTTGATTCTAGTCCGCATTTCCTCTGCTTCATTCTCAGTTTGTTCTATCAGTGTTTACTTTTGTAGTCAGGGTTTCTTTATGGTTTCTTCTGCTAGTCCTTAGATCTTAGGTTGTTGTGCTACCTCCAGTTCTCAGTTTCCTTTAGTTCATGTTTATTCTTGTTTCTGTTTTATCTTGGTCTGTAGTTTTCGTTTAGGTCTGTTTCACTGTTTTGTTAATCAGTCCCTTTCCTCATGTCTTAGTCTTATTAGGTTCACCTGCTCCCTCTGTCTCCCTGCTTCCATGTCACACCTGTTCTCTGTTTCTTTGATTATCTGCCCTTTGTTCCCCTCTCATGTCTCTCTGTATATTAGTTGGTCTGTGCTCTTTTTTCCCTGCTGGTTCCTCTGTTTGTTCACACTCTGTTCTGCCTGTTCATTCACGCTCGCAACCCTCGTCCTTGACACGTTCCTGCAGTGTCAGTAAGTTGTTTTGGATTAAGACTCTGGTCAGTACCTGCAGTGTGTTTTTGTTAAGTTTTTTGAATAAAGTTGAACACTATCCAATATGCTGCTGCCAAGCTTTTGCCTGCGCTTCAGTCCACCTCAAAACCACACCGTGACAGTCTGAAAGAGAGCACATATAATTAGTTACACTAAAAGCTCAGTCAATCGCCATGTCTAGGAGAGAGAAAGGGTTAAACACTAAAAGACAAGGCCATGTGGATCATCGGTAGAGGGTGAGCATTAAGTTGTTGCCAGCAGAAGCTTGGAGGATTCCCCTCTCCAGAAAGGTGTCACAGGTAGACACAGAGTCAGGCCAGGTGTAGCTTCTAGGAAGAGAAATGTAGAATGTAGTGAAGAGGGTGAAAGTGGTCATTATGTCCTCCAGCAGCCTAAGCCTATAGCAGCATTACTACAGAGATAGCTCAGGATAACCTAAGCCACTCTAACTATAAGCTTTATCAAAAAGGAAAGTTTTAAACCTAGCCTTAAAAGTAGACAGTTTGTCCATCTAGAGCCCACTGATGGCCATTGTTATACTAAAAACCACAATGATTGGGATACCTCTCTCTGTCAGATTGACCATAACCATTGGAAAAGAGAGGGGGTCATACAGGTGGCAGAAATGGAGGGTGTGTTTGCACCTCGACCATAACTGAGCCGGTTTAGGCTAAACCTGACTCCCCCTTACTCCATCCAACAGGGAGGGAAAATTTTATGTTATTTTAGTTTTTATTAAAACAGATGCTAGCTTAGACAACTGGACTGCCAATGTGAAACTAGCTTGTGATAATTATTAAAACTGTTCAGTACTGAAAAAAACATTGTGATTTTTTTACCCTGCATTTTATTTCCATCCAGCCATCATATCATATCATATAACATGAAGTGAAGCCAGACATCATACTCTCCAGGGACACTCTCCAGCTCCTCTTGGCAAATATCAAACTTCCTCCCAGTGGAACATGCAGAAAAATACTGAGGCCAACCAACCTTATGGGCTTGCCTTTCAGTTCAGCTCCTTCTTCACTATGCTTAACAGATCAATTGACAGATGAAAAACCTGTCAGCTTTTCTATTCTCTACATGCTCATCCGGGAGGAGGGAATGCTGCAAGTCACTGACTGGATGCAATCTGCTGGGTTTCCTTAGAGAGAAAAACTTTTTATCCATTTTGAATAAATAACTAACTCTGACCGCACTGTTCAATGGTTAGGATTAATTGGAATGTATGTACCTGACTTTTGTGAAGCGCCTTGAGACGACATGTGTTGTGAATTGGCGCTATATAAATAAACTGAATTAAATTGAATTGAAATATTTGCTGTGTGATAGGTGCCAAAGAAGCAATGACATAGGAAGCTCATTCAATTATCATCCATATGATCGAAATAAGCAGCAGAGAGAAATAATAACTTGCAGAAGTTTCCAGGCTTTATATCATGGATTGTCCAAGCCGCTCTGGTCAAGATCTGGCCATGAGGAATGCATTACTGTTATTACATGCTGTAAACCATATCCGTCGATACGCGGACGAAATGGCGTGCGCCTAAGTGGCAGCACAGTATTAAGATGGTGATGCATGCAGTGCATTGTGACGCCCATCAGTCGTCCAGCTGTGTTTCATTTCCTTTTTTTGCCCAGCTGCTCTGCTCACATTGGCTGATACACCACAATCACATACACCAACCTGTATCTGAGACAGTGTAGAACTGTCAACTACACATCAGGAGGGTGATATGATCACAAATTTACATGAGGAGAGAAGAGCGAGTGGTCTTTGTTCATGGCACTCTGTCAAATAAAAGAGGCACACATCAAGCCCACTGACTAACAAATGTCTTCTGAGCATGAAAGTGATGAGAAGGCAAACTGGTAACAATTCAGGGTTGGGGTTGCATACAAATGCAGGCCAC
Organism: Crenichthys baileyi; assembly: GCA_036173005.1. Classification (NCBI taxonomy): domain Eukaryota; kingdom Metazoa; phylum Chordata; class Actinopteri; order Cyprinodontiformes; family Goodeidae; genus Crenichthys; species Crenichthys baileyi. The sequence continues at coordinate 228,423 of JAHHUM010000878.1, read as the reverse complement.
ACATTTCAGAATTCTAACTGTAAATTTTTTCTTCTACTCCACAATTGTGCATTACTTTTGTTTGCCTATCAAATAGAATGTCATTAAAGGACATCGGAGTTTGTGGGATTGTCAGGGATTTATACTTCTGCAAGACGCTGTACGATGGTTGCACAATATTAGTGATGTGACAGCTTCACATAAATTAAAATGTAGCCATGTTGAAATTTAAAAGAAAACTGTGGGCTCCTAACATGTTTGTTGCCCTAAAAAACATTCTTAACAACAGTTTTAGTTAAGAAAGATATGGTTACAATAAAATCATAGTATTTGTAATGCTTTAGCACTTATTATGGCCTAACATACATTTAACACCTACTGGAGTGAGGCTACATTAATAAAACACCGTGTTTAAGTATACAAGGTTTCGTTTCTTTAATATTTAGAGGGAAAAATCTGTTGCCTGTAGTTTTGAAAAAAAGTAGAACCATACCTCTAATGTCTGAGACATAAATTGTAATGTTAACCATGCAGTGTTCTGCTTTAACAATAGGAATTTGTGTAAACGCCAAGAACAATAGATCATATGTTGAGATATAGATCTGACCTATACTTTCACTCTGATATCTGTTTTAAAGAATTCCCTCTGCTTGTTGTCATTGCCCTACATTAACATACAAATTCTCTCCACTGTCCACTGACCCAGAAATTATCAAAGAGTACTAAATAGCTAAAAAGTGCTTTTAAAGTCCTATTTTAGTGACACGAAACCACAGCATGGATTTAATATTTCCTGCGTATGTTGAGATCTAATGTGGACACTGTCTCTGTCATGGTGGGCACACAGGAAGTGGGAACTTCTCACTTTGGCTCAGAAACCCTAATATCAACCGCAGAATTATTATCCCAGCTCGCGCACCGTGTGCCACACAGCAGTGTCATCCATGCCTGCTGCCAGCTCTCCCACCCCTGCCTCTTTAATTCCCCCAGTACTACACAGGGCAGTTATGCTGCAATAATCCCAGGCAGAGGAGAGCGCTGCCTGTTCAGACAGCTTTGTTTCACTTAATATTAAGCTTTACGAGGCAGATGCAGATCAATGATTAAAAAGTTAATAGCTGCTTGTTTTACTATAAATAAATGTCTTGTCTGGTCATAGAGCAATATCATTTTTACCAACATACAAACATGGTAAAACATTTACATGCTATGCAAAATCAAGGGTTTTATCCTACTGAATAAATGATCTGAGCGGGTTCAATCTAATCTCAACTGTACCAAAACACACAACAGATTGCAGGCTGTCATTATTTATATAAAACCAAAACAGAAATGAAAAGACTACCTTCATCCTAGAGATTTGGTAATGAAAGTAGCAGCCAAAGGCTGCTGATCAAATACAAGTAATTAACTCATTATCAGGTCATCAGGTCTGAAAAGCCAGAGTTCTGGCAGTTTGCTGCTCACTTTTCAGGTGATGCCAGAAAGGAACTACATCAGCAAGGACTTTACAGAGGCAACAACAGCTGCTTATCAACCTGGGAAGGGTTATAGGGCTATTGCCACACGATTGAAGCCCATCATTTTCTAGAGAGACAGCCTAAACAAAAGTGGAAACTATTTAATCCAGGAGTAGGCATTCCTGCAAATTCTCACTAGTATTAGACAGTGTAACACTCTGAGAAACAGCAACAATGCAAGAAATGCATCCAGACTCCACAGGCCTCAGTTAGCATGTTCAAGGGCTTCTATCTATAAAAACATTGCGGCAGCACAACGTAGGCTTGCAACATTTTTATCGTCCTGATATGTGAAACCCTAGAATAGAAAGAGGGTATAATTTCTTTTTCCCATAACTGTAACAGTAAGAATATAGGTCACCTGTAATATTAGCCCTTTTTCCAGTGATGGCTGCAACTAAGCAGAAATACGTGTTCAGCTTGAGCCTCACCTCTGCAGCTCTGTGCAGTAGCTCACCCTTGGGTCCCTGAGGAAGACTGAGACTTGTAATGTTCCAGTTTTGTTGTTATAAACTCTGCTGAATTACTTTGAATTTTTTCACATAAGATGTACAAAGCCCTGTTAACTCTGCATAACCTTCCAAGCTTTCCTTCTTTCTCCACTACTACCCATGACTGCCACAACTCACCCTCTCAGCTTGCCTTTTTGCTAGTCCCAGCTGGAGCTGCTGTTCAATGTGTCCTTGTTATTGTAGGTGCTGTAAGCTGCAGAACGCCCCAGCAAAGCCCCAAAGGCCCTTTCTAGTGCTGCCTAATCCACTTCATTGTGTGACGCCTACCAGCTATTCAACAAGTCTTAACCTCTCACGCCCCCAACACAATCCCAGAGCACTCCCATGTTGAGGATATTTTCCTCTGGGACTTATGTAGTAAGGTAAAGCAATGAGGTTATTTGCAACGCGGTTTTGTGTGATGTGATGTGTAGATAATGCTGACCTGGAGAGAGTCCAGAGTAGGCATTGAAACTACTCCCGGGTTTGGCTGATATGGGATTTAAAATAGATTGGCATTTCAGCTGACTAACAAAAATATTGTGCTTCTACATAGGAGGCTTATCCTTAAAAGTGCCAAAAAATGACATATTTGAAACACAAAAACTAAAGAAGAAGATAGGGCTATCTGACTGTAATGTAAACTCTTTTATGTAAGAGGAAGACGATACATTTCATCATCTTTAAGACACAAACAGCTCTATCCTCTGGAGTCTTTTTGTGGATAGTCAAATCCTTAAACTCTTTACATATGCTGGGAGAAGCCATGTTCAGCTACAACTGCTTGCCACACAACAAGAAAATGCAAGCAAACACAAGATAGAGAGCTTGTAAAAGCAGTGAAAACCAGGGCTTGATATTAGACAGATTATTCAGGTCAGACTATGATATCAGGTGGAGAGAGCCTGGAAGCTCTTAGCTGTGTTAAATTAGATAAGCATTTAGGTATTTTTTTGGGACAACCTTTTACAGAATTCGACACGTCTAACAACGCAGCAGCGAGTTAATACCACATTAGCAAATCGGACATACAGAGGGGACGGTCACAAATGGTTCGGTCTGCACCCTCGGCTGTGAACAGGCCTTAATCCTCTTATACTTTCACACAAACACACACAGGCGCCAGTATACACACTTTCATTTTCATACAAACACACTGGCTAAATCAACTCTCAAATGCAAACTAAAACAAACTGTGCAGTTGTGGGTAATAAAGTCTGTTTTCTGAGCCAGACCAGAATTACTAGTTATAGTTTAGATGCCAGTATTCTAATTTAGATAATACATGTTTAATGTTCACTGACAGGGTAAGAAATGGATGAAGCAAAATGATAGGACAGATACTGTTTAAACATAACACTGAAACTATTAACTATCATTTGTGATCTTAATGCTTCCCAAAGTGAGTTTCAGGAATTAACAGAGGAGTTGTGAAACCCTTGATTTAATGGGTGGGGGTGTGGGGTGATTCTGAGATGGACCCCCAGCATAATTTCACCACAATAAATTAAAAAGAGCAGATATGAAATGATAAAAAAATATAGTAATGGTTACTGAGCCATTTTGCTTGTCTATTTTAATAGCAACGTTTGTATTCTTCAACCAACAATAGTCAGAGTCACAGATCTTTGCTACTTCAACTCTGTGGGTCAAAAGTTAAAATGTTATGTGTTATTTAAAGTATGGCAGTGTAGCATTAGGAAACACACAAAGGCTGACCTTAAAACATATTTCACTATTTTGACCAAAAACCATGAAAAAGTGTTTAGGTGACATTAGACTGAACTAATTAATCTTCTATCCTACAAACTGTGAAATGTTGTAAAATGTAAATACTCTTTTAAATTAATTATGTTTTTTTCTCCTAAGTAAGCAGAATGCAGCCTTGTCCTTCCTGCTTAGTAGTACAGGTCTCAGACCTTGAGCGTACTGCTACCACAGGAATATTCCTAGCTAGGCCTGTTTAGGAAGTCTGTCTCTCGGAAAGGTGAGAGAATGATTTTGAAAAATAGAATCATTTTTTTCTAATGGTTATTTAAGTGTAAACGTGTCATCCTGTCTTCTGTGTACACATGAGAGTGGAAGTGATGAAGGAGAGATGGTGGAGACAGCCAGTCAGACAGTTATGGACTGACCAGCCTACACACACTGAAACAAGAAGCTTGGTCCAATTGGGTCCATAAACAGGTTTCACTTTTTTAAAATTCAGATTTGCTGTTTTGATTCACCGTAATATTTTTTAATCTTTCAGCAAGATTGCTCACGATTTGATGAGGAACTGCTGAACCTCTAACAACTGTGTCAAGATAAAAACAGCCAGTGCCTTCCCGAATAGACAACCTCCAGGACAGGTAAAACAAATACTGTAGAGAGATTCTCTGTACTTAGCTGAGGAACAGAACATTCAGAACTGCAGGTCAAGGGACCCAGTCTGGTTAACTGAGAGACGACCCAATGAGACCCAAAGCTAAGAGTACGGTGTCTCCTCAGTTGATCTTGGGCTGTTTTCGGGCATCGGAACCTGTCAGGCCCTGAAGGCCATCCTTTGTGGAGTTCTTCACTACTTTTCCAGACTTTCCCTCAGATTCCAGACAATGAATGTACTAATATTATGATTATGAGAAAAAACGTATCTTCATAATGTATTTCTCTAATTCCGTTCATGCAATTTAGTCTGCCTGAAAAAGAGAATTTACCCTTCAGAAAGAGAGATTTTTGACGGATTTAAGACTGATGAAAAAAAGACTAATATGATTTTTAATAAGTACTGATGCTACTCAGTATATGAGGCGACTGTGACTCAGTGGGAAGAGTGGTCGTCTAGCAATCCCAAAGTTGTGGGTTCGATTCCAGCTTCCTACTGCCACATGTTGATGTGCCCCTGGGCAAGGCACTTAACCTCAAGTTTCCTACCGATCTGCGTATCAGTCTAGAATGTGTGGGCATTTGTAAGTGCGACTGTGTGAATGTGGCTCTAGTGTAAAACGCTTGAGTGGTTGGTATGACTGGAAAGCATTATATAAGTTCAGTGCATTTACTATTACTCATGCACTGTTAAGACACTATCGTCATTCTCTACAGCAGAGTCTCATTCACTAGTTTTAGTCCTACACCAATCTCTTAACTAAGATTAAACCTACCTCAGCTGCATGGAAGTTAAGTTGAAGTAAATTATGTTCTGAGGAGGTGAAGAAATTGTCTACAAAACAAGATGTCCTCTCAAGGATGAATAAATGTCATTTATACAGGCATAGACATAACAACTGCTGTTGATAATAAGAAAATTGCTATTGGAGTGTTTGTTGATATTAAAATAATTTATTTTCCCACTCTAAATCATGATTTACTGTTAAAAAGCTGGAACGCTCTAGGATCGGAGGGCTTGGTTTATAGTGTATTAAAAGTTATTTAAGTGGCAGACGGCAGGATGTGAAACTGAGATGTGAGTACTCAGTGTTTGGACATTGATTGTGGGGTTTCACATGGGTCCTACATTTTTTATCATTTATGTAAATCACATTTAGAACATTTCTAAAGTTATTCAAATTATTTGCTGATGATGTACACATTTTCTGTGTTTGAGATACTATGGAACAGCTGTCTAAAGATGTCACTGAATAAATGAAAAAGCTAACAAACTGTCTTTACATGTTAGCAAAGCTAAATGATCCTGTTTGTGAACTGTAGAATGGACAAGGAACTGAAAATACAGATAAATGAAGTAAATGTTGAAAGAGTGCATGAAGTCAAATTTCTTGGTGTTATAAGTGATGATTAACAGAACTGGAAACCTCACATCAGATATATGCAAAGTAAAATATCAAAAAGTATTTCTATGTTGCACAAAGCTAAATGTGTTAGATGAAAAAGCACTTTCCATTCTGTACTGTTCATTAGTTTTACCATAAGTTACTGCACAGAGACTAGGGGGAACAACTATAAAACAACGCAGCAATCATTGATCATAGTTACAAAAAGAGCATTGAGAGTAATCAACAAGACTCTGTTAAGGATAACACTTCTTATGTTTACTGTTGTTCTTCTTATCTCTATAACCATTCCTCTGCCTTATTTAGAATAAAAGTGTTAAAAGTTTAGTTCTGTTTGAGAGTCGTTCCTTTAAGAGAAAGTTTTATAGACAGTGGGGTGGGGAAAAGGGCTGTGGGGACTCTGACAGCTCAGTACTGGAATCATACTAAACCCCTATTTATACAATCAAAGTTATTAAAACAGACTGATGTAGTCTACTACAATCTAATCTAGTAATGTATAAAGCTAAAAATAACCAACGGCCAGAAATTATTAAAAAAATATTCAGAAGAATGGAAGCAGGTTATCATAACATTAATGAATTTTGTGACAGGAAATTCTAATGAATAAAAATTAGCAATTTGCATTTCTTAATCCTTGCCCAAATGAAATGTTGTGTTATAAGACAGCAAATTAACCAAATGAAGAGTTTTTGAGTAAGTGCAAAGATTTTCACTCACAGTTGAAATGTGCCTTCTAAAGAACTTCTTCAATGGGCCAGATGGCCCTTCTTCCTTACCCTACCAGACAGAACTTTACTTATACTAGCAATCATCTGCATAGATGGATACTAACATAACACATTTATTTCCTCTTTTAATTGTCAAAACAAAATTTTTGTGTCTCATCAGTTCCAAAATAAGAACCCACACAGATAGCACTTCCTAAAACCATGATGAGCATTCTGTGTGTTTCATGTTGACGTGCACCACTGAGGAGCATTCAAAGAAGTTCTCACTGTAAACCAGCAAGGTATCTTGTCCATTCCTTTCTCAATCCTCTGTCTAACAGAAACTGGGGTGGGGGCAGTGACCCATGGTGATGGTATCCTACTTATCCTAGATGATTGTTTCTGTGTTATGACTTTAATTCCATCGTTGCCTCCAGCTGTCTCTGATTAGTGTTCTCTCGTCCAAATCCACACCTGACTGAGGCCCCCACAGACAGAAATGCACACTTGATAATATAAAAACTGATTCAAAAATAAAAATGTGCTGTGCTATATTTTTATTTTTCTTAGAAAGCTCAAAACTGCAGTTTTTTTTAATGAACTTACCTTTTTACCTGGTTATAATGGTGAAATAACTTGGGATACAGCACCTTATAGCTTAAAATTGTGCTGTTATGAAAGCATGAATAAAAATACCTAACATTATGTTTGATGCACTGGTAATCTTAGTTAAAAGTACAATATAACTGCATTTACATGACAAAGGTTCAAAAACAGTAGCATGACTGGATTTTGTGATTTCATTCAGAGTTTTTTTCATGAATTCATTTTCTCTCCTGGTGTAATCCATACATGGTTCCTGAGAGATATGCCTTCCCGGCAGTCAATGCACCAGAAGCAGGGGACATCCTGGAGAGATCCCCAGTCCTTCATACAACAATAAAGAGACAGACAAGACAAAAAATCCTTCACACATCTACTTATACTAATTTTGGGGGTCAACAATAAGCATAATAGTTTTTGGACTGAGGACATATGAGCACCAAGAAAATACTACACAGACAGGTCTTAGAACATGAAAACTCCACACAGAAGAGGCAGCTTTGCAGTTTTGCAATTTAACAATAAATGTTTAAATCCATGCTGACATATGATGGCACTGGGGTTGACCACAAGGAAGGGTCATTGATCAAGACTGGCCAACAAAGCCTTATAAAACAAACAGGGGTGGTGGGGGGACAGTTGAAGGACAATGACCTTTAGACTTCCATAACAGTTGCTTTTCCCAATTCCCATTTCATTCACAGTCCTTTCATTTTAATTTTCCTTTTTTATTTTATAGAGTTCACCAGTGTTATTTTGGCATCAGTATACGTTCCACCTTCTGCTGTTGCCGACACGATGTGATGTCATCAGTGCAGTTGTTGCTAAGCTACAGACACAACACCTCAATGCATTTGTGGCAATATCTGTTGATTTTAATCATGCTTCACTCTCTGCTACACTTCCAACGTTTCAACAGTTTGTCGGCTGCTCTACTATAGAAAACAAAACGTTGGATTTGTTTTATGCAAATGTCAAGGACTCATACATTTCTAAACCTAGACCTCCTCTAGGCAAATCAGATCACAATCTTGTTTTTCTCTGCTTCATATACAGGGGTTGGACAATGAAACTGAAACACCTGGTTTTAGTCCACAATAATATATTAGTATGGTGTAGGGCCTCCTTTTGCGGCCAATACAGCGTCAATTTGTCTTGGGAATGACATATACAAGTCCTGCACAGTGGTCAGAGGGATTTTAAGCCATTCTTCTTGCAGGATAGTGGCCAGGTCACTACGTGATACTGGTGAAAATGTTTCCTGACTTGCTCCTCCAAAACACCCCAAAGTGGCTCAATAATATTTAGATCTGATGACTGTGCAGGCCATGGGAGATGTTCAACTTCACTTTCATGTTCATCAAACCAATCTTTCACCAGTCCTTCTGTGTGTACTGGTGCATTGTCATTCTTATACACGGCACCGCCTTCAGGATACAATGTTTGAACCATTGGATGCACATGGTCCTCAAGAATGGTTCGGTAGTCCTTGGCAGTGACGCGCCCATCTAGCACAAGTATTGGGCCAAGGGAATGCCATGATATGGCAGCCCAAACCATCACTGATCCACCCCCATGCTTCACTCTGGGCATGCAACAGTCTGGGTGGTACGCTTCTTTGGGGCTTCTCCACACCGTAACTCTCTCGGATGTGGGGAAAACAGTAAAGGTGGACTCATCAGAGAACAATACATGTTTCACATTGTCCACAGCCCGAGATTTGCGCTCCTTGCACCATTGAAACCGACGTTTGGCATTTGCATGAGTGACCAAATGTTTGGCTATAGCAGCCCGGCCCGGCCGACGGACAGTTCTGGTGGAAACAGGAGAGTTGAGGTGCACATTTAATTCTGCCGTGATTTGGGCAGCCGTGGTTTTATGTTTTTTGGATACAATCCGGGTTAGCACCCGAACATCCCTTTCAGACAGCTTCCTCTTGCGTCCACAGTTAATCCTGTTGGATGTGTTTCGTCCTTCTTTGTTGTTGTAATTATAGATTATTGATTAATTGAATATTTATCAAGAATTATAATTAAAATCATAATCCGATAAAATTAACTCCTTAACCAAAATCCTCGTTTATGAATTGAAACCAGAGCTGTCCTCTGGTGTTGTAATTATGGCTCAAGGCCTCTGATAATTACAATTATCAAATGTCATTGTTTAATCAACCGTTTCTGCCGAAACGTGGGGAACTTTGCCTTATTTTGACTGACAAATCACTCTTGCACAAAATAAACACAAAACGCCTCCTCTTTATCTACGTGAAAATTTATTAAATCAATCAGCCGGATACAATCAACTCCCCGATTCAATAATCTTCACCTACTCAAACATGCAAAGTTCTACACAAAAGGGTAAAATATCTAACTAACAAAATAAAGCAAAACAGCAGTGTGTGTGTATTGAATCAACCAGCGGTTATGGCAAAAGTGGTAATATTACAAAGGAATGTGGTTTTGAACGAAGTTTGGAAACAGCCCGCCAGATAGCGTGGCACAGCTGGACACGGGCTGTCATAAAACCCCCAAAGCAAAGTTGTAAACTCAGCTTAGACAAAGAGTCATAAACCTTTTGGCGGCAAATTAGCAAGCAGTAAAGTTGGAACAAAGAAAATGGTGAATTTCACCATGAGGTTACTGTCGTAGTCCAGTATTACCGGCGCTCCGGTGTTCGCTCGTTAACGACACAACTTGTGAGACGCGGCGGCCTCAGGACTCAATACAATGTTGCATGCAAATACAATTTCATAACATCAGACTATAAGTTGCGATTCTGATCGCACTAAAAATCCTATCTCTCTCTACCCTGCCCAGACTACTTCTAATAAAGAAATCAAAGAAAATAATAAAAGATGGGTATTACTTTGTGGAGCAATTCTTCAGGGCTGCCCGCGTGAGTTAACGTGCGTCCACGGTTAACTTCGGGAAGAGTGGTCAATCTTCGTCCTTTGGCCTCCTTGGCGAAAGGGAAAAATATGATCTGACCGTCAGCAGTCGACTAGAACAAAAAAACAAGTGGCGATCCGTCTCCTTGAAACTTCTTTTGTTACGTCTTAAAACTAACACCTTCGATCGGTAAAGTTGAAATTTCTGGCCTTCTTATTCCAGGAATTTCTGTCATGAACGTTCTTTTCGTGGCCAACGATGGAGAATAAATGAAGACTCCACGTGGAACCTCTTCTTCTCCAGAGGATGCTTCAGTTGCGTGGTAATCTGTCGAGATCTCCAGCTGAAAAGCAAGGTTTAAAACGCCTGCCTTCCATATATAATCTCGTGTGACGTCAGACCTCTTGTGACGTCAGACTTGGGACGTCCCCGTCCTACCAGCCGCAGTGTCCACTGGGATTTGTAGTGGCGGACGATACTGGATACAAAATGGCCGATGATGTCGAAAGGCCTGGTGGTGTCCAGCAATGTGTAAACTGTCCAATATTCAGCAAACAAGTGGTCCAACATTGTGGTATGCTGACATTACCCTGGATACCGTGGCTCTTGATACATCACAAAGACTTGCTGTCTTGGTCACAGATGTGCCAGCAAGACGTGCACCAACAATTTGTCCTCTTTTGAACTCTGGTATGTCACCCATAATGTTGTGTGCATTTCAATATTTTGAGCAAAACTGTGCTCTTGCCCTGCTAATTAAACCTTCATACTCTGTTCTTCCTGGTGCAATGCGCAATTAATGAAGACTGGCTACCAGGCTGGTCCAATTTAGCCATGAAACCTCCCACACTAAAATGAATGGTGTTTCAGTTTCAGTGTCCAACCCCTGTATATGCCCCTTGTTCAGAGGCAACCTGGAATAAAGAGAACTGTGAGAAGATGGTCACAGGAAGATGGAGAAGACTGGAATGCACTGTGCCAGCCACATGGAGAGGACATCAATGCCATGACTGTGTAACTGACTATATCAACTTCTGAGTGGATATCACCATCCCCACCAGAACGTTGAGAAGCTTCCCCAATAACAAACGTTCTGTACTGCTACCCACCCATTACCCTATTAAGACAGTGTCTCGCCTACGGCCAAAATTGAGTAGATTAAAAAATAATCTAAAAGGAGTAAATCAGGAAAATCTCATAAAAATAAACACAACTCAGACTAAAAAGAAAAATAAGACAATTAAATGTGGCCTACTGATCATAAGATCTCTCTCTTCAAAGACTTTGCTAGTTAGTGACCTGATTTGTGACAGATTGATTTATTTTGCCTCACAGAAACCTGGCTGCAGCAAGAGGATTATGTTAATATAAATGAGTCAACTCCTACTAATTATTTAAATTTTCACATTCCTCGAAAATCCAAATTGCATAAAACCACTTCTGTTTGTTGTTTTGTACCGTCCACCAGGCCCTTACTCTCAATTTTTAGATCAGTTTTCAGACCGTTTATCTGATTTAGTGTTAAATACAGATAAGGTTATTATAGTGGGGGAGTTTAACATTCATGTTGACACTGAAAGTGATAGCTTAAATATTGCCTTTAATGCTATCTTAGACTCATTTTGCTTTGCTCAAAACATTAACAAACCTACCCACCTTTGTCTTCATTCTCTGGACCTTGTGCTGACATATGGCATTGAGTGTAAAGACATAACAATATTTTCTCATAACCCTGTGCTGTCTGACCATTTCTTAATAACCTTTGAGTTTAATTTAACCGAGTACTCCACACCTGAAAGAAAATTTCATTATAGTAGATCATTATCAGACGATGCTGTAACAACCTTTAAAGAATCTGTTCCAATTTTAATCTCCTCATTATTACTGAAAAACACAGTGGAGGGCAAAAATTTTGTTTCTGCCCCTTCACAAATTGATTATTTTGTTCATAGTGTTTCTTCATCATTGCGTGATGCATTAGACAATGCAGCCCCCTTGAAAAAGAAGGTAATCATTCATAGGAGGCTGACTCCCTGGTTTAATTCAGAGCTGCGTACTTTAAAGCACAACGTTAGAGAACTGGAGAGAAAATGGCGCTCTACACACCTAGAGGATTCCTACTTAATCTGGAAAAATAGCCTACTGTTGTATAAAAAGACACTTCGCCAAGCCAGAACAGCTTATTTCTCATCATTAATAGAAGAGAACAAGAATAATCCTAGGTTTCGATTTAGTACAGTTGCTAAACTTACACAGAGACATAGCTCTGTTGAGCCATCCATTCCCTTAGCTCTTAGCAGTCATGACTTTATGGGATTCTTCTTAAATAAAATTGATTCTATTAAAAATAAAATCTTTGACATACTCCCAAAGATGATTACTTCATCCTCAGCAAGTGAAACAACATTGGAAATAACTGTAGAACCTGATTTGTGTTTGGACTGTTTTGATCCTGTGGAGCTTCCTGAGTTATCAGAAATATTAGCTTCATCTAAACCATCAACTTTTAGGTTAGACCCAATCCCAACCAAATAATTTAAGGAAGTGTTCCCTCTGATTACCAGCCCCATTTTAGATATGATTAATCTATCCTTAGTAAATGGATATGTACCACAGGCTTTTAAGGTAGCTGTAATTAAACCTTTACTTAGGAAACCTTTGCTTGATCGAGATGACTTGAAAAATTACAGACCTACTGTATATCCAATCTTCCATTCATATCTAAAATTCTTGAGAAAATAGTTGCTAATCAAATGTGTGAGCATTTACACAGCAATGACCTGTTTGAAGAGTTTCAGTCAGGCTTCAGAGCTCATAGCACTGAAACAGCTCTGCTGAAAGTCACTAATGATATTCTTATTGCCTCAGATAATGGACTTGTGTCTGTACTTGTCCTCTTAGATCTCAGTGCTGCATTTGATACAGTCGACCATAATATTCTCTTAAAAAGGCTGGAATATGCTGTAGGGATCAGGGGAACAGCGCTAGGCTGGTTTAAATCTTATCTGTCTGACAGATTCCAGTTTGTTCATGTAAATGATAAATCATCTTTAAACTCCAGGGTTAATTGTGGAGTACCACAGGGTTCAGTACTTGGGCCAATTCTCTTTACTATATATATGCTTCCAATAGGTCAAATTATCAGGCAGCATAGGATAAATTTTCACTGTTACACTGATGATTCTCAGCTTTACTTATCCATAAACCCTGATGAACCCAACCAGTTAGATAGACTACAAGCATGTCTGGAAGATATATAAATTTGGATGACTTTAAATTTTTTGCTTCTAAATCCAGACAAGACAGAAGTTGTCGTCTTTGGACCGGAGTCTTTAAAAAAGAAACTGCTTAGTCAATCACTTAACCTGGATGGCATTAAATTGACCTCCGGTAATAAAGTAAAAAACCTTGGTGTTACTTTTGACTAGGACATGTCATTTAAATCCCATATTAAACAGGTTTCTAGGATTTCCTTCTTTCACTTCCGGAACATTGCCAAAATTAGAAATATTCTATCCAGGAGTGACGCTGAAAAACTAGTCCATGCATTTGTTACTTCAAGGCTGGACTATTGTAATTCTTTACTATCAGGATGTCCACAAAATGCAGTTAAAAGCCTGAGCGGATTCAAAATGCTGCGGCAAGAGCTCTGATGAAAATTAAAAAGAGAGATCATATTTCTCCTATTTTAGCTTCCCTTCATTGGCTCCCTGTTAAATCCAGAATAGATTTTAAAATTCTCCTCCTCACATATAAAGCCCTTAATGATCTAGCTCCATCATACATCAGAGATCTGATTGTTCCATACGTTCCTAACAGGGCACTTCGTTCTCAGACTGCAGGTTTACTGGTGGTTCCTAGAGTCTCTAGAAGTAGAGCCTTGCTCCCTCCCTGTTGGATGGAGTAAGGGGGAGTCAGGTTTAGCCTAAACCAGCTTAGTTATGGTTGAGGTGCAAACACACCCTCCATTTCTGCTACCTGTATGACCCCTTCTCTTTTCCAGTGGTTATAATCAGTCTGACAGAGAGAGGTATCCCAATCCTTGTGGTTTTTAGTATAACAATGACCATCAGTAGGACCCTTTGTGGGGTGCCTTGAGACGACATTGTTGTAATTAAGCGCCTTCTAACTAAATAATCTAAACTGAAACTATCTGTGTAGTTATGCTGCTATAGGCTTAGGCTGCTGGAGGACATAATGACCACTTTCACCCTCTTCGCTACATTCTCACACTACTCTCCAATTTTGCATTATTTGCTGTTATTCTAGCTTTTAACTTTGTTCTCTCTTTTCTCTTCCTAAAAGCTACACCTGGCCTGGCTCTGTGTCTACCTGTGACACCTTTCTGGAGAGGGGCATCGTCCGAGCTTCTGCTGGCAACAACTTAATGCTCACCCTCTACCGATGATCCACATGGCCCTGTCTTTCATGTCTTTCAGTGTTTAACCCTTTCTCTCTCCTAGACATGGCTACTGGCTGAGCTTTTATTGTGACTAACTCTATGTCCTCTCTTTCAGACCCTAACCTTGAAAACTGGCTCAGAGTTTATCTGTTCTTTCTTTTTAGATGAAACGACTAAAGGAGCTACATCCATTAACATTTACTTTTCCTTCCCATAGAAAGGGATTGCTGCAAAGTCAACGCCAGTGACTGTCCACTGTCTCTACATGTTCATCCGGGAGGAGGGAATGCTGCAAGTCACTGACTGGATGCAATCTGCTGGGTTTCCTTTCCTTAGATAGAAAAAACTTTTTATCCAATTTGAATAAATAACAGAATCTGGCTGCACTGTTCAATGATTAAGATTAATTGGAATGTATGTACCTGACTTTTGTGAAGTGCCTTGAGACGACATGTGTTGTGAATTGGCGCTATATAAATAAACTGAATTGAATTGAATTAGCACTGAGGTGGTCATGATGCACAATGATAAGGTACCAAGCCTTCTACAACTGGTTCAGTTCAAAGTAATAACTTTAACACATAAGATACTCTCTCCCTATGCAGCATGGACTAAACTAGTATAAAAATCACAGTGGTAAAATTGGTGATGGGGAAGGAAACATCTTAAAAAATTTGGCGCAAATATGCTCTTGAAGATGCCACGCTTCGCTGCAGTTCTTTATCAGAGAGTTTCTGAGATTTCTTTTACCTCCCTTAGCATCCTGTTCACTGTGCCTGGTGGCAAGATAAATATGGATCTTATCCAGCCCAGTGCCTAAGAGAAAAGGGCCTCTGTGTCACATCATATCTATATCCCAGCAAAACAAATTCATACTGTAGCTTACTAAATAGAAGTTCATTGAACATCTTCAAATGTATAGCATACATTTAAAAAAATATACAACAGTTGGAAGGTGTAGCAACAACTATAGCACTGGTGATTCTGTGAAAAACAATAATTTGAAAAAAAAAAAAAAAAACCCAGAGCAGCCAGGATTGAAATACACACACAGACGCAAAGTAAACTAATTCTCTAGTCAGACCACCTTAACACTGCCAAATATTTACAAACCTTTTTAAACTTTGCTCATTTTAAAACCATAATATTTCAGAACTTGAAAATACAAAGCTCTGTCGCACCAACAAAATATATAAAGAACCATCCTCAATATTATCCATGTTATGTATGTTCTACACATGTCAAGGTCACTATATGAGCTCTTGCTCTGCACAATCCTTAGAAAGCTGTCCAGTTGGACGACTGAGTCCACATTAGAGGGAAAGCTCATTAATATCTACCGGAGATCATGATGATGGACTGTGAAAAGCCAGGCTTAACACACCCTCCTGTGTAAAGGACAGCACACATTAATGCAGATAGACACACCCCCTCGAACACACACATACACAAAACCCCACGTACACTGTAAAGTGTATGTCAGCAAATATCATGAGTGCTAATAGACCCACAGGATGGTGAAACATATCATTACAGGATGCTTTAGAAATTACTGGGTTCATTATTTTTGTATACGCTGCCTTGCACAGGGCCTTTGTCACTTATCACACAGTCTGTAGCGTATTTAATTCAGCTTTTATTTGAGATACCAACACAAAGTAGTGTATCATTGAGAAGTGGAAGGAATGCCATACACGGTTGTCAACATTTTTATAAATGAAGAATTAAAAAACTACAGCCAGAGTATCTCAATTGAATTCAGATCTAGACTTTGACTGGGTCATTTTAACATATGGACATGCCTTGATCTAAACCATTTCATTGTGGCTCTGGCTGGATGTTTAGGGTTGTTATTCTGCTGGAAGGTGAACCTCCAACCCAGAACAAAATCTTTTACAGTCTCTAACAAGGTTTCTTCCAGGTAAGCTTCACTGTTTGTGCTGAAGAAAAACCATCATGTTTAACTGTTTGGATGGTATGTTCAGGCTGATGTGTAAGGTTAGTTTTACCCACACATACTGTATACATACATTCCTGCACTTATGCCAGAAAGCTAAATATTGGTCACTTATGACCCGAGCACCTTCTTCTACATGTTTGCTGTGTCCCCACATTATATGTGGCAAACTTTAAATAGGACCTCTTGGAGTGTTTGACTCATAGTTGTACCGTCATATGATTCTCCCATCTGAGCTGTGCATCTCTGCAGCTCCTCCAGAGCTTCTCTGATTCATGCTCTTCTTGTCCAACCTGCCAATTTAGGTGGACAACAATGTCTCGGTAAGTGTGCAGTTGTGCCCTGCTCTTTTTATTTGGGATGAGGAATTCAATAGTGCTCTGATACATCCAAAGCTTGGAGTATTGTTCTGGCAGAGTCTATTTACTAATTTGATTACTTCTTCAAACTGTGTACAACATCAGTAAAATACAGTGAAGTCAGTTTAAACTGACAACATGAAAAAGCAGGACCTTGCAAGCTATGTGTTTGCTTAAATATACAGTGTCTTGCAAAAGTATTCAAACCTCTTTAACTTTTTGACATCAAATTACAGCCACAAACTTTAATGAATTTCATTGGGACTTTATGTGATAGACAAACACAAAGTTTGTCTTTCATCCATCCATCCATTGTTTTTCACTTATCCGAGATCGGGTCGCAGGGGCAACAGGCCCAGGGGAGAACCCCAGACATCCCTCTACCCAGCAACACCCTCCATCTCAATCTTGGGGATCCCAAGGTGTTCCCAGTCCAGACGGGATATATAGTCCCTGAAGCGAGTTCTGGGTTTTCCCTGGGGTCTCCTCCAAGTGGGACATACCTAGAAAACCTCAAAAGGGGAGGCCCTTAATAGCCACCCAGATACCCCATACCCTCACAGCAACCCCCACGAAATACTAGATCCACAAAATACATGTACTGTAGATCAGAGAAGCATACTCCCATGACCTGTGAGGGTAAAGATCTTGACCAGTGTTCTAGTCCCCCTTCCAAAGCAATACACAGCTTGGGATGGTGCCCGTTTAGCTTTTCTGAGTCGCCAAACCGTTTTCCAGAACTTCC
This sequence comes from Crenichthys baileyi, assembly GCA_036173005.1. Taxonomy (NCBI): domain Eukaryota; kingdom Metazoa; phylum Chordata; class Actinopteri; order Cyprinodontiformes; family Goodeidae; genus Crenichthys; species Crenichthys baileyi. The sequence continues at coordinate 210,999 of JAHHUM010000878.1, read as the reverse complement.
TTGAGGCCAACCGAAGATCCCACTCCATAGTCTCTCAAAATTCCTCCCATGCCCACGTTTTTGCTTCCACAAGCACAGAAGTTGCAGTCCTTCGGGCCACCTGGTACCTGTCAGCTGCTCCAGAAGTCCCCATGGACAACCAAGCCCTAAAGGACTCCTTCTTCAGGCTGACGGCTTCCATCACCACTGGTGTCCAACAGCGGGTCATCTGGTTGCCATTGTGACAGGCATCGTGCAAACCTTCAGGCCACAGCATCTGAAAGCCACATCTGCAATGGAGGTCCTGAACATGGTCCATGTCCCCAACCTCCCTCGGGACACGAGAGAAATTCTCCCAGAAGTCTTTCACACAGACTATTTACTAACTAAATGACTTCTCAAGGGGATAAGTTGCACTGGTTTTTATTTAGGGTGATTAAATACTGAAAACAAATCGGCAGCAAACTTTTCAAATTTTATTTATAAAAAATGTGAAAACCACGTATCATTTTCCTTTTGCACAATTATGCTCTACTTTGTGTTTCTACAGGTGTTTTTAATCAGCATCAAATAAAATCCCTCAAACTCTAACCATTTGTTGTTGTTGTAATGTGACAAAATGTACAAAATTATAGCTGTAGGAATACTTTAACCAGACACTGCATATTGATATTTGTCTTTTAACTTGAAACATTTTCACTAAACACACCTTTGACTACTTCTGCCTGAAGCATTGATTTCATAAACACCTTAAATCCACCAATCTACATGTCTTAAGACATTTCACAGCCTTCGAAAGCATGTAAAGCAAGACAGTAACACTGTTTAGCCATATGCACAAAAGCTTCCCACTGAGAGTGCATGACGGACAGCCTAATGCTCGAACTTCACAGGCCAGCACCTAAGTCCATGAATCACGATACTCAACAGGTTCTGTGATTAAGGAACCATTGAAAAAGAAAATAAGTGATTGATGGGAGCACTTCAGGTCCCTGAGCAGGGACTTTCTCCTCATCTTCTCAGACTATTTATTCTTAGCCTTAGTTCCATACACAAAGCTGACCACAGCTTCCCAGCGGCTGCTCATTAAAATGTGCTATAAAGGGTGAAAACAACAGGCCAGGACACTCCTGACACTCTATGTGGGCCGCTTTGAATTAGGCCTCTAAGGAAAAGGGGTGACTTCGACTGGATACTCACTGAGAGCAGACTAGCAGCGGCCTCTCCACTGGACATGTTTGGAGTTGCTTTTATTGGACAACTGCTGCTCTTAGGCAAGAGTCAGGAAAGAGCGACAAGAAACTCTGACTGGTGTAAACAATGAACATGGAAAAAAAAATGTTGTAAGGATAGGATAATATCTGTACTTTACTAGATTACACAAACATATTAAGGTTATCAAATTCACTACCGCCGATAAGAACATTTGGAGACATCTGAATTTAATAATAAGCATGTCTGGGTAAAACACAGATTTATTTTAATTTATAATTGTATTACGATGATTATCTGTTTTCTTTTGCCCAATAAATGAGTTCTGTTATTAATGATAATGGTTCTTTGACAAGTCGTTATTGATGCCTCTGAGTGCAGCAACCATCACCAGAAGTCCAACAGGATGAGAAACATAAGGAGACAAATTTCCACTTTGCCTGTAAAGGTCAACCAACTTCATTGAATTAAAACCATATGCACACTGTTAAATTAAAATGATGAACAGTCTACATTTTTTGAGCACCTTTTTGACCTCACTTTGGTTCTGAAAGTGCTTTACAATGTGTTTCCTATTCATCCATACACCCACATACACACACTACTTTGTCCTAGTTGAATCCATGTTGAATTCATAAGTACAATACCAGTCAGCACTTTGATTGTATACTGGTTTGGAGCGCTCTTCTCTTTGCGCCAGTTGTATTTTGCTTGAGAATTTAGGTGCACAATCTTAGCAGCTACTTTCATAAGTAGAAAGACTATGGCATACCATATTATTTCTTGATCCAAATGTAGCATTTTTTTGTATTTTGTTCTGTAAAGTAAAAGTTTCAAAACATAATTTTATTACTGTCCTTGGCCATACTTTCATATCTATAGTGCCAGCCACAGTTATTGGCACCAATACTTTAGCAAGTCATGAAATAAATCAATGTTTTACCGCTGTAGCACTGCATGGTAATTTGGCCTCTAATGAGTTCTGTCACCCACCTGTCATCCATTTTTACAGTAAGTGAGATTGGGAAAATATTTGTCTCTGGCCTTTTTACAAATAAACTCATAAAACCAACACAAGCTTCTTTAAAATCCTGGACATCAACAGTATCATTCAAAGAGTTCCTCTTGTGTAAGCATTTGAAAAAAAGGGCTTATGGAAGGTTAGACTAGTGAAACATCTAAACACAGTCACATACTCACATATAGTTTGATGTCATTTGACAAGCATTTTGGGAAAAGCCTGTGAGTGGCTTTGGACAGGAGGGCTGCTCTAAGCTGAAAAAGGTTGCTGGTGTTGGTGTCCACTGAGAAAACTGATGGACAGCACAGTGTCAGGAGACTGTCGCTCCTCATCACATCACATAACAGATTCGACCCACAACAATATGCCAAGCAAAGCTGCACACTGTGTTTGTAAGAAGGGAATAGAAATGAGTTAAGACATGCTCTGAATTCAGTTTAAGCATTGTTGTTAACCTGCATATAAAGATGACAGTACATAATGAAATGTGATAAATAAGGACAATGCACTGTAGCAAATCATAAGATGAGCCAATAAAAGATTTACCCCAAAAGGTTGATGATATTTCATTGAAATCCTGAAGTCACGGCAGCTGTAGCTCAGGGACAAATTGGTCTTTTTCCAGTGGTGGGGCTTTCAAATGACTTCACGATCGCCATCTTGGGTGGGAGCTGCAGCCTGTTTTCGTTGTTTTAGCGTGATCAATGAAAAAAAAAATCTCTGGACCATTCATTTAACTATGGGGAAAACTTTCTTAATTGTGGGTTGTGCTGCGCATGGTGGTCAAGACCAACGTTCTATCGTCTGCCGGCCGTGATAGAAAATCAGTGTGGGAAAACAAAAACACTGAGTACACAACGTTGACTACTGTGGCTGAATCGGATATTCAGGGCAGATTTGGACGGCTAGAACCTCATTCACGCCCGAGTGTGCAGTGCACATTTTCTGACAGGTACATAAATAATGCTCACCTATATATAATGTATTAATATTCTGGAAAGTAGTCTGCCAAGACCGTGAGCTGATCAGTTGATCCTGTATGACCCCCTCTCTTTTCCAATGGTTATGGTCAATCTGACAGAGAGAGGTATCCCAATTGTTGTGGTTTTTAGTATAACAATGGCCATCAGTGGGCTCTAGATGGACAAACTGTCTACTTTTAAGGCCAAGCTTAAAAATTTTCCTTTTTGATAAAGCTTATAGTTAGAGTGGCTTAGGTTATCCTGAGCTATCTCTGTAGTTATGCTGCTATAGGCTTAGGCTGCTGGAGGACATAATGACCACTTTCACCCTCTTCGCTACATTCTACATTTCTCTTCCTAGAAGCTACACCTGGCCTGACTCTGTGTCTACCTGTAACACCTTTCTGGAGAGGGGAATCCTCCAAGCTTCTGCTGGCAACAACTTAATGCTGACCCTCTACCGATGATCCACATGGCCCTGTCTTTTAGTGTTTAACCCTACTGACTGAGCTTTTACTGTAACTAACTCTATGTGCTCTCTTCAGACTCTATACTTGAAAACTGGCTCAGAGTTTATCTGTTCCTTCTTTCTAGGTGAAACGATTAAAGGAGCTACATCCATTAACATTTACCTTTTCCTTCCCATAGAAAGTACTCCTGGATCAGTGCTTCTTTGTTCTCTTTGTGTCTCTGCTCTGTTCTCTCTAACCCCCAGTCGGTCGTGGCAGATGGCCGCTCACACTGAGCCTAGTTCTGCTGGAGGTTTCTTCTTGTTAAAAGGGAGTTTTTCCTCTCCACTGTCGCTACATGTATGCTCAGTATGAGGGATTGCTGCAAAGTCAACGCCAGTGACTGTCCACTGTCTCTACATGCTCATCCGGGAGGAGTGAATGGTGCAAGTCACTGACTGGATGCGATCTGCTGGGTTTCCTTAGATAGAAAAACTTTTTATCCAATTTGAATAAATAACTGAATCTGACTGCACTGTTCAATGATTAAGATTAATTGGAATGTATGTACCTGACTTTTGTGAAGTGCCTTGAGACGACGTGTTGTGAATTGGCGCCATAGAAATAAACTGAATTGAACTGAATTGAATTGAATCCTGAGCTGGGTTGCAGTGCTGACTGCTGTCACCCTACTTCAGTAACCTGCGCTCTCACACCTTGACCAGCTAGATGTAGGCTGCAATTTAACTTTACTGTTATACTGTAAATGTACTATTATGTAATTATCCAATAAAAGGCAATATTGAACTTACCATGGATTTTTGCCTATGGTGTGGCTATGAAAAAATAGTTGCATACTTGTCTAAAAATTATGTGTGACCAATCATCCCGATTTGCGCTAAACAAACCAACATATGGATCCACCTTGTTGATGACCGCACTTTTCTTGAGGTACCTGGCCTCATCAGGAGGCTGTAATGACTCTAGATACTAATCTTTGGTCGAAAACGTATGCGATGTTGTGAAAAGCGTGAAGCGATACGGAGACACCCAAGATGGTGGACTGGAAGTGAGGCTGCGAGCATCTTTGGAAGGAGCTGAAACATGCCCCCTGGAAAAGGCACCTTCAAACCTGAGACAACTGTAGCAGTTTGCTCATGAGGAGTGGGCCAAAATATCTGGTGAGAGGTGCAGAAGTCTCATTGACAGTTATACTAATCGTTTGATTGCCGTGATTGCCGCAAAAGGTTGTGCAACAGAATATTAAGTTAATGGTACCATCATTTTTGTCCAGGCCTGTTTCATGAGTTTATTTTTTTTTATAATTCTGTTGAAGCATGTTTGAAAAGCAATGTCTGACTTTCATTTGTTCATTTTCATATAATTTTTATTCATTATTACCTTTGTCAGATTCAAGATATTTCTGTGACCATTGTGGGTTTTTCTTTCATTAACTGAGGGGTACCAACAATTTTGTCCACGTGTGTATCTTTGGCCATAATACACAAGTTCAAGTCTCTTTATTTTCCTTTCAAGCCTAGTGCAGCCTTTAGTGTGTGTAGTGATTTTCTTTAAGCATGTCACTTGGCTCAGAATCTAAAATGAGGAGCCATAAGACATCCCGAAGCCAGTACAGGGGGGTACAGCACCACCTTCCGTTTTCAGAATAACAAAACCACTGTTGGAGCAGAAAGTTGACTTCTTTCCATCCAAGAGAGCCGAAGGTGAGAGAACCCCAAATTAAAAATGCAAATAGTTCTAGGAGAGTAAACAGCTGTGTCTAAAACCACAGTAGGCTCTCACTTTCCCTGTTCTATGTGGTGGGTCTGGTGTGGGAAGCTGATGGATCAAATGTGGTTCAGAAACACTGAATTCCTCTACATTTTGTTACCTTCTCCCTTATACTAGCATTTGGCAATAGAACACCAAATTCTAGACTGACAAACTTTCTTTAAACGTCTGAGGCATCAGCAAACCTTTAATGAAAGTTCGTTCATTAATCAGCCCACCTGATGTATTGAACATTCAGTTTCTTATTAATCAAACCTCCCCTAACCTTCTTAAAAGTGTGATGGAATTTATTTAACGGGAGGCAACGAATTCATCCTTCAGACAGATTTTTTATGACACTGATTTCTGGTTTATTTATGGACATTAATAGAGCAAAATGCCCACAATTATTGACACCCCAGCAGAAGTATTCTTTTAATTTGACCAACATGTTGCCTTCCAACTTCAAATACTTGGAGGTTGTCTCAAAAGACGAATGGTCAAAAATACCCATGGAAACATGCAAGAAGGTGGTCAGTAATTATACGATAAAGGGGTTCCTATTGATTATCGAGAAGGGCATAGTTGGAGTTTTGACAAGCAATTTTTTTTGTTAAAATGTGAATAGAAACAGATCAATTATTTTTTCAAAAACAATACTCGTAGTTGATCGTTTTATAATCTAAGAAAATAACTTCATGTTTGAATGAAAATGATTCTGAAGTTATATCTGCCACCAAAATGAATAATTTAGGGCCGAGCTGTATGTATCTGTCCTGGATTCTCACAGGCCACAGTTGTACAAAGACCTCAACCCAACAACATACTCACAGATCTCAGTGATGCTTTTTATGAAGGCAAGTGTGAAACCGGAGCAGGAGAAAATGAAAGCAAACCCTTGTAGAGCTACTGAGGTGGTACGAAGAACAAGGTTCAAGGTTAGGTAAAACACAAATGTTCTCTAAATACTTATGAACAGCTTAGTCCAGGGAGACACAGAAACACATATTTAATACACAAACACACAGGGTGAGTCATTGAGAACATATTTCAGCTAGTCCACAAAAAAGAAACTAAAGTCTTTCAAAGGCTGCAAGTAGATAACAGGCAGACTACAAAGGGAAGCATCCATTACGTATGGCTGACCTTTGTCTGCAGTAGAAAAGCCATTTTTCAAAAGGGACAATTTTGTCACTCAGTTTCAATAAACTGAAAGTTCAACATGGAAAAGCCAGCTTTTAATCCAGAGGTTTCAACCTAAAGAACTTGGCTTCTTTTATATGAATATATGATATATGCATAGAGTAAAGGATGAAAGGGTCCGCACTGAACAACAAGCAAATGCAGCAAGGCCTGCTATAACGGACAGTGACAAACACTGAGCACTCATCGAGCCATCAAATGCTTGAATAAAGGCATTACTTAAACTCATAACGTAAGTACAAACCAACATGTTTCTCTCTCACTAATGCACACAAACACTCCTAAAGTGCTTCCTATTTTCGTATGAACTGAGGATATTTTCTGTATTATACATTTACTCACACAAAAATAAACACATGAAGCAGGATTAGTGCCTTCTTAGAAGCCATACTGAGACAAAACCATGCTGAGCCTCCACTTATTGACTGATTGCGCCAACACCTGAGCAATAAAGGAATCTGTATAACCATAATTACAGAAGACCACAAGATCAACAAGGGCAGAGTTGAACATTTATTTTAGCCAACATGCAAAGACTTTGCCTAGAAGTCTGTAAAAAAAATCATTTACAATGCATTTATGAGGATCCCAGGGCTTTTGGAAAAGAAACAGACCCACATCATCACAGATCTTCCACTGTACCTAATAGTGGGTATGATTTGGTTTTCCAAATATTTATTCTTGGTTCTACGCTAACCCCAAGGGGAGTATTTGTTGCCGAAAACCTCAATCTTAGTCTCATATGACTGAAGCACAGTAGAGCTTAGTAAATTCTATTTTTTTTTTTGTAAAGGATTGTACATAATGTCTGTTACGGAGACTCAATAAGTCTCTAACACTGATATTTGCAGGATTTTTACCTCCCTTATGGTCCTGTACTCTGTGCATGGTGACAAGACAAACATGGATCCTCATACAGCGTATTTGCCAGAGGCTAAAGAAATTGGCCTCTGTATCACATCATATGTATAAATCCAGCTAAACAACGAAGACACAAACATAAAACAATTTCACATTTAAAGTAACAACCATGGTTATCCTGTGCAATCTTAATCTCAAATTACATTCAGTCTGGGCCAGATTATTGTTCTCAATATTACAATCATTTCGGCTCATTTCCTGATTAACGACATAGACTTCCTTCTATCGCTGCTGTTTGTCTCTGAGTGATGTAGAGTGGAAAGGAGTGATTATCTTTGTTGCTTCACCATCATATAGATGCTTCTCATACATCCACTCTAATTGTTTTAATGTGGCATAAACAAGGCCGAGCTTTCATCTTGGACACGTGGCTGTTGGGAGCCTCAGTTCAGTCACACTCAGGGATTTTTATTAGCTCAATAAGCACAAAGAAAGTACATGTCAGGCCAAAGTGTACATAACACCAAAGGCAATTTACTTGCTGTTTCCCTGAGGTTGTATTTAGCTAATGGCAATGACTACTTGACATTTAATATTTCTCATGTCTGTGATCTTAAAAGTGACTGCTTTTCTTGATTTGGCTGCTTAATCAATTCAGCCTATTGAATGCCCACCAGCCTTAAGCATGAGACTTGAGGATGGCTGGTGCCCATCTCCAGTTGTCAATGAGAGAATGCACGGTACACCCAGGACAGGAAGCTAGTCCATCGCAGGTCAGTTTAGAGCGGGCAAACATACATGGTTTGGGACTGTGGAAGGTACCTAGAGTACCTGGAGAAAAAACATGCATGCATAGGGAGAACACAGACCTCCCAGGCTGGGATTCAAACCCTCGAGTGTCTTGCTGTGAAGCAACAGTGATATTAACTGTACCTCTCTGTAGCCCCAGTCTGAAATCAAAAAGAATAATTCAAATTCTGTAAGACTGGCTGTCTAACGTTTCATGACAAGTAACAACTACAAATACCATTCCGCAGTATTGACAAACAGTTCTATAACAAGATTTAGCTTTTAAAAGTTTGTAGCGTCTTGTCATAAAAACACACAAAAGAATAAAAACCCATTGCTATTTATTGGCACTGCATGATACAATTAATTAAGTACTCAACTTTTACCCCAAAGTTGAAACTAATAGATTTCAACTTGGAACTATTAACAAAAAGTGGGGAACTCAGAGGTTTCTCAACAATTATGACCTCCAAATCCAACATGGCTGTGTATTAAAGAAAGGGATAGCAAGAGTAAAAAAAAACTATGTTTATTTACAAATTTGAAATCCATCTTTATTCCCAGTTAGGAATTTAGAAAAAAATGGGATAAGCCAGTCAAAGAGGTCTTGACATTTTGTTGCACTTCTTTTTTTAGGAAGTTCCTGACAAAGCAAAGGCCGATGAACTTTAACTTCTCATCTTTTAATTTTGTGTGTGTTGTAGCTTTGCATCAAAGTTCATTTGCTTAAATTTAATTTCCAAATAATCATTACGAACATTTCTCATGAGCACCACTAAAGTAATGACAGTTTCTATTCAATTCAGTTTATTTGTATAGCGCCAGTTCACAACACATGTTGTCTCAAGGCACTTCACAAAGTCAATTCAATCGAATCATACAGGTTCCATGTCATGTACATACATTCCAGTTGATCATAGTTATCAAACAATGCAGTCAGATTCAGCTTGTTATTCAAACTGGTTAAACAGTTTTCTATCTAAGGAAACCCAGCAGATTGCATCGAGTCAGTTACTTGTAGCATTCACTCCTGCATGTAGCAACAGTTGAAAGGAAAACTCCCCTTTAAGAGGAGGAAACATCCAGCAGAACCAGAACCAGAACCAGGCTCAGTGTGAGCGGCCTTCTGCCATGACCACCTAGGGGTTTGAGACAACAAAGCATACACACACAAAGAACACAGATGCACTGATCCAGGGGTACTTTCTATGTGAAAAAAAGTAAAACGTTAAATGCAGTATAGCTCCATGAGTGGCTTTATCCAAGAGAGAAAAACAGCTGACCAGATAAGCTCTGAGACAGTTTTCAAGTCTGGAGTATGAAAGAGAGCAGTTAGTCACAGTAGATGTTCAGCCAGTAGCTATGTCCAGGAGAGAGACAGGGTTAAACACTGAAAGACAGGGCCAGACAGGGTGAGGATTAAGTTGTTGGCAGCAGCAGGTTGGCTGATGCTTCTACAAAGAGAAGAAACAGAGAGAACATAAAGTTAAAAGCTGAAATAACAACAAATAACGCAAAATTGGAAAGTAATAAAAAAAAGTCCTTATGTACTCCAGCAGCCTAAGCCTATAGCAGCATGACTACAGCGATAGCCACTCTAACTTTAAGCTTTATCAAAAAGGAATGTTTTAAGCCTAGCCTTAAAAGTAGACAGGGTGTCCGCCTCACGGACTAAAACTGGGAGCTGGTTCCACAGGAGAGGAGCCTGATAACTAAAGGATCTGCCTCCCATTCTACTTCTAGAGACTCTAGGAACCACCAGTAAACCTGCAGTCTGAGAACAAAGTGCTCTGTTAGGAACATATGGAACAATCAGATCTCTAATGTATGATGGAGCTAAATCATTAAGGGCTTTATATGTGAGGAGGAGAATTTTAAATTCTATTCTGGATTTAACAGGGAGCCAATGAAGGGAAGCTAAAATAGGAGAAATATGACCTCTCTTCAATAAAGTTTGAGAACCATATGTCCATACTTATTACCTGGAGGTAAAATTCCTTCTGCCATCTCCCTAGGCAACCTTCATGAAGGCCTTCCTCCTCTCTCTCACTGTATTATTATTGGTTAACTAAAATGTTTGTTTCATTTATCACAATAAATCCAAAAGCATTCAGAAGAAACATCAGGAAAGATTTTTAAGAATGCTATATTTGTGACTCACTGGATTTGAGGATGTTCACATGTGTAGTCGGCTGGTCTTGTCACGCTCAGCTTAGATGCATCTCTATCATGCATCGTTTCACTTATTCATGCCACCATATTTTATTGATACACACACACAGCTTTATGCAGGGTCATGTCAGGACAGATTGGTTTTATGTGATACATATTTATAAGCGAAAGTCAGAGTGATATGGTGTTGTGTTACCATGCTTGTGGAAGGGAGGGGTATTCACATTATGTCACTGCAGTTTAGGTTATTGGCATTGCTTTACAAACTAACTACTTAGATTATGTCTACCTTATATGTCTTTTAGGCATTTATGTTTCACTGTTTGGATGTGAGAGATGCAATGCAGTCTCTTGGGTTGGACTATAATTCTTAAGAATATTAGAACTATTAAGTCTATCCTTAAGTCTTTTGGCTTCTAAGCTAAAACGAACTGTATTTGCCAGACATGTTTAGATGGAACAGGGTTCGCACACCTTTCCAACAGTAAAACCTCAAGCACTTTTCAAGCATTTTCATGGTAAATTTTCAAACTATTCCAGCACCAAACTTGAGAGCAGTGCACTTTTTATTTATTGAGCCTCATAACCATGGCACACACAGCATTCCCTAAAATTCTTAAGGTTATAGTATTAATATGAAATGGACATATAGGCAGTAAGAACCCAAAAGACATCGGAGGCACAGCGCACATGACACAACATTGCCAAGCCACAGCTACTTTTTGCATAATTAAACCTAGCTAACCATCCTTACTAGCATTTTCACAAAAAATGTTTTGTTGTTGCACATTTTAAAGCTCAGCAGGTGACATAAAGCCCTAGCTTGATCTATTCTTCATACAAGCAACTTGCAATTTACCTGCAAAGTTGTAAGCTAGCTTAAATTTAAGACTCCCTCCAACTACTATGGCTTATCTGTTGCATGGCTCGAGAGCGCCGACTCTCCCACAGCGAGAAGCTGCAGGTCCTTCTTGCATATCTTGCAGGAAGCTACTTAAGGATTTGGTCCTCTTTTCAGCCACATTTTGTATCTAGTGTTTTAAAGCCAGCGGTCATTAAAAAAGGTCACCATGGGGCATGCTGCTTTCTCCCACTCACTGGAGGCGTGCACGACAAGCAAGACACAGTTACGTGCTCAAAGTACGTCTGCTTCATAGCTATGCCAGAGGACGCTGCCGGCTCAGCAGCTGATCTTTTCATCAGGTGATGTCTACGGTATTACGAAAAGGAGCAAACCCTCTTTGAGTGGCAGCGAGGCTTTCTGAGACCTCATTAAAGGCAAAATGATCCCGCTCTATTTTGTGCCTTTAACATAAAAATGTCAAACTGAAGTTTTTAATCAAACTGTTACAGTTCTCTTTGTTACAAAACGGCAGTTAGAATATCAAGCACTTTCAAAGACTTCATACCGAAATCAAGCACTTTCCCAACCTTTAAAACAGCTTGTTAAAATCCAAGCATTTTCAAGGATCTCAAGCACCCGTATGAACCCTGTTTTTTTAATCACTGATAATATTAGAAACATCTGGGCAGCTGATATTTCAGCAAATATTTTCAGGCTACTTATTCCTGTTTTATTTTTTATTACATGTTTTACTCGTACTTTTGGATGTGAAACATCTATGCAACAGTAGGCTGAAGTGAGCTGGTGGAAACAGGAGTGTCTGTCCTCCTGTGCCTCCATTGATCTGGTGGTGGAGATATTTAAGTTGAGTCACATGTTTCGTGTGTACAGATCTGCGCTGTCTCGCACACAGCCCCTGAAGACAAGAGCGATACAGTACAGATGATACACCAGAACTATCTTCTGTCTCACTGCTCACTAAGCCGCAGCTGACTGAAGTCTCAATGAGACTGGTGTCTCATTGACTGCACTTTGATCCTTTCCCATTCAGAAAGTTTAGTCTAAGAACTTGATAATTAATGGCATACTGTTCTTTGAGTTCTCACACCATATTATGAGCCATATTTTTCACTGAATAGAATTCACTGGGATCAGCCTGCGTGACAAGTCTCGATGTAGTTTAGGCCTACATGATCATAGTAAATCCACAGGAAAGCAACAGCAGCACTAGTGACAACAAGTGCCTCACAGCTGCCAAAATCAGCAGTGAAGCAAACAAGGAAAAGTGGAATGCTCCAAGCCATAAGTCCATTTCTGATGCTCTGCACAAAGTTTGACTGACCCAAAGCAGACACAGGAGCAGGGCTTTAAAAAGTGCTTTCCCACCACTCTCACTACCTTCCTCTTTCTCGCCCTAATTCTCTCTCTCACCCTTTTTTTCTGTGAACCCTGACAGCCCTGTGTATGTGTGTATCTCCCTTGAGCGAGTTGTTAAGTGCAGTCTCCAAAAAACCTCCACAAAAGCCCATTTGCAGGCAGCTCGAGCTCCATGCACAGTGTACACAAAGTACTGAGTGACACTAACAGGCATAGACACATATATAGACAATTGCACTCACACACTGAAACTCTCACACACGTAGACACAAACTCTGTGCACACACTTTTCACACTTCCCTCTGGGCAATTGAGGAAGAGTGGCAAAAGTGAGGCTGGGATAAATGATACAATGATATCCAGGCCTGACTTGTCAGTGAAGCTGAGAGAGAGGATGAGGAGGATGAAGAGGAGGAGGGGCAGGAAGTGGCAGCTTTGAATATAGGAATTATTCTTCATCATCTCACAGTGTCGCCACACATTACGCTCAAACTCTGGCCTGGCAACGTGAAGAGAGAGCGAGAAAAAGAGGTTCAAAGGGGAGGTGGGAGAAGCGCTGAAGGGCGCCTATAATGACCACACTCTGCTTTCACACTCACCATCTCTTCTCTCAGTACCATACTCTCTGGCCTCAGTCAGGCTCCCATTTCCTTTCCTGTTCTTTCACTCGGCCCTGATGTCTTTTTATACCCTCTCTTCGTCCCTGTATTTGTTCTTTCAGTCTGTCATGGAAGGAATGAGTAGCTTTCAGGGAGATAGTGCACTCATTTCTGCTCCATCTATGCCTTTCTATTCACTTATGGTTTAAAGTGAGGGGACAGCATGTCCCTCTGGGCATGTTGCAAAATGATTAACTAATAGCTCAGAGTTAGTCAAGTATCCAAATGATGTGAGTGTTTGTGTGAGAGTGTGTGGAAGGGTTTATTGTATGCATACGACAGACTGTACACAAGGTTACCCAGTGCGATCAGATTCAGTATAACTCTAAGAAGAACATATAACCTGTTGCCTGTACAGAGACACCTTAACGAAGAAAGTACCAAAAGACGTCATGTGTCCATCACCAGAAATGTTAGAGACAGACTCACAAGAGGTTTGCAGCTTTTGACTGGGCTTATCTGGTGCATGATTTATCCAGCCAGCTCCCTGAACAGAATGAAAATGACACAAATCCAACAAGCATAAAGATCATCTTATCATATCATAAAGATAAGATAGATCACACAAGAACAGGAGTGTTTCTGCATCAAGGCCACTTCTGTCATGAAAACCACATCCTATCTATGGGTTTTTGTTCTTTTATTATTTTTTTCCAGTCTTGTTGACCTGTAGTTTGTACTAGCAGGAGTAGAACAGGCACCGTAAGGGCTAAATGGTGGCATCATGAGTAAAGTAGCAGAGTTACAGGTAGTTGCCGGAGCACAGACACTAAGAACACTTCACAGCATTAGTAGTAATAGAGTTTGAAAAGGGCCGCATTGTTGGTTTGCTCGGGGTCAGGTGGTTGTATCTTGGAATTGCACGACATATGGGGTGTACACATAATGCAGCGGTCTGATGTCGAAACCCCCATGTACAGAAGGGCATCCACAAATGTTGTGAAGGTTTTGCTCACCTAAGACAAACTTCACCAAAAAAGGACCCTAATATTCTGGAAGACAATACAGAGAAACCATGACATCTGTGTCTGCCATCTAGACATCTTTAAAACACCAGTGTCAAAACAGTCTCATCACCTTTTAATACACATAGTCCCATTTCATTTCAATTCTGTGTCTCATTGTATTGCAATGGTGATGCTAAATGTCAAGACACATTGCAGAATGAATCATTGTGCAAAACCCTCAACCTTCAGCAACCACTTGAAGTAACCTCAAATTATTCTGAGGGGATTCTGGTCCACTCTTCTTTAAAACCGCACCTGTTACCCTTTAAGTTCTTATGGCCGCAGTCTGCATGCTCTGGGTGCCCCCTCCACTGATCATTCACCTGGACACTTAGCTATATATGCTCTCAGTGATTTATATTTATTAATCTTAGTAAAGGTATCAAATCATTTACACATTTTCTTTTTTTAACTTTAGTTTAATGGAAAACCTCTTTTGTAACTGTAAAAACCAATGAAGCCAATGGTACTGTAAACTTTTTAAAGTACTTAGACCTAACCTGACCCCCTGATCAATATTACACTGAAAATACAACATGACAGTCTATCTTTACGTGTAGTGTGTAAATGTGGTTGAAAAGAGAAAGGTGAAAAAAATGAAGAACTCTACTGATCTGGTTGAAATGTTGTTAGGTTTGATAAATGGGCAATAAACCTTCAATTACATCATCTTTGTTTAGGTTAAATTTGGACAGGATATATGGGCAATAAGTCCAGTTTTCAATCTTGCTTTGTGGGCTAAAAAGACATGTAATGGCTGACTTGAAAAATCCATAAAAAGATGTTGAAGGACATCCAGTCTCTAGAAGATAGAAAAATATAAATATGGTACCTACATATTAATAGATACAGCTTTGGAAGATTAAGCCAAACCAAGTCATGTTCTATTTAAGCTCTCATGTGGCTCTTGTTTGAGTGCTGTTTGTTTAGAAATTAAGCCAGCAGACATTTGAAATGATTGATTGGAAAAGAAGGACCTCCAAGCCTGTGTGAGCCTTCCCCACCCAAACCCCATTCCCCCACACATCCCTGCCTGTTGTTACTCTTATGATGGATATCAGTGTACTAAAACAAAAATGAATAGCAAAGAAACCAGTCTGTCGGCAGGATAATAGCATGGCTTTGTGTGAAATGAGTAGGAAGCCAATTCAAATACAGGATGTATTGTGTGACCATTAAATCACACAGCTGTCCGTACAGGCGTGCAGTCTACTTTCCATTTTCCCTTAATAGATCAATTAATGAGCTTTCTATGGAAAGATTTATATAACAGTAAGTCTTAAAAAGACTTTTCATTTATACATCCCAGAAAAATACATTTTTTATAGCTGCCTGCTAACTGCTCTAGAGATTACAGAAATCTATCTGCTTCTTTATGGCCGAATGACAACAGCAACCAGTTGACACCATCTTTCAAAAATCAAACAATACTAGCTCCATGTAATGCAAACAACCGATCTCACACCATTACCATGAAAGGTCCAATGAACAACATAAAGGGCTAGTTTGATTTGTTTGGAGGGTTTTTGTGTGTAGTACTGGTGAGTACTCAATTATCCTATCAGCAGTAGCTAGATCTCAAAGCGATATCAGTTTGGAGAAGCAAAGCGAAGTTCTTACGAGTCAAGCTAACAACTCTGAATTTCCCAAGCAGACAAAACAAACCCAATGCAAGGTAATTGTACATATGGTAACTTTTGTCTGAGTGTCTGTCTGCTATAGTAATTTTGCTCTTATTAGAACCTTTTTACTTTTGGAACAGATACACTATATTGTCAAAGTCAAGTAAAGTCAAGTCAAGTCAAGTTTATTTATATAGCGCTTTTCAGCAACAAGGCACTCAAGGCGCTGTCAAAGGTATTGGGTCCTACCACCAAATCGATGAATTCTTGCATTCCAATCACGTCCATGGCTGCAGGTGTACACAGGTTGGTGTGCAGAAACCGGACTGTCCTGCACAAAGCCCTGACCTCAACCTTCTTGAACACCTTTGGGATAATTTAGAGCGAGGCTGCAGTTCTGGTTTTCTCATCTAACTATGAATATGTTTTTAACAAGTCTTACAGAGGAAGTTCAGTGTAATGAAAGGTCTTCTGTTTAAATAACCATAGGTTTTTCTATGGTTCTAATCCTATAACATGACAGAGGTTTGAAGGTTTATCAAATAATGTTTGCGTAAACCTCTAGAAATTTCTATTAAGAAATCCGCTTTTTCTTTGGCCCCCACTCTGACTAGTTAATAGATAGAAAACTCCTCTCTGTTTCATCAGAGTAAAGATGCTAAAAAAGTTATCTAGTACAGGTAAGATATTAACTGTTCATAAAATCACAACAGAAACCCACTTAAAAAAACTCTTTAATCTCTTTAAACATGAAGGCTAAAGCAAGTACACACCTTGATGAAACTGTATCCATTGATAGCAGTAGAATCCTTCAGGAGAAACTCTTGAAATCTTAGTATAATGAAGTAACTGTGGAATCTGCTTCAGATACATGTTTGATCTATGACTGCTTGATGCTCCCTACCACTTGTACTGAAGTTCATGCCTTAGCAGACACAGTACTTATTGATTATTAGGGGGATGGTCATCATTTTGTGTATAGAGTAGCAACACATCCTAGATCTGGGAGGTTAACCAAGGTTCCGAGTTTGTATGACAAACAGTTACAGGACTCTTACACAACAAGAGTATGATGCTTGTCTCAGTTCCTTTCTGAAACAAACTTTCCTGTTTGAATGGAAATAATTAAAAAATCTTTGATCTGCCAGGTGTATGAATAATTTTAGTTTTAACTGTATACATGACATAAACAACTTTCTGGAATAGACAAGCTTTAAATGTCACTAAAATGATAACAGCAGCAGTTTTAATTTCCACAGATGTTCAGTAGAACAACAAGTCCTCCAAATTTTTGAAGCAGGTGCTCGGTCTGGGCATGTAACAGAAATATAATGAGTAGATGAACCAATTACTGCCCACAGGGACTAATAAATGAAGCAATCATGTTTCCTTAGAAATGAGTAACAGTAATGAGTAATGTATTAAATTTTTTCTCTCAGGAA
The DNA here is from genome assembly GCA_036173005.1 of Crenichthys baileyi. NCBI lineage: Eukaryota > Metazoa > Chordata > Actinopteri > Cyprinodontiformes > Goodeidae > Crenichthys > Crenichthys baileyi. The sequence goes on along the minus strand of JAHHUM010000878.1, from coordinate 193,630 downwards.
GCCAACACTAGGTGGTTAGATGCGTATGCTAGATTACAGACTCTTAGCAGTTGCCAGTAGCATTACAAAATGGAACATTATTTTTGATAGGTTATTGAAATGTGCCTTATATATATATCCAATTGAAAATAAAAACTGAGACCGAATGGAAAAAGTATAGTAATAAAGTAATTAAAGTAATATTGATTAATAAATGGGGAAAAGAGATGTGCAAAATCAAGCTGTTTCTTTAAGAGAGTTACAAAGCAAGAGTAAGATCCCATATTCACTCAAATGTAAACTGAAAAGACCAACATATGGACTTGTTTTATTGAGTTTGTACACACCTACAGGGGCCTACATACGGCCAAAGAGCTAATATATTTACCAAAGTGATAACATCAGAAGGCACTGGACCTCTCCCAAGGCCTACATTTGGTGTGTCACCGAGCCATGAATAAATTACGGAGAACATTTGGACTTCTAAAGAGGCTCTGCAGACCAGTCACCTGCATATGACTGTTTGGAAAAACAAACTGTGTTTTGCTCTCACACACACTGGCCAGTGTATTCACCACATGTAGATATTAGGCTGTTGATAGTAACACACATCCATCAACACAATGCCAAATAATTGCAAACACTTGAACATACACACAGACACTTAACCCTGTCTACTGACTCATGTATGTGTGCTGAATAAAGAACAGGCCCATGGAAACATGTACACATGTCCTATAATAGTGTGTGTTTATCAGTGTGTGGTATACACTTATATAGTGTCTACATACAGTATACACACACACACGGAAACACATAGACACATAGGAGGTAAAGCTCTCAGCCTCTCTGCGCTAATAAGGCTCTCCTAAATATTTGTGTTTAGTCCGCCACTGAGAGGGCCAGCTGAGATCTGAGCTGTTCAGACAGTTTTAAATGCTGTTATTATTATTACTATTATTATTACTCACAGGTTCTTTGAGTTGGGATCCAACAAAACATGCTGTCTATGACCCAGTAGGTGTGGGTGGTCCCCTGGACCTGCACCTCATCAATCAAATGAAGCTCAACATACACACTGGAGTTCAAAAATATAAAAAACAAATAAGTAGTCAGGCTATTTAAAATGATCTTCACACTATGACTTACAATGACTCAGGAGTCATGGCTAATCAGATCAGTTTTTCAAGTTAAACATTGGACTAGAATCATAATGCAACCCAAAAATGCAAGGACTAAAAAACAAGTTTTATAAGAACCTTCTTCATCAGTAAATGCAACTTTAAAACCAAAAATACATTATCGATGTCAAGCAACAGCTGGTAGTGTATACCTTATACAGATCTTTGGTTTAACTGCTATAAATTAACATCTATGATAGTGTTGAAAGCACTGTAAATAACACCTGAAGAAATCAGTCTTGCACATGCAAACTGATGGATAGCCAGATTTCTTTAGATTTCTGTGGGTAGATTACACAGAAAACCTTTGTTTAAGTCACATTAGTCATGTCAATTAACTCTAACACTGCATATATTTAGAAAATAGTTTATCATGATAGGAAGTAGAAAGAGAGACACAACACAATAAAATTTACATGGAAGGAGCAAGAGAGAAGAACAGTAATCCTTGCTGTTTCCATTGGAAATAAAATAGTAATGTGTTGAGGGAAGCTGTTAATCATGTAACTCACCATCAGGAAGTGTAAAAACGTCTTTAAAGTTTGAAATTTGAACAATTTAGAACAATGTAGAGGGAGAAAGACATCAGCAATGACCTCAAACAAGTAACTGTTGCTGTCAATGAATCTGGAAAGGATTTCCAGAGCATATGAGTCCATCGCACAACTACAACAGAAGTAGATAATATCAAGCAAATTACTGATATACTGAAGAATGGCTATCCCAGCAGGTTCATCTCATGCAATGTTTACAGAAAATGTGTGATAAGGTCCAAAACTTCATCTAAGACTGTATAAGTCTCAGCAGGCATGTTAACATTTAAAGTTCATCACAGGATATTTATTTTAAAAAATTTCAATAAGTTTGGCTTTTTTGGAATGGTTAGAGAAGAAGGTCTCAATGAATATGGTAGTGTTCTGAAATGCTTTCCTTTAAACAAATAAGCACAAAGCAGAGATGTTGGGCCAAAACTAAACACAATACTTCAGTAAAAAACACCTCATTCAGATTGTCTAGCATGGTGGTGGAGGGGGGATGATTTGGGTTTATTTGGAATGGTTGCCAGGAGAAACTTTCTTCTCATAAACACACACACCCACCGCCACCTGCACACACACACACACACACACACACACACACACACACACACACACACACACACACGTCGCGCGCGTACTCAGATTGTTTTGCCATAATGATCCCTGCTTTCTGGAATCAGAATTGATCATCATCATCAGTTATTCAGGTGGGATGTGCCAACAGTCTTTTCATCTAGTAAAACCAGCAGGAGAAACAAAGAACATGTTTCTACTTTAACATATGGCTTTTATTTCCACGGTTTCACATTTAATACTGAACTGAATTCAAACATTTAGTGATTTTTGTGGTATGGAGCTGCCAATGATGAATGATGGATTTAAATATCAGCTGATGACAGACCATAACCAAATTTTCTTCTCTTTAGTTTTGAACACCCATCCGTCAGCTCTGCTCTAAACAGATCTATCTGTAATCAAAGAAAAATGTAATCAAACAAGAAACTTTAGGATTAAGTTTGTTTTTGTTTTCACTGATGATGAAATACTGACCTAAAATGTGAACAGTCCAGAGACTCGTGGGTACAAAGCGGAAAAGCTCATCTTGATCTGGCTGTAATCTATATTTAATCCATTGCATCAGAGTGATTCCGCTCATTAAGAGACTGATAACACTTCCAGCTGTTAAAACTTCGTGTCTGGTGTATTTTTTTTTCTAAGAAAACATTTGGCAACACAGCTATAAGAATTTAAAAGCAGCTTACAGCTGGAATTTTTCCAAACTTTGGAAATATTGGATGTGGGAAACTGACATCATGCAAGCAAACTGACAAAAAAGTTAAATTGTTTCCAAGGCAGCTGAAATCCACCAGGTTGTGTTGAGCAGTTGTCCATTCTCCATATGGCTTCAATGGAATTTGTGTTGGGCAGGCACCAATAAGCCAAATCTAGTTAGCAACATTATATCATTGGAGCTAAATTTAATTTCAGTCCCAGTGTTTCAGTTGTCAGCGAGCACCCCCACCCCAACCCTCTCCGCTTCACTTCTTCATCTTCTGTTCTATCTCTCCCTCTGTCCATCCGTCCATCTCTCTCTGTAAGTGTCACCTGCCCTCCAAGCTGGCGACGCTGGGTCTCGGCCTTAGCGTGAGAGCCCCATTACTCTGACTGGAAGCTTTGTTTTCCTTGTGAATCTGCAAGAGTATGCACGCACTTGTGCATGTGTGTGAGGGTATGAGTATGTATGCTGGAGGAGAATGTCACAGAGACGGTGATTTGTTACATCAACAAGCATTCCAGTTCTGATCCTCTGAATATGTGTGAAAAGACACATAGAAGGGTGGGAAAAAGTCACATCTACTTTAGTTTGTTGTTCTGCAGACTACTTTTAGAGGCATGAAGAAAACCACTGTAAACAGCATCATGTCTGTATAAATTAAAAAGGAAATAGATGAAGCTGAAACTACTTCTAAATAAATTACCTGAGCAGTCATGTTAAAGCAGAACACAGGAAAAATACTTGAGGGTTCTGTGGTTTTAGGTGAGGTAGGACTGTGTGTGTATTTGCAATCAGCTTCAAGAACTATGTTAATGACCCCACTATGTGTCTAACTGCTGGGTCACAGCTCCCATTGAAGGGAGACATTGAGCAAGATACCATCTGCCTTGGCCCAAGTCTCACCAAAAGACGTATGTAAAGGCATAGAGAGAGCACATAAAGTTCACACAAAGACAATAACATTAACACACTATTTAAGTAGCTGTAGAAATTCATCCGAATCATCAGAACGTTGAACTTGACAATTGAACAAGGAAAGGCTTTGTATAGATGTTCTGTCCTCGCAATGTGTAGCAGGAAACTACAGGAGGAGCCCTCTCCTCCAGCTGCTATTAGCTTTCTAGTGGCTAACTGTGAGTTAGCAAACATTCATGTTTTTAACAAGATCCTTGTTGGCACAATTGTTGGTGCCCGTAACAATCCCTTTAAAAATAAATGTACCTGAAGCCTTTTTTATATAACTTAAGCATTGCTAAGGCCTTCTAATTAGTATTATATGATGCTTTGTTTTGGGCTGCATAGTGAAGCAGCTGCTAGCACTCTTGCCTTACAAGCAACTGCAAAAACATTCTGGGTTCAAAACCAGGCCTCTAGTTTGCATGTTCTCCCTGTGCACGTGTTGGTTCTCTCTGGGTACTCTGGCTTCCTGCCACACTCCAAACATGTTAAGTCGACTGATCTCTCTGGATTGACCTAAGGTCTAAGTGTGTGCATGTGTTGGGCAATAATATGCTTAAGTTATTTAATATTTAATTTAAAAAGCTTTGGCCTGTTAAGTATTGTCCTATGAATACCAGCCCAATATGGCTGTGGTATTAGAACAAAAGCAATAAATTCACAACATCTTCTCAAAATATAAGAATTTATTAACAGATATAATGCAACTCCAAGTTAAATATATTCCAATTAAACTCTTTACTACGCTAGAACAATTCAACTAAAACTACCAAGCAAAATGAAGGAATAAAATAACTAATGAACCATGTACAAATACATGACCCAGGGAACCAGTCAGTCAGTCATTTTCTACCGCTTGTTCCAGCAGTCTATGGGCGGGAGGCGGGTACACCCTGGACAGGTCGCCAGTCCATCGCAGGGCAACCAGGGAACCAATAAAAACATAATGATATTACAGTTCAATGTGGATATTTATGTCTAAGGACAAAGGTTTATCCTGAGGAGTTCAAATTAGTTGTTAAAACTGATTAAGGACAGAAAGTTGTAAGTCTTTAAACAACCAGTCTCCACGTAAAATCAGAAGTAAAACATTATTTTAATAAAATAGTATTTTAAATAATGATTTGCCAAACTAGAATTGAATAACCTTTTTGGATAACCGATTCTTAATGTTGTTTTAGTCAGCCACCATTATTATTTCAGTAAAAATAATATTTAAGGAAATATCTGCCGAATTAAAAATCAATAATCTCTTGGACAATTGATCTTAATGTCATTTTAACCAGCCATCACGTGGAATAATGGACTACTAAAATGGCGGGGAGGAACATCTATGGACTCACTAGATGACGACGAGTCGTACGTAAATATTTGACTTTGCTGGTGCTAGTATTAGTGGCTTTGGCTAACAAAGGAAAAATGGCCTATGCAGCAACTTTTTTAGTTTCACATGCGCTTGAAATACTATTAATAGAAATATTAATGTTTATGTTTAAACCACTCATTAAAATAAAATTTGTCATAACTTTAAAACACAACAGAACAAATAGACTAGCCTCAAGGCCTAGAGGCCCAACCGCATTAGTTTCACCAGGCAGCCGTTTTACCACCACAAACAACGCAAAACTTCCATAAAGACACAGCTTGCTGCTAAATGGAAGGCGAAATTGCCGCTATTTAAATGCTTGATCACTAACACTGATAAATCTTACATAGCAAGGTGTATGTAGCCAGTTTACTGTTTAAAAGAATAAAAAAACTCAGCAAGACAAACAGAACCATTTCAAGTGTTACGCATGTAGATCCAGATCATTTCTTCAGTTAACAAGTTATCAAGCATTGTCACAGAGTCAATCCATCCATCATTCTGTAACAACAACTGAATTAATGTTCCTTTTTAATGAAACCATAACCCTCTGGCCCCACATGGCTCTCTTTTGCTTACAGCAGACACGGGGACATTTCCTATATGTTCCAGGGAAGAAGTGCTTGGCAATTAGATTAGGCAACAAAGATTGAAGCCTCTGTGCCTGTATGAATGGATGGACAAACCAACAAGTCCATCACATTCCCTGAGGATGATGTCTTCATCATGGCTCAAGGCACAGGAAAGAGACCGTGTCAGTGTGTGTGTGTGTGTGTCTATGTAAGTTTTGATGTAATGTGATCAGTAATGAATTTTGTGTTGCATTAAAGAGGGGTGGGGGGCGTAAGTTGCTGGGATGCGATGGTGTAGAACAAGGAGCAACTGACTGGTGGCAAGCAGAAGCCTTTAACATCTAATCTAATGAAGAAACAGAAAAAGAACGATGGGAGGGGGCATAAAAAAGAGTGATGAGAAGAGTGAAAGAGAGAGAGAGAAGAGAAAGCGAGACTCCAAATAAGGTTAAGTCCTTACATAGAGAGAAAGATGGGGTGTGGGGGTAGAAAGCGGCAGCTGAATATGGCTTGTAGAGGGGGGCTGATAGTCAATGCTAAATCCATTACAGCCTTGTGACCCCCCACTCCCCTACAAAATACCCTTCCCATTCCTGTAGCTGCCTCTGTGGAAGTGTCCCCCTCCCAATATTGTGCACATACATACACTTAAATCAAAGGAGCTCTTGTTCACTCAAGAAGGGGGACGGTGGGTTTCACTGCCGCTTCCTAAACGAGTTAACCACTTGGACTGTCAGGGCCAACGGCATATCTGCTGCATTCACACACGCACACACTTGCACACACACACACACACACACACACACACACACACACACACACACACACACACACACACACACTTGCACACATATACACACAAACAACACCCACCCACACACACACACACACACACACACACAAAGGCAGGAAGCTTCACATTTAAGCAAGGCATGTGCAGATATGTCAAGAGCTTAATACACAAACACAAGTAGAACATGTCACAATGTTTGAGCTAATCAATCACTGGATCCTGACCCGAATGCACTGCCTCCTGGGTAATGCCACAGTGAGGTCACCAGACAATTATGTACATTGGGAAATTATAATACTGATAATGAAGCATCCGATGAAGACCAGAACAACATGAGGGGACATGGATCTCTGTTGTATGAAATGATCATGACTGCTAGGAAATCCTCAGCTGGTCCCTCCACCCCGACCCCAGTCCCCAATGACCCCCATCCTCATCTGGAGAGGGGGCCATGTACAAAAGAGGGGTCTACATGGTCCAAACCAACCCGCCAACCAGAGCCGCCACAGAATAAAATAGTCCCAACCGCCTGTTGTAATTATGAATATGAATATATTCTTTAATATTTACTATTAATATTTTATTAAATAATATTTCGGTCTGTTAAGGGTTGTCCTGTGAATACCAGCCCAATAAGGCAGTGGTATTAGGACAAAATTGAAAGGGATGAGCCAAGCTTTGACATTAATGAACAGCAAAACTCTGCACACACATTGAATGAATTCACACAATTTCTTAAAATTGAAGAATTTACTAACAAAAAATAGGAAACTCAAGTCAAATATATTTCAAACAACAAACTCTTTACTAGGCTAAAACAATCCAATTAAACTACCAAGCAGAATGAAAGAATAAGGAAGACTAATGGGCTATGTACAATACAAACAAGTTGATCAAAGATGGTTGAAAACCATGACCGAAAGAGTGATGCAACACTACCATGCAATGTTATTTATGTTTGAGAACCAAGGATTATCTTACCAGGTGACAATATTTAGGGAAATATTATTTTACTAGATTGAAAACTAACAACCTTTTTGGGGAAAAGGATCTTTAGGAGGCAAGCACGTGTTCTTATCTTTTGAAGCTAAGAAAAGAAGCTTATAGCTTATCACCAGAATCAAACACATACCTTTTAAAATACCACTAATAAAACGGTTGAAATGCATAAACATGGACAGCGCATTATGGCCTATCTTCTGTGTTTAAAATCACCCTTTAAATAAAGTTTGTCTTAACTTACAAAAACACAAACACAGAACACACAAACTGAGCACATGTGCTGAGCAGATAATCTGCTAGCACTAAGATGGCTGAGTTTCCAACATAAACAAAACCAAACGTCATAAAAAGAAAAATGTTTAGATTATTTCACTCTAAGCTATTTCTCTCTGTCCAAAACACGACCTCGTACTTGAACCGTGCTGAAGAAAATTTGTCCGAGGCAACGAAGTTGAAGAAGGCATCCACAGTGAACAAAGGGTTAACTGCAGCTAACCTCCGTAGCTGTAGGGTGGGGCGGCTCGCTCTGTCGGGCGGCCAAACTGCACGTTACTGCTGTAACCACGGTGATGCGGTCCCGTTGTCCATCCTTCAGACCGGGAAAACTGCTCCACTCTGCATCGTAGAGACTATGGAACACTGTTTGCTTCTGTTGACCTCAGAGAGAAAAGTCAAGCCACGCTTGTACCTTAATTACCCCCGTTCATGAGAGAATACCGGATACACAAACAGCAATTCATTCCTACTTAACTTGCATATCATCGCGTGATCGTATGACACTCTTGGATCCAATTTGAAGAGTTATGTCTGTTTGCCAGCAAAGAGACATTAGCGCGCTGTGTCCCTCCGTCCAGTTCCGCTGGGGACCTGCGTGGAAGAGATCAGTTTGTTGCAAAAGCTGGGTTTTTATTCGGACAGTGACGTCACCGGAAGTCCGCTGTTACCCCGTTTCTGGCTATGATGGAAGTAGGTTAATGCGATTTATTTTGAAAGTTCCAGAAAAGTTCATACTGGCCTTTCATTTTGTAACCATGGCTAGGTCCCAACACCCCCAATGAATTCCAATCCCAACCCAATGAGCGCCCCACCGCCAATGAAAGCAGACCCGAATTTCCCCACAGGGCCACCCCCAACCAGGACACAGATAATGAACACATGCCCCCGAACCCAAACGCCATGAATCCCCTCCCCACAACACATGGGCACACCCCCACAGGTAAGATTCATCCCCGAAAAGCCAACAAAGCAACACCCACACAGCGGAAGCTCCACACACAACCCTGTTCCAAGCACCCCTGCCGCGCACCCCCACCACCACACAGCGCGCCGCGACAGCAAGGCAAGGGCCCCGCGCAACGACACCCCAGACCCCGACCACAGGCACAACACGACAGACACCATCGAGCACCAAGCTCACAACAGAACCCCCGACCCCACATCAAGATGGGACAAACTCATCTGGCAAGAGGTCCCCGGCCAGCGGCAAGCACTCGGGGCCGGAGTCCCCCACCACGCCCCCACAACCACACAGACACACCACATCACTGGCACTGCAACGATAGTCCAGGTAGAAAGTTTATCCGGCTCAGCTCTACCATCGCCGCTAAGCCGATCCAGATGCCAGTGAACCCACATCCAAGAAGAGGACACAACACCCCAACCCACCAAACAACAAATTACCTGGTGACCTGGTGATCTTATTACGATGTTGAGATGATTAGCTCTTTCTAGGCAATGTCTATTTTTCCCACAGTTTTTCATGTTTTGGTTGCTGCAGTCATAGAAAGTATGTACATCTCTCCATGTTGTGAATTTCCTCCACTATGTCCATCCAATCGTTTAAGGTGGGGGGGGGTCCACCCTATTAGTCTTTCTTGACTTTTATTAGTCTTTTTTGGGGTATTTAGGGTGTGGAATATCTCATTCTTGCTTTATCCCTGTTCCAAATAAATCTTGCTAATTTCTTTTGCCACTCTACAAATTGTGAGGTTGGTATAGTTTTAACTGCTTTTAAACATACAAATATATATAGTTGAATATATATAGCTAACTGCTCTGCTCTTTATCAGGTCCTAAAATGACTGAAATCTAACATATTGTTTAAAATTATTACTAACTGAAGATAGATGAAGCCCAACTTGGAAAACTATCGAAAAATAAAAAAAACTCTATTGAGGTTGAACTGTAGCCTTAACCCTGACTGCAAATCACATCCTTAAAAATGCTTCAATTAAAAGTATTGTTTAGTATTTATTAGTCTTTCATTCACAACTGGTTTTACAGTTATAAAGTGGTTGTAAATTACCCAAAATGTGAAAAATGTGAAAATGCAGTGGTTATTATTTGCCATACTTTACATTTACTGCTCAACAACAAAATGTAAAATAATATAAATGCACAATGCACATAAATTTCTTTATGATGTCCCACAAACTCCAGCTCAGGGAGAGAAAGAGATCAGCTTAACAGCTGAGATGACTGAGGAGCCTTCAAATCACAATTAATGACTAAGTGCCCATGAAAGGGTTGAACTGATAATGTGTGAGATTAACAAGTACAGTTGAACTTTGAAGAAAGACATGAAACATGTAGGTTACATCTTTCTCCCAATGTGAAATAATATTTTACCAGGACAACAACGACATGGTGTTAGATATTCATCCAATGTCCAAAGCACTTGAGTGACCTGCCAACAGTCCAGATCTATGTTCTGCTGAATATAGGCCTTCAAAAGGCTTGTGGAAACTGGATTGCGTATGTAAAGCTGATCTACAAACCAGGTGCAAATCAAACTGCGTCTATAAAATGAGCAGAACTGTAGGCACAAACTTTTTAGCGTGTTTGTCTTCATGAATATGCAAAACATATCAGAGCAGGATGTGCAGGATATGGGGGTGTGAAAGTCATCTTTTCCAGGTTTTATGATTGACATTTATGTTTTTAAAATGTGCATCATAATATTTATTATTATTATTACCTCCAACTCCATGGCTTCTAACTTCATCTTTCTCCCAAACCGTCCATAATCATGGCCATTAGCACATTTCTCATTTGATAAAGATGAAAATGACAAATTTATAACTTTGTGCTGAAGACCTGAAATCTTCTATTGACCTGAAATTGAAAGGGAAGGAACAAGGGAATTGATAGGGAGCTGGGTCTGTGTTATTCCCGGTTTCAATCGATTTTCGAGACTTGATGCCCAAAACGAGTAATAAGGCCTAACTGTGGCTAGTGAAATTTAAATGATAAAATCTGGTTGATCACAGTTAATTTATGATTTAATTGGGGTACTGTTCTCATAGGGTCAGGTAGGTTTGAATAGTTTTTTTCTTGTAATAAATTAAATCATAATTTAAAAAATGCAAATTCAGTAACAAAGAGCAATAAACAGAAGACTTTTTTTCAAATGTTTTTACAGCACTAGTAGCCTTTATTTTTCTTATTTTTTGACAGTAAGCTGACAGGAAAGGGGTGGAGAGAGGAGGGAGACATGCAGCAAAGGTCGCTTGGGCCCGGAGTCGAACCTGCGACGGCTGAGTTGGGGACTGAAGCCTCTGAATATGGGTTATCCGTTTTACCCCTGCAACAACCCGCGCCCCACAGAAGACATTTCTAAAGGGGCATTTACCTTTTTAAAAAAAGTGTTCTCTTTAAAAAAAGATTTCGAAATGGAGAAATCAAAGCAGAAATGTATTAATTACTATGACTGGATTTTTCACAAAATTTAATAAGCAGATTTAAAAACAAACGAACAAACAAGGCTGAGTTAAAACAACCTCGAAAATGAATATCATGCTGGCATCACAAGGTACCCTTTTAGGATTTTAGATGAAAAGTGTACAAAATATTTCCTTTTCTGTAGGTATTTGCATTGGAACCCATGTGTGAGCCTCTATGAGTGTCAATATGAATCCTCCACCAACCTGTAGCAGAGCCCACTATGTCCCTTGAAGGAGACTCGGACATGGCATCGGCTAGTCTCTCCCGCAGGCCTTCGTCGCTGATGTCTGCAGATCCAATATGGTGCCTGGGCACACCAAAGCTCTCCGGCCAGCTCCCACATACCTCCAGCAGGGTCACACCACGTCCATCAAATTGGCCTGCAAATTCATACATGGGATTTTGTTATGGTTAGTTAGATTACCATAAGGTTGCAGTGTAGAACAGGAACAGCCATGCCATATATTATGTATTTTATTGTTTAAGCATCATATAATGATAAAGAGTTTTGAAAAATCTAACATCGGATTTTAGAATTTTTTCAGTGTGGAAAAATCCCAAGGTAAATAATTACTAGCAGTACAGTTATTAGTATCCCTACAATCCATTTAAAATAATTTTAACTGAACTAATGTTTTAATCCTATACTTTATAGATTTTTACGTTGATCTGAGTTTCTAGAAACCTCTTATTAGTAATCCATTACTTTCTGTTTCTCCTGGTATTCATCTATGATATACACTACTGGTCAAACATTTTAGAACGCCTTTCTCATTTAATGGTTTTCTTTATGTTTATGTATATTTACATCGTACGTAGATTCTCAATGAAGGCATCAAAACAGTGAATTAGCAGATATGCAATTATGTAAACAAGCAAAAATTGTAAAATAACTTTAAATATGTTATATTTTAGATTCCTTAAAGTAGCCGCCCTTTGCTGTGATGACCGAAATATTAACCTCTGGCCATCTCTCAATGAACCTCTGGGAAGTTCTTTCAAGACTGAAATGAAACCATTTCAGATGACCGCCTCATGAAGCTCATGGAGAGAATGCCAAGAGATCAAAGCAGTCATCAAAGCAAAGGGTGGCTATTTTGTAATAATCTAAAATATAAATATGTTTAGAGTTAATTCACACTTTTTGTTTACTACATAATTCCATATGTGTTCATTCACATGTTTGTTGTCTCTGGTGAGAATCTATTTAAATAGTCATGAAAATAAACAGACCCATTAAGTGAGAAAGGCGTTCTAAAACTTTCGACTGGTAGTGTATATGCGACTTCTCTATTTACTTGCCCCATGTTTGGTGAAGAGGATGGCAAAAAAAACAAACAAAAAAAACTCCACAGGTTCCAGTTTAAAAACTGAAGCAAGGAGTGGCACCTTTGGCTCAGCAAGTCTCCATAACAACCAATAAATGCTACCTACATGCTAACCATATCATACCAGTAAAAAACTTTCCTGGTCCTTCAGTTGTGAACATAAATGTGGAGTTTACTAAATACTGCTACAGTTTTAACTGGAACTGCATTCCTTGGTAAGATGAGGCTGAGATCAAGCGTTTCAAAAAAAACTTTAGGTGGGCGAGCTGTTACACAAATAATAAAAATGTGGAAATGCGTGTTTCTCATTCCAAGAGAACTCTTATAGATAGCAGAATATTTTGAATAAAAATCTAGTGGCATTGCCAAGAAAACAGAAAATTGGTCGCTTCACTATGTGGTCAATTCAACACAGAGAGGGTACATGGGGGTGGAGCTGAAGAGAAAAGAGTATAAGACATGACCCAGGACTCTAAGACTCTAGAGAGCTTGTGCAAAGAAGGTTGATCAAAGATTCTTTTCTTTGTATGCTTCGACCTTGTGATGTGAGAGGAGTAAGTACTGTCCTGTTGACAAAAGTTGGCTGTACAAAAAATAAACTGCAGGGGTCCAATAATTGTGACAAGGATGATTTTGACAAAAAACATTATTTCTTAATGTATTTTTTTCCAGTGAATAAATGTACACAAACTATGACAAGATTGTCAGTGTGAGATTATGCTACTGTAATAAAAGATATAATTATGATGATTTTCTGCTTACAGCTGAGGACAACACAACAATTAGAAAATTACATCAGACCAATAAAAACATACAGAAATGTGGGCTTCATGAGAACTAGGTTTGATATCTGCTTAGAAGTTAATATTTTTAAAAGTTACTTTTAATCTGACTTTTAAATTCAATATAATCATTTGAATATGTTTGTATACTGATGATCATCATTTTTTTTTGATAACTTAACAAATTTGACAAATTCTACACATTTAGAATAAACCACAGTGCAACACAAATATTCAGACAGGAAACATCAAAGCTACTTTATTCAGCAAAATAAAGGCTCACTATGATCTTAACATGCAGTGTATGACTGTGTTACACAAACAAAATATCCAAATGTCATCGAAATACAGTTGTGTGTACAAAAGCCTGTAAATCATTAAGGGATCAGAGAAACACACAGAGAGACCGACACCAGTTTTCTCAGTGTTAGTACGCACTGTTGGACACGAGCAGAAATAAAGTGATACCTACAACCTCTGAAATCGCTGAGTCAGCTGTGACAGCCACAAAATGAGCCAGTGTGATTTACTGAGGAAGAGATCAATGCTGGATGATAAAAAGAAATCTGAAAGCAGCCTGGTGGACATCTATTCTTCAAAATGCTAGAAATATACCAAATGTGGAAAATATCTGTTTTATTACTGTTTGGAACTTAAAAGACGCTTCAGCGAGGAAAACATCCGCCAAACTTTTCGACCCCTGCCTGGAAATGAATTTACAGCACACTATTTCACTGTGGTCAGGCGGATCAGCTGCTTTGGTGCCGCTCACACACCCGACCTCTTGTAAGTGCAACCTAATCTTCATGCCTGTCAAAAGCAAATCCACACAAGCCTCCACTGCATCTTAATCTTTTCTCCTCTGCGTCTTCCATGTTTTCAGCTATCAGAAGGATCTCGCATGTTGGAGCCAGACAGTCTGCAGCCTACTTCTCTGTGTGTGTTTGTGTGTGACAAGCCAGGCATGCAGACATTAAAACAACTGGTTTATTCTGTTCATGTGTCCATTTTGCTTGGTAACTGTGGCTCCAAACAATATGAAGTGACAAAGGCATAGTAAGTTGCTACTGTGATTCATTACAATTCAAGAAAAGGAAACACCAGCTAGTATTACAGTGTGCTTCTAATTATCAGCAGTTCCATTGTGCATATTAATATTGTATTTCTGACACACAGAAAATGTGACATTTCTAAGGAAATGTATTAATCTAAACTTGTTAAAATAGCTTAGTTGTTTGCTGGCTCAAAGTCCTGCTAAACCTAATGCTGCATTCAATGATTCCCATAGGTAGCAACAACAATTTAAGAAATGAACATCACCTAACTCTAACTGTGCTCCGAGATCTGACTAACTATTTATATGAAGTTCCTTTTCTGAGCATTTTATGCAATGAAACATCATTTAACAGCTCACTGCTGCAGCTGAAAATATATTTTGTATGCAAAAAACCAAAACAGAAATCCATCTTTAGTTGATGTTTTCCAAATTAGAATGAAAAGCAAAAATCTGAGTTCTAAGCAGAAAGAAAACCAGCACAATAATCTAGTTCAGAGGAGCGCAGAGAACACACTGAACTTATAGTACAGGGACACTGCTGGACTTTCAGCTGGGTCTCACAGCCTTATCTTTCACTGAGTGCAGCGAGTGCATGAAGCATTCCAAAGCTGCTGGCTTCTTAATTCAGTTAAATACTCAGCAATCTGAGAAACATATTAGCTAGAATGCTAATGCTACTCGCTTCCATAACATCCATCACAGCAGGATCCAGCCATGTTGTCCTAAAATAAAAGTTCTACACAAATAACAAGCAGCAGTCAACGTATTGGGCAACTGGCAAGTCTAATAGATATGAAGATCTAAATAAACATCAACGGCATACTTGGGACTGATATGATTAACCCAGAAATAGTTTTTGCCTTAAGAATTTCACTCATTGTTAACCTTATTTCCCTACTGCACAGTCAGTATTCCAAACTAGCAGCTGGTCTGACAGCTAAAAAGTTTGCTTTTTAAAATTCTAGGTAATAAATAATTCAGTTTGACATCATATATCAACTATAATCTGTTGATCCCTTGTTAGCTTTATAGGACTGTAGTATTTAAGTGGCAAGAGTGGTCATCTTGCAATCCAAAATTTGTGGGTTCGATTCCAGCTTCCTCCTGCCACATGTGCCCCTGGGCAAGCCACAGGTTGCCTACCGATCTACATATTGCTGTATGAATGTGTCTGTTTGTGAGTGAATGTGGCTCTAGTGTAAACTGCTTTGATTGGTTGGTATGACTGGAAAAGCGCAGTACAAATTCAGTTCATTAACCATTTGATTTGAAATTAGAATGAGAGATGTAACAGGATAGTTCATGTGATTACTGATTAAAACTGGATCGCCCATCCCTGCGTAGACCAAAAAGCATTTAAATAGTTTGTCCTTCAAATTTGGCTCATTTTTAGAAATGCTCAGGAATTTTGTTTCACTGGGTGCTAGGGAGTTTGGAAGTATTATCTTATTAGCTGTACAATATATTTTAGCCATCTTAAAATTTACCTGGACACCCCTTGAAATGCTGTACTTAAAGTTAAAACTCAGAGAAACTGTAGAATTTGATCTACAAGAAACCATTTTATTTAATCTATTTAAGCACTGGATGGAAAATATTGTCTGAAAATGTTAATGAAACAGTGAATAACAAGCTTGGATAAACTCTGAAACCAAAACAACTAAATTCAACTTTAATGGTTTCAGAAGAAAAGAATGAAATTCGTACACACTCACTTTCAAGAAAGCATTCCTCTGATAAATCTAAGTTGCATCTCTTAAAACTAATCAAGCAACTTTCTCAGATTATTAGGCTAGCTGAGCCAATCCAGACAGATGTAAAGTGTTTTGTGCTTCTTCCAGACTCTGTCTGGAGTCAATACACAGTTGTAGGAACAGTGAGTCAAGTAGACTTTTTAGTATCAGTAAAGCCGCAGTTGAAGAGGGAGGGAGGGTGAGAGCAAAAGAAAAAGTGGTCTTTCGTGGAAAATCTGTGAACTTTTTCAACTCTACATTTCACCTCAGCATCCAGTTTCCCATAATTGAATGAACCAGTATAAAACACCTAATGACATCTCAATTCAAAGGCAAAACACAGTGTTGCTGTTTGACACACACACTAACACACACACACACACACACACAGACCGAGACACAGATCTAACAGGCTCTCATGGAAGGCTTTGAAGGAAGGCCTGCTGGCACTGAAGAGGAATCCTTAGAAAAATCAATCCAACACACACAAACAGGCTGCCTCTGAAGTGCAGTTATCAGTAAGCCAAGCCACTGTGTGTGAGAGTGAATGTGTGTGATTGTGTGCTTTTGGAGGTCGGTCAGTGTTATCACTGTGGGGAGCACAGAGGCCCGTGCAACCTCTCGCCCCAGCATTAGCACCTGTCACTGGCCTTCAGCGGAGCAGAGATTGGCCAGGCCTCAGCCCCCCCCCCCACACACACACATACACAAACACACAGTAGTCTGTAGTCAGTGTTCTGCTCACTGATAGCTGGTGAGCCAGACAGATCAAAGGTTTTGACTGCGGTAGCTTTTCTGGGTGATAACAGCTTGGCAGATGGTTAGGAAGAGCTGTAAGTTTATAAAACCAATGCTGATAGCTTTAGACTCAAACTACCAATGACAGTGCTCATGTTCAGTAGTTATGAATGTGTTTAAAGTTAAAAACAATCCAAGTACCTGTTTAGTCTTCCACCGAGGACTATTTTAAATTGTAAAAATGTATCAATTACATTTATTTTCATACTAAATTAATAGGGATAAATATAAAGGGTGTTTTGACCTCTTTCAGTTATTTTGTTCATAAAAATTAGTTCTAAAATTACTGAAATCCAAACTGAAGTGTATAAAACCACACAACACATTCCAAACTCTTATTAATTAATAAACAATAAATGGAAAAGTTGATTGTACAAATCTAAGTTCTCATGAGATAATAGCTTGTAGGGCCACCTTTAGCAGTGTTAGCTCTAAGTAGTTATTCACTTAATGACTTTTTCAGTCTCCCACATCGTAATGAAGAGAGTGGGAAACATTAATATACTGTATAATAGTAATGCAGTAGAGTTAATGGTTGCCTTCTCATTGACTCAAAGGTGCCAAGTTTAATTCATCACCTTTCTATCACCATGTTTGACAGTTAGTCTGAGGTGTCTGTGCCGGCATCCTGTATTTGGCTACTGTCAAAGATCTCTACTTTAGTCCCATCTTTGCAAAGGACACTGTTCCAGAAGTCTAGTTGTTCATTCCAGTGTAACTTGCAAGCCTAAGTCATGCTGCCATAGTCTTTTTTTCTTAGAAAAGAACTTTCCTTCTTTGAACTGTACCTTTAATTAATCATTTATTACATGCTGAGGCCTTCAGAGTCTAACGTGGAACCAGGTTTTTTTAATCAATTTCTCTGAGCATTGCAAAATCTTTCCTTGGATCCACGCCTGGGAAGATTAAAAACAGTGATATTTTTACTTATTGTAGAATGGTGGACTTCAAATGATATTGATCTGACATTTTAACCCATCCTGGATTGATTTGTATCAACAGCTGCTTTTGTAAAGCCATTGCTGCTGTCTTTCTTTCTTGGCATTGGGTTAACACACATCTGCATGCTCCAGAGCAGCAGATGATCAGGATTCCTGCTTTTAGAGAGGCTGCCACAGTTGATGATGGTCAGTTAACCAAGTGGACTTGAACAGCAGCATCAGACTGCTACTTCTCTTCTCAATTAGTACAGAAGGAGCAAGTACTTAAATTTAGATCCAGGTAAAGACAGTTTTAATTAAGTCATGATAATCAAAAAGCTTTTATTTAAAGCATGTGTACTTTAGTTTTAACAGGACTGTAAATGTCAATGTTCTAAATGCTCTCTAAGGACTAGAGATTTTTAGCTACAGATCAGTTAACCCCTTTGCCAGTGTGTAACTCCTTTTTTTTACACAAGCATTAGCATTATCACCTGCCTCCATTTGGTGGACGTAAACAAAGCATTTCCTACCCATGTACCTAACCACTGTGTATCAGTTTGTTTTTGGTCATTCTTTTTTATTTAAGACTTTTTATGGTGCCAGTGCCCCTTATTGACAGTAGTCAGACAGGAAACAGAAGAAAGGAAAACATGCACCAAAGCCCCCAAAGTTGGGAAATGAACCCTAGAAGGTTGTGTTGAGGACTACAGCGTTTGTATTTGGACCGCCCAAATTTTTTTTTTATTATGGAGGCAAACGTTCACAAAAATGTTTGAATCTAACATTTAACTGGATCCAGAATTATTTTCAATTGCACCATAATTCAACTGATAGGATAAATTTGTAGTGCTTTAAAAAATCTTGAATATTTTACATTTGCACTTTACCAGTTCAACCAGTTTAGAAAGAAATGTTTTAGATGTAAACATGCACAAGAAAGATAGAATGCTCATACCATTGTTTCTGGGTTACCTGTGGAGTTAAGAAGCAGAAGGCTGCTTAGTGCTTATTTAATTAGACATTAGTTAAATGAGCCTGACTGGACTAATTTCTTTATTACTGGGTCTGTATGATTTGTAATGGTGAGAGTGAGCTGTTGTGTGAAAGAGAGTACACAAAAGTGGTAGTGTTAAGTCAGCCACTGCAAAAACAGTTAGTCTGTCACCAACAAACATGTCATAAAGCAGGCTGCAGTGAGGATGGGAACTACACTTAGTTACGGGTTTATGAGGGACCACTCTAAACTCTTATGTCATCCACAGCTGTGCAACAAATCCCCACAGTTAATGTGACAAGCCTAACAAAGCAGCCCACGCATGTTTCAGAGAATATTTAGTGTAAATAGCTGTTTTTGGCTTGGCAATCATTTGACTCTGTCTGTCTGTCTGTCTGTCTGTCTGTCTGTCTGTCTGTCTGTCTGTCTGTGACAACATTCACCACAGATGCCGGCAACAAACCAAAGTAATCCACACATACTAAGAAGTCAAAGCAAATTAGGGGTGAAAAAATGAAATGACAGAAGGAATGAGAGATGGAGCCACATATACACATAAATACTAGTGCAGTCTATCTAAACAAGGAAAAACTAAACCATTATTTCTTACATTACAGAACCGAGTTTAAAACTATTTGGCTCCTAATGCTGTATTAACCAGCAGTTTGAGAGAAGCAGTCGCTGTCTCTTGAATGCACAAAGGTCCAATCTTTGTGATGGTGGAGATTAGATTAAGATTTGTTGAAACTTGGCTACTAAAAGTTTTTGATTTAAAAAAACTTAGTGGGATATTGACAAAAACAATATTCTTATACATTATTCCATTTTGTTCTACAGATCAAGGAGCACAATGAGCCATGCAGTTACTCAGTTGTATGTTTATGAAGCTTGGTGCATTCAGAATAATTTAATTTATGAAAATCTATCAGTCTGTTTTTTTGTTCAGCTGTGGGATGGAAGAACCTCAGATATCACAATGTCTCAGACTAAATAAAGCTATATTTTAGCAGTGTAGATGCGGAGAACATTTATTCATACTTGATTACACAGACACAGTATCATCCACATGCTAGAACTTCACAACACATTTTTAATAGACTTTCCTTCAGCCACACACTTCTGTGACTGTGCTGTGAACCCATACTGACATCCCTCATGGATGTGTGTGTGTGTGTGTGTGTGTGTGTGTGTGTGTGTGTGTTTCAAAGTGACAGAAATTGAGGAAGTGTTCTTGGTGTCCTCAGGGAAAAATAGAGTGGTAGCGAGCTTTGTGGTGCAGTGTTAGTGTTAATGGAGATGTAAGCTCACAGGATTAGCACCCATAGGTAGGAATGTGTGTGTGTGTGTGTGTTCCTGACATGCAGAGCCTTTCTTTCATTACATTAAGGCCAGTGGTTCTAAATGATTTACTCATTTTGCAGTCTCAGTGGTGTTGGCTAAGTGTTAGTAATCCCCATCGATACTGGGGTCTGCCTCAAGGCATTTTCCTCACTACCTCAACACACACATGCTCATGCAAACACACAAAAACATATGGCATTTAAATATGAAGATGCATTAACCTGTATGCAGTTAATTGTAGATGAGTCCACACACACACCCACACACACACATACACATTTGAAACCCGCTAGGCTGATTCAACACATGTTAAATTAAGCAGCTGCTGTGCTTTGCTCACTATCAGGCTTGAGAAGCACGCTATGGCTTGTAAGTGTCTATTTTGGCACTATGTCATCGAACACTCACACACACATACATACATACATGATGTCACAGTCTTGCCCCTAAACAGAGGTTTCCTGGCTGCCTAGGCCAAACCTTCATATTTATGCTCAAACCATAAACTTTAAAATGGACTAAAGCCATGTAATCCCAAAGACCTGAGTGCAGTTTCCTTACATCAGCCAATAATTAGTCACAGTTGGCCTAATATAAAATTAATTCTAAGAAAACAAAGATAAATCTTATTTGACAAACAATAAATAAATATATAAATAAATAAATACATTTTATTTACCAAAATTAGAAAATAACTTTTGAAAGTCTCAGTGCATAATGAATACCAAGTCTTGAGCATAATGGATTCAAGATGTTGTTTCATTTACCTGCGAACAAATTGGAATTTACATATTTCTCCTTATTCGTCTCACTTTATAGCAGGGATACGGAGAAAGCACTTGTGGGTTTTTTAGTGTTGGGTAGTAGACACATACATACAAAAACATGTATGTAGACAATTTTTTTAAGCCACCCTAATTAAAGTGGTCAAAGCCAAATGGTTTGCTTGAACTTCCCACTTCATGGTTGGGATGGTAAAGAAGGAGAGCTCGTGTTAGTTCACTCAGGTGACAACATGAACTGATCTGCTTCTGCGCACTGATGTAGGAAGAGCAATGGGATAAGCCTGCTATGGATTAAAAATGACAATTGGAATCTGAAAAAGCTATGGCTGACTCAGTATAAAACATCATATTTGGTGAATGTGTGGACAGTTTGAGCACAGCCAAAGAGGACATTTTGCAGAAGGCTCTTTTGATGTGAATCATGGGATCCAGTGTTTTAAAGCGACACTAGAAATGAAAGTTGTTCCTGCTCTCACTGCTCTGTTTGATTCTGACTTTTAATGTTAATGGTTCCTTTTTTAAAAGTAACTTTTAAAGCATCTTGAAATGTGCTCATCTCAAGTTGTTTCATGGATTGTGCTAAGCCCCATAGTTCAAGTAAGGCAAGAACTGGAACGACCTGCACCAATGATATTCTGGCTATAATGGGAAGCCAGCTGTAAGCCAGGCCTTAACCTAACTTCTAACATCATTTGCCAACATCTCTAGTGCTCTTGCGGCTGAATGTAGTCAATCTCCACAGCTTGTTCCCATTATGTGGTGGAATTAAGCATCTTCGTTCCTGTGTGATTGGAGGTATAATCCAACCCTTCCCAAGTGTATTTTTCTTAATAATTTTATTCAAAATAGTTAACAGAGGTATAAAAACAAAAGCTCAAAATAAATTACTTACAGTGACGTTGTTTAATAGATCTTTATGAACATTGATTGTGTATTCAGAGCTCCTTCCATCTAAAAAACCTTTTTTGGCTGTTAATAAAAGCAGAATAGTGTAAAGTTTTGTACAAATGTTTTTGAAGTCTGCCAAGATTTAAAACCCCTGTATATAGAATATACACCATAGTGTCAAAAGTATTTGGTTGTCTATTTTTACATGTACATGAACTTTGATGACATCCTATTCTTAATCTATAAGGTCCAGTTTGTTGATGGCCCCACTGTTGCCAGCAACAGCAACTTTAATTATTCTGTGAACATCTTTCACAAGGTTTAGGAGTGTGTTCATAGTTAGAGGAGAAAACCAGAACTGCAGCCTCCGCTCTAATTCATCCCAAAGGTGTTCAAGAAGGTTGAGATCAGGACTCTGTGCAGGACAGTCAGGTTTCTTCGCCCCAACCTTTATACACCTGCAGTCATGGAAGTGGATGGAACACCAGAATTCACTGATTCAGTGGTGGGACCCAATACTTTTGGCAATACATGTTTTATGTCATTCTGTAAGTCCTACAGGGTTTTTTTTTTCCAGGTGAATAGCATGTTACTTGTCTTTTCTAGAGTAAAATGATCAACATGTCCTAATTTCGTCTCCACCTAAATTCAATATCAAATAATCCCTAAACCTTCGTGGCTCAAAAGTGGGGAGCTAAAACACACCACATAAGCAGTTTTCTAGTTTACTCAAAGAGGAACAAACTAATGCTGTTGTTCCAGAACATAACATTAGATTAGGATTGATTTGGACGGTATGTAGTTGCATTTAAATCTGACTTAGTATTGAATCAAATATTTTGATTATGGAGGAATGATAAGGATGGAATTTGGGAGATTTAGACGTAAAGGTATTTATTTCAGTTTGACCAACATGTTTCTTCTGACTGGAAGTAAAATTACCATTTTGGAACAGCCCAGCTAAGTCAACTTGAATCTAAAAGAAAACCTGTGGAGGGAGCTAAACACTAGGGTGCTGGCAAGGAGGCCTTGCCCCCTCAAACACTTAGAGCTAAACACCAAGGATAAATTGTCAAAATATCAGAAGAAAGAAAAGTCAATCTGAATTGTATGTTTGCTGCTGTGTTTTTAAAATCCTGACCAGCTCAAATTATAACCCACTATAATATTGTATTTGAATTATATAATATCATCTGTTATGGTTGAATTGCAAATTAAGGAAATAGAATTTTAGAATGAGAAACCATGTTTGTAAAATTCTATTTTCCCAATAAAATTTTGTTGACTATAATGGATATCCAAAGATGGAAAACTTGTGGAACAGAAGGGCAGAGTAGAGCTGAGTGGTTCACTGTAAATGTGCATGCATACTATGTCCAACATCTGACTTTATAGCTCTTGATTAATGCTTGCAAACCATATGCTTGCAAGGCACAGATCTATCGGTTGATAACACAGAACATCCATGCTCATGTTTGCACACAAATCAAGTAAACACACACTGGCTGTGTGTATATGTGTTTTCTGGAAGGGTGATTATGTTGGTTTCTAAGAGCAAGTGGTGAGCAAACACACAGTGATGAGGGCAACTGAGAGAGGAGAAATCCTGTGAGGGTTTGCACAAACATACACAACTCATCAGGCCTTTTAGTACCAGAGATTTTTATGTGAACAACTCGGGTCCAGTCATGGCTGAGATACCAACACTTCACCTAACGTTAAACATGGCCCTGTCAAGATTTCTATCCACACAGGTGGACTCCACTTCTGCAAGGCACTAAATACGGACCCGCTGGCTATACTAAAGAGAAAGTGACTTGTAAAAAAGGGCACATTTAGGCCTGCACATCATTGTTTTATAATATTTAGTTGGCTTTACAATATTAACACTTTTTGTTGTATTTCCATTATCAGAAGGTTCATAAAGAGGAGATACAAAAGTCAACACAAACTAGTCTTTTAGGGGAATGGCTAAAATAAAAGACAAATAGCTAACAGTCTATCAGCTGTTTCTGTTGTATTCACAAAAAAAGGAATAAAAAGAGAAAATGATTACATTTTACTCATATCTCTGAGAGTTTGGTGTATGTCGGAAAGTTCATCACTTATTCTGGCCAATGTCTGATTTACACAGCAGCTGAGGAGAAAAGTTATTCAATATGGCAATAGGAAACAGCTGAGAGTGATTAGGGAACTTACTGTATCGGCATACTTGTTTTCACAATAGCACATATAGAGTAAACAGAGAACTGGCTTCCTCTCAGCCATTTGACTATCTGTACAGACTCTCCTTACATCAGCAGTCAGATTAGCATGCTTCTGGGGCTTTTCTCAGCGTAACATGTTGGCTTCTACCTACCCTATAAATGTTGACAGGAAAAAGGAAAGCAGACCCAAACTGCCAAAGAAGCAGTTTGTCTGTTTGCTTGAGGAAAACAATTATAAGGTGAAGGGACGTTGTTTCTAAGGGCAACATAGATTTAAGACAAAACTGATGCTGTGAAATAGTTTGTTCACTGACAAATAAGCAGATGAGTCAAAGGTCAAAATGTAGTCCTGAGAACTCTGTCTACCAGCTCCAGAGACTCTAAATCAAATTCTATCACCTGCTAACTCTGGACTGACAGTAACACACAAGGATCTTTTCATAGAGGTACTTCCACAAAAATAGGACAGTATGTGTGTTGGAAAATGTGTCTTATATTTCTCCCTTACTAATCCCTACAGATTCTACAGATGCATTTTAACAGATACATTTTAGAACATGCTACCATATTAAATAATTTATTACTACAGTTCAACACTTTTTAAATACAGCAATGCAAATTGAAAAGACAAGCACAAAAGACGTTAGACACCACCTAACTACATGTTTTTCTTAATAATAGGGAAAACCAAAGATAATTGCAAACACTCAGCTGCAGTTGGACTGGTGTTATTATTTACGTGATGCAATTAAAAATGCACTAAATAAAACTGATGCAAATGTTCTAATACTGCACCTTACTTAAAATGATTTTGTTAGCTATGTATTAAATTCATTTTGGATGACTTTTTGAACATATTTTTTATGGAAGCCTCATTTATCAGTAAAACATTTACCTTAACTATAGTGCACTAATCCCTCCAGTAAAATAAAATGTTTCCACACAACACTTTAAAAGTACTTTTCCTTAAAAAATAACTACAGTTTAGCTTAATATAAAACTAAACCATGATTAATTAAAAATGAGGGAAAAATAAAGTTGAAGTCAAGTTCATCCTTGACTTTAGAAAATGATAATCGACTTCAGTCAGAATGTAAACCAGTGGCATTGGTTACCTCAGGCATTATGGAGGGTATACTCTGAGATTTGGCAGTCACACAGCTAAACATCTCTTCTGGATGCTCGACATTGGTTTTCATCAATCCAAAGCAAAGAACAGGGAGTGGAGTATACGCTTCATGGTACAAGCATGGCCAGCTAATTGATTTCAGGCCGGATTGTGCTGCTGTGTAATGGAGCAGGCTAACGTGATGATGATGCTGGGATGGTCATGGTGATGATTTTCACAGGGACTCGAGCCTCATTTGTTTGTTTGACAAGCTGCAGCTTTGTGTGTGTGTCGAGGGTGCGTCTCTTTTTGACAATAAAGGTATGGATTAAACAACAGAGGTGATAGACGATATGTTTACAAGAGAATGTTTGCTTTCTGCACAATATTCAATTACATGGTTTGTGTGTGTCACTGCCTGTCTGTCTACATATATGTGTATGTGAGACAGTGTGTTTGCCTAGTCATCTGAGTATCAGACATTGTGTGAAAGGGTCAAAGGCTTTTATCAATCACACAGAAACTGTTCTCCTCTGTCGTCATTTTCCTCCTTATGTCTCAAATTCAACCCTTTTCAGAGAAGTGTTCAAATCCAAATCTAAATGAGTACTATCCACTGTTTACTGCAGCACAAATAAATACTTTAGACTTATTTACAAAGCTGTACTAGTGAAATACAATGTGGCACCCCAACATCCCCACTAAAAGTCAAGACTGGGAATCATGGTAACACGGCATCTCATCATATCCAGCAAAAAAAGGCAAGTGTCCACTTTGTTCAACTGGCTGTAATGAACGACGGAGAGTTAATCAAACATTCACACAGAACAGTTTAAAGTGATCCCTCGGTCTGAGCGTGCTGTTTATAATACTGATGAAACATCAGTACAGGGTGTCTGTTCTTCAAATTAAAAACAAAGGTAAGATTTTAAAACATCCATCAGACTTATGGGTACAATTTGTTTTACAACATTAAAAAACATTTTTCACCATTTTTCAACTAACTTTTCAAAAGTCATACAGACTCATAGAAAAATAGAAAAAATTATGGAGTAATATGAATATGTGATCACAGGACTTTCATAAGTAGTGAAAAACTGTTGTAACAAAACAGAAACTCTCAAGGGTCCCATACTTTCAACACACAGTCTACTACAGGAGAATACTGACAGAAGTAAAAGCAATGCGTTGACAGCTCTGCATAGATAGCTAATTACTGCATGAACTACACATACAAGAGAACATACGCTTTACTGTTTCAGTTCTACTTAAAGGTAGAACTGAAACAGTCGGGAACTCTGACTGGAATTCCAACGAGTGTTCTGCAACCCTTATAATATCCAATTGTTAATGTCATTTAGACTCTCAAATAAAAATAAAATCCCTAAAAATTGTGAGGGATAGTGTAATGACAAAAAATGTAGGCATGTCCCAAAGGAGCAATGCATCCACATGCTCTGTGCGGCAGCAGGTGTGTGCCTGATGTCTTTCAAACTAAAGTCCTGTTACCTGTACACATGCCTGGATGGTTGTGGTTGGGTGGTCTCAGAGCATAAAGCATAAATGAGTTAAAACCCTTAAGTAATTTTTTTTTACTGGATGAATTTTGTTTCTTGTTTCCACAGACTGCTAACAGCAAAAGCCTCTGACTTAAGATCTGTTAACTTTTATATTACCAGAAAAAATTAAATACTGATAAATTACAACTAGCATGATTGAAATATAAGGATAAAATATACTGAATCATGTTCCAATCGCCAATGCTTGCTCCACAAAGTTCTACTTCAATGGTTCAAGGTACTGCCAAAAGTACCACAACTACAAGGCTTATTTTCTGGGGTAAAGTTGTACCCTGGTTACCTGGTTTACCCTGGGAGAGGCGGTGGAAATAAACAAGCGTAAAAACTGGGCACAGTAAACTACCCTGGTTCCTGGAAAGGTTCCTGAAGTGCAAATGCACCTCTTGACTGCAGGGAAACAACTCAGGCCAAACTTTAGTGTTCTGTAAAAGGGGCCGGATTTTGTTTACTATTAAATACATCTTCAGAGTATTTACCTAGTAGGCCGCGTTGTATTTTACAGGCTAGTTTTGTGTAACTTCAACAGAAATCAACCCTTTCTCTCTGGATGTTTTAAAAAACATTCTGTTCTGCTGTCTGAACTGCAGCTTGGTCCAGCCTTTTGTGGTCTACTGTCTGAATACTGGAATATTGCACAATGCGTGTGTGCATACTCTCAGGGGGGTAAATGGACAGGATTCCCATCACTAAAGCCATAACCCCGTGTTCCTGGAAATCCTCCACAATCCCATTTGATCTCAACACCCTGCCTCGCCTAATGTGTCCCTGAGCTGGCGTTATCACACCAGAGGGGATAAATACAGATGTACAGTTGCATTCAGTAGGTTATAGAATAATTCAAAAAATAACTACTATCTAAACATGTATACAATAAATTAAGTACTGTGTACTCAACAACAGATGAATGACTCGGCTTAAGTAAAAGAAAGGAGAATAAACAGATTAATAGAGAAAAATTTTTCTAACAGACAGGGAGAGAAAAGCAATATAAAACATCCACCACTACTCCACTTGCCTCATTCATTCTAACTGAATAAATCCTCCATTATCATGACTCTCTTGGGTCTAAAAGCAAGCGTCTTACTAGGAATTAATCACACTGGATGGGGGGGGGGGGGACATTTCATTTCCTCATCAAGTTCGGGGAGTATTGTTCTAAAAGCCAAGAAGCCACCTGAGAATGCTCTCCTCAGTCTTTTCTCTCATCTTCTTGTTTTTGTCAGTTTAAAACCATTGTCTGTCACAGACTGGGCCTTTTATCCTGTCTTCTTTAGAGTTTTATCACTATCTAGTGAAACAAACTTTTTCTGTTTGAACCATGACAATGTTTGGAAAAAGCAGTGCTTTGCATTACTCATACTCCTTGAACTTTAGCATGTATTGTTACAACCCTAAACTGTGAAGAATTTTATTGGGATTGGATATGATAGACCAAAACAAAGTAGCGCATAATTGTGAAGCACAAGGAAAATGATGGATGGTTTTTAAAATTTTGCACAAATACAAGTCTGAAAAGTGAGGCATGAACTTATATCCAGTCCCCCTACATCAGTAACTTGTAGAACCACATACTGCTGCAGTTACACCTGGAAGTCTTGGAGTATTTGTCTTTACCAGTTTTACACATCTAGTGACAGAATGTTTTCCCCCAGCTCAGCCAGACAGGATAAAGAATGTCTGTTAACAGCAATTTTTAGGTTTTGCCACATATTCTTAATTGGATTTTGCTTTGGACTTTGACTGGGTTATTGTAAAACACAAACATGCTTTGATCTTATCCGTTCCATTACAGCTCTGGCTTAATGTTTAGGGTCACTGCTAGCAGGTGGACCTTGACCACAGTCTCAAGTTTTTTGAAGCCACAAACAGGTTTTAATTGGTCTGTATCTAGCTCCATCCATCTTTCCATCATCACCACCTTCCCTGTCCCAGCTGAATGAAAGCGTGGCCACAGCATGATGCTGCCAACGCCATTTTACCCATGGGTATGGGGTATTTAAGGTGATGTGGAGTGTTAGTTTTTAGCCATAAAACAATTTGCATTAAACCAAAACAGCTTTGGTCTTATCTGACCAGAGTGCTTCCTCCAACATGATTACTGTGTCCCCTACATGGTTAATGATAAAGTGAATTGGAAACTACCTGTGGTTTTCTTTCAATAATGGCTTTGTCTTTCCACTTCACCATAAAGGCCTGATTAGTGAAGTGCAGACCTAATAGTCTTGTCAACTGATTGTCCCAAACAATAAAAAACATGTAGCATTTTTCTTAAACTTTCTTAAACACAATTATGCCTAACTTTGTTTTGGTCTTCTGCATAAAATATGATTAAGACATATTAAAATTTGTGTTCAAATTCAAAAAGGTTCAAGAGGTATGAATACTTTTGCCATACACAGTTTAAGCAAACAGTTAAAGACTTGATTAATTTTAACAGTGACCTACAAAGCTTGTGAGGTGCCAGAGGAAGCATGGCAACTAACATTTATAAGAAGAAATATACATTTTGTCACGAAGGGACAGACTCAGAAGCACAAGGAAACATGCTAGAAGGAGTCTGATCCAGAAATTTCATCTTAGCTCTTACAGAATGTAAAAGATTGTGCTGTTTTATCTTAGTGCCAAATACCACAGGGTATGTTAAAGGCACAGGAATACCCATGCCATGTCACAAGGGTAGAAGACAAATGTGGCCAACCCTTTTTTGGCCTGTCAGTGTATAATTTACATGTTGCCTGGCTCTACAAGCGAAGTTTATTCTGTGGCTTTTAAGTCATCTGACTAAATCTTTGGAGGAGCTTACTGAGCGGCCCAAATGGAGGGAGTTGGCCGTTAGGAGACTGTGCTTTCTGCTCTGTGTAATAGGTTGCCAGACAGCTCCAGTATAAATCCGATTAAAGCTGAAAAAGTAAACTTAAGGAAAAGTGTGTGTGTGTGCAAGTGTGTCTGTGTGTCCAGTTCAAGGCCAGCCAAGCCTCCTAAGGCCTGAAAACAAGTGCCATAAATTCAGTCTCTACTTACCTGCTATAAAAATGTCAGAGGAGAGGGTTTCATTGGACCACACACACACGCACACACACACACACACACACACACACACTTGAACAACTTCACACACATACACACTAATGACTTTAATTCAGCATAAATCATGATATGTTTGATAGCAGCTCAGCAACCTACGTTGACAGTAGCATGGCATTCTCATAGGAAGTCCAGACTGCATGCTAACAATGTTATCCTGAAACATCCTGTCAAAGCCGCTCTGACATATCCATAGCCACCCATCTGAAATACAAAGACCTAAACATAATTCAACAGTAATATAATAAAAATATAATATAACATAATCCAGTTTACAAAACCAAGGGTGGTTTTTATGGTTTTATAGAAAAAATTATTGAAAACTGCCACTGAAATTTAAAGTTTTTGATTTGTATTTTTTTATTTTGAGGTCATGTAAAGCTTCCATTAATTAAGATATATTACTTTAGGATGGCAAAATAAGCTGAAATCATTCTACATGTCAGGTATAGTTCTCTTTGGTTAATATTGAGTATCTCTATGCTTGCAGTAAACAGTCATACACACTACAGCAAACTTTACAATCCAAAAAGCCCTATTTGCCCTCCTAACCCCTCCTACTAAATACAATCAGTGCTAGAAAATCTAGAGCTGGAAAACTTACATGACCATTACATGAGATATCAAGTATAACAATATAACATGCACAATATTGATTATCTCTTCATCGTGGCACCTGTTTGTGGTTGTAAGCAGGAGGTGAACATTTTGTTCTTAAAGTTAATGACAACGAGCACCAAATTGTGATGGCTGGATGACTGGGTCAGAACATTTTCAGCTCACTGCAGCTCATGTGGGGTATTTCCAGTCTGCAGTGGTCAGTATTTATAAAAGTAGGCTAAGGAAGATATGGTGATAAACTGGGGACAGGAGGCGAAGGCCCATTGATGCATGAATGGAGCAAAGCCTGGCCCATGTGGTCCAATCCAACAGACAAGCTACTGTAGCACAAACGGATGTAGAAGTTAATACCGTTTCCAATAAAAATGAGTCAGAATACACATTACATGACAGTTTGCTCTATATACTATTGGGTCACATAGCTGCAGACGAAAAGTATATTTCCTGATGGTGGCGATCTTTTTCAGCAGAATAATGTGACCTTCCACAGAGCAAAAATAGTTTAGTAGTTGTTTAAGGTGCTGACTTACCACCAAATTCCCCAGACCTCAATCCAATTGAGCATGTATGGGATGTGCTGGACAAACAAGTCCAGTGAATGGAGGTCCAACCTCACCCCCTACAGGATTCAAATGATTTGCTAATACCTTGGTGCCAGATACCACAGCACACCTTCAGGGGTTTAGTTGGGCGACTGTGGCACAGTGGGTAGAGTAGTCATCTTCAATCTGAAAGTTGTGATTGCAGCTTCCTCCAAGCTGCCTGCTGATCGCTCCATGAATGGGTGGGTGTTTGTGAGTACGAATGGGTGAATGTGGCTCTAGTGCAGGGGTATCCAAAGTGCGGCCCGGACTGGACTGATTTTGTGTGGCCCCCTGACTCCAATCCAAGAATGATACAAATTTGGCCTGTTTGTGTACGTGGTTGATGCTGATGGAGACGATTAATCTTTATTAGGGCAACGTTATCACTGCCTAATAAAAAGCTTCTTACAAGGGAACATGTTAGATAAAACATACAGTATTTGTCGTTGAATAACAGCACTTCATGCTCTTTAATTTCATAGGAAATATCCAGTGAATTTTATGCAAAACCCTTTTAAATTTTGGATCTACTGATTTACACATTCCTTTACTACAACAAATCCCACTACTTTTTCTTTTTTTAAATATTGCATGATTAGTTTATTTTTTTGGCTGGTAAAATTAAAATATATAAAAAAATTAAATATTTTTTGTGATATGGTTTTTTTTTTATTATATCTTTTTGGACCACGACTTTGGCCTACATGTCAAAAAGCTTGGACACCCCTGCTGTAGTGTAAACAGTTTGAGTGATCTGTTGGAAAAGTGCAGCGTTGTCTGGTATAAATACCTAATATCTAAAAATAGTTTGTAATATCACTAAATTAAAGAAACTTTAATTTTATTTTTAGGGTCGAAAACAAAGGAAAAAGAAAACTTTTATGTGAATACTTTCCACAAGGGAACTTTGTGGAAAATGAAGAAAAAATGATGTCGTTTGGGGCCTTATGGAAAAAGCAAAATATTTTCTGCATAATTACCACTAGTTAAAATTGTTATTTTTAATTGATCGTTGAAGTTGTTTATCATAACTGGGTATAAATAATATATTCTAATAGGCTTGGATTGAATTCTAGCGTAGAGGTACAATGGATCTAAAAATTGTCACTTTCTACCACTATACACCACTAATAAAAATGGAAGGTTTTTATGTTCTAAGAAAATAGAACCTGATAATACATTTTCAAACTTTTTCCAAATTTAATGTGATATTTATTCTGTACCATTCAAATGAAAACAAAGAAATCTGAACATATAAGATAAAGCCACAGTAACCCTGTTGAATAGGTGTACACACACTGTAACAGTTTTTGTAGCACCTTTAATTAAAAACTTTTAGTGAAATAATTTCAGTTCTAGACATTTTTGCCTTGTCTATTGGAGACAGGGTTTAGCAGCCTTATAAAAGAAAAAAAAGAAAAGTCCTGCAAAACTGGTAACAAACATCCCACCTATCAACTCACATTTATCATTGGACTGACGTATCCTATTCCTCAGCCTGGTCCTTTGTTATCAAAGGAAAAATATTACTGATTTGTTTTGGGAAAGTGTGCAGAGTTAGTGACATAAGGGTCTTGGTGTGATCAGGTGCTTGCATGCAGCAGGAAGGAGAGACGCTTTTAGGTAAATACAAGTACGGCTGGCGCAATAAAAAGAACGTTTGTGAATCACCGTGTGTAACACGGATCACTAGTTTTAGAAAATAATGACTCTTTGTAAGCCTTTTGGTGAGATCCTGAGACTGCCCCCTAACTGTGTTCTACAAACTTCATTAAGGCTTTTCACTGGAACACAGAGAGATGACAAGATTCAACATACAACAAAGTTTCAATACTTTCATTGCATATGTGAGTGGGGGAGAGATAGAGCTAGAGAGACAGAGACAGAGACAGAATTCTTGTGAAGATGGGACCCGCTGGAGGAACATACGCATTTACAGACATGAAAGCTAGCAACAGCCTTCAGTGTGTGTGTGTGTGACTACCAATGTATGTGTGTGACACATCTGGGACTGTAATCAGTGAGCTTCTTTCAAGAGCTGCCAAAGCAAACAGGCCAATAAGGAATCCACTTTACAGACCATCGATCTCCGCTCCCCACAGCCAACACAAACACGTACACACACCATCACACACAGTCAGTGTAGTTCTTTGCACATACAGAGGAACAGAGGAGCAAGTACATTCATTCAAACATCCGCACAAAGTAAAATACTCACTCACATTTAGTTTAAAAGTGCACAGTCAAAGGACAGATACTGCTACATGAACCAATGAACACACACACACACACGCCTAGACACAGAGGCTCACTCGCACAATCCTCTGCAAGCTATTATCTAATGATAAAATACAATAACAAAGGACAGCAACGTTTACCTGTTATCAACCAAAATTTTGCTGTTGCTGCTGTTCAACCTCTAGCCATTGCACACACAGGTTCACACACATGCATACAAAGAACAAATAGGAAACTATGACACTAGTAAAGAGACACAGGGTAAAACAAAAGAAAACTTTGCACAATGTTCTGGTCATGCAGAGAGTGATATAAAATCACTTTTATTCTTCTAGATTTACACTTTGTTACTATAAAGTTTTCTCTCTAGTTTTAACAGTAAGTCAAACAATCTTAGTTATGGTCAAACTAATCCCCTGTTTTCATGCAAATGGAACAGGGGGAACACTGAGGTGAAAAACAGAAGACAAATAAACAATGGAAATATTGTTTTGTGGTCTCTGAATGATTCAGAGCATCCTGCTCTACAGATCCATCAGCTTTTAAAACACTTCCAGATGAACCTCAGACAATAGGACGAGAGAAAACAAGGCTATCACGTCATCCATTTACTTTGGGCTGCTGTGGTGAACAACAATAAATCCTGCAGGGGCAAGGACACAAGTGCACACACACACACACACACCCTTACACACACACAAAAAAGTGTGTTTGTTCATGTGCATGTGCAGCGATCTGGGAAAGGAAACCAGATAGATCGAGCTGATAGGTAACTGTAGTACAAGCCACCAACAGGTTGTTTTTACAGTGCATATGCACATTCACAAAACTCACACTTACTGTTGCAGGCACCTAAACACACACACACACACACACACACACCACACACAAACAGCCAAATGCAGGAGACAGCCTCCATTGAGAAAATCAACGAGCTGTGCCTCTCCTGAGACGGCATCTCTCTCTCTCACACACACACACACACACACACACACACACAGCTGCACAAACAAACACACACGCAGATGCACAAAGGCATGCACACACACCAAAGCTATCACTGCCAGCATCACAGAGAGAGAGCCAATGACTGTGACAAAGCTGTGAAGTTGTACTGGCAAACACCAGCAACTTGCTGCACATTTATGTTGTCTAAAGGTCCACATATGACATTAAAATAACAAAAACCAACAACATGGTTGTGTTGTCTGTGTCTTATAATCTCCAGGTTATAGTTAGCTAGTTAGGTTATATAACATAAAGTGTGGTGACAGTTGTGTTGGAGATTCTTTTAATTTAATGCCCCGGGTAACCTTAACAGGATGGATTTGTCACTGTAAATTAGATGAACATGATTATCTGATTGCATGAAGGATTCCTCAGTCAATGTCATATCTGCATGGAAAGTACTGTCCGATACATGGAGGTGTGCAACTGTAGGATTCTTGGCAACACCTGCCAGATCACTTATGATGGATGTGTGTAGATCTACAAACAATAAAAGAGCCTTATTTAACAGTAGATATATTTGGGAATTAATAGCTTGACTAATACAATAACCATTTTAGAAAATATTTTAGAAGAATACTCTGGATTATTTATTTTATTATTTATTTTTTATTAAAGGCAAAAATGTATGAATTTCTCGAATTTTAAACTTAATTTGAATGTGGCATTCTATTCACTATATGTAAAAACCTGCATTGGATTTTTTATGCTGAAGCATTTCATTTATGGGCTTGGCACAGCAGATTTGAGTTCGGTACCCCTCAAACGCATTAAAATTCATGTATGACACAAAAAAATCCAAGTTACTTTCAATTTTCAATTTTTGAGACTAATTAAATAGGTGGAATGTGATGAATGTAGCTCTTTAAATATCACATTGAGCAAAATACAAACTTTAATGTTTGCAAGTGGCAACTAAACAGCCTTTAGTTTCTTTTTTAAAATGGTTCCAAACCACTGACATGTTAGCAGCACTAGTTTGCATGTTCCATCACAGTGTTTTACGGCAGCTGTAATACTGAGGCAGATGTAAAACCAGTAGGGTCACAACAGAGGTCAGGAAATGAGTGCAATCCCAAGCCAACACTTGGAAAGACGTCGCAAGAAGTAATTCTGGCTGTCTTGTATTATAATTGGATGTAAGTGATCTATCCGTCTGTCAGTTTGTCAGCACATTTCTGTAGCAAGACAATTCAAAGTCCTGTAAATGACAAAAAGAGAAAGAGACATAATAGGAAAAGTACATTGTGGTGGCATAAGGGTACTTAAATAATAAACAAATACAAATACTTAAAGAGAATAAAAATTAACAATTAAAATTATATGGTGATGGTAAAAACAAAAATAATTAATGATAAAATGATTCATAAGAAAATTAAAGGAAAGTTGGACTGAAAACTTAACTAATAATGTTTAGATAGCACATTTAAAGACCATTATAAACAAATATTTTTTTAATCTTGATTTAAAGCAACTTAGGTTTAGTTTTCTTGGAGGTTATTCAAGATTAGTGGAGCATAAGAACTAAAAACTGCTTCTCCATGTTTGGTTCTGGTTCTGGGTATGCAGACTAGATTTGAGCCAGAAGACCTGAGAGGTCTGGGTGGTTGATACACTGACAACAAGTCTGTGATGTGTTTTGGTGCTAACCCATTCAGTGATTTATAGACTAACAGAAGTATTTTAAAGTCTATTCTTTGAGACACGGGGAACCAGTGAAAAGACTTTAGAACTGGGGTGATGTGCTCTACTTTCTTAAGTTTTAGTGAGGACAGCAGCGTTCTGGATAAACTGCAGCTGTCTGATCGACTTTTTAGGCAGACCTGTGAAGACACTGTTGCAGTAATCAATTCTACTAAAGATGAACGCATGAATTAGCTTTTCAAGGTCCTGCTGAAACATTAGTCCTTTTTTTAAATATTTTTTTTGCAGCACTAGAGGTCTTTATTTTTCATTTTTCAACAGTAGGTAGACAGGAAAGAGGGCAAAGAGAGGGGGAAAGATTCAACAAAGGTTGCCAGGTCCGGGACTCGAACCCAGGACAGCCACATCAAGGACTATAGCCTTTGCACATGGTCACATGCTTAACCCCTACACCACCAGCGCCGCGTGCAAGACATCAGTCCTTTAATCCTGGAGATGTTCTTTAGATGATAGAAGGCCGACCTTGTTACTGTCTTTATGTGCCTTTGAAGGTTCAGGTCTGAGTCCATCACTACACCCAGATTTCGAGCCTGGTTGGTGGATTCTAGTTGTATTAACTGAAGCTGTGTGCTCACTTTTAAACGCTCTTCCTTTGGTCCAAAAAAATATTACTTCAGTTTTGTTTTGATTCAGCTCAAGAAAATCTTGGCACATCCATCCATTGATTTCTTATAAGCATTTACCAAGCCCTTGAATGGGTTTATAGTCCCTTGGTGACATTGTAATGTAAAGCTGTGTGTCGTCTGCATAGTTATGATAACATATTTTGTTGTTTATTATAATTTGAGTTAGGGGGAGCATGTAGATATTGAATAGGAGGAGCCCTAAGATGGACCCTTGGGGAACACCATATGTGATTTATGTGGTCTCTGATGTAAAGTTACCTACTGACACAAAAAAGTCCCTGTCCTTCAAGTAAGATTTAAACCAATTGAGTGCTGTACCAGAAAGGCCAACCCAGTTTTCCAGGCTCTCCAATAAAATGAAGTGATCAATGGTGTCGAATGCTGCAGTAAGGTCCAATAATACCAGCACTGTGGTTCTTCCACAGTCTGCATTTATACGGATGTCCTTGAACACCTTGACAAGGGCAGTCTGTGGTGAGCACGGAAGACTGACTGGAAAATCATCAAAGCGGGTGGTCATTGTTAGGAAGTTCTTTCAAGACTCTTTGGAAAACCATTTCAGGTGACCACCTCATGAAGCTCATGGAGAGAATGCAAAGAGAGCAAAGCAATAATCAAAACAAAGGGTGACTATTTTGAAGAATCTAAAATATAAAAATGTTTGGAGTTATTTCACACCTGTTGTTTACTACACAATTCCCTGTGTGTTCATTCATAGTTTTGTTGCCTTTGGTGAGAATCTACAATGTAAATAGTCATGAAAATAAAGAGACCCATTAAGTGAGGAAGTGTGTCTAAAACTTTTGGCTGGTAGTGTATGTATACACATATATGCATATGTATATATACATACATACATATTCATACATATGTATGTATATATATATATATAATATATATATATATATTATATATATATTATATATATATATATATATATATATATATATATATATATATTTATACATATACACACACACATATATATATATAATATATATATATATATATATATATATATATATATATATGTATATATAATATATATATATACACACATATTCTGTATTTAACCGCTGTTTTTGCATGTGTAAATGATATGATCAATAAACAGAAGCACGTCACTGATTATGCGCCCCTCCGCTCCTTCCCCTCCCCTCTTGTCATCCCCCACACACACTATAGGCACTTCAGTGCGCGCCCCCTTAAGAACGCGCTGGAGCACAATTGTTTTCATTTTGAGTCATTTTGTCATCTGATGACAGGGAGCTAAAGATGGAGAGGTGGAAATGAAAGCTCTCGGGGGCACAAAACAGAAAACGGAAGAGGGAGAAGGATAAAGATGTCGTAGGGATAAAAAAAAGTTTTTCAAAGTGGTTGTAAGACAGTAGGTAAGTAATGTCAGTGTATCAAGAGGATATTTAGGTTAGCTAAAGCTACTACTAGTAAAATGACATGTTAATTTTGTCTAGCAACTGTGTACTGATCAATGTTTACAATATAACAGATCATGACAAGAGAAATAAAGGTATTTGTGGTTAATTGTTGCTCAGACAGTAATCATTTATTTTACTAGATAGTGAATTATAAAACAGATCAATTATAGAACATGGGAGTGACACACATAAGTTTAAAGTCTTCACTTGGATATAACCCTACAGTTCTGTTGCGATGTATCTCATAAGTCTGATCAGATCCAGCATCCAATCAGTAACTGATATCCAACAAGGATATCATTTAAAATTAAAATAGCATGTTTTTTTTATATGTGGTGTACATACATCTCAGAAAGTAGGTAGTTGCGCCACTGGCTATAAACCAACAGGGTAATCAGAGATTAGGTGCTGTGTCAAATTGCCGCTTTGCCTGGTATTGTGCTAAACTGGTTTAGATCTAACTTGACAGATGTGGACACCTTTCCGTCATATGGCAGTTACAAGTCTAAGCGAACAAATATAGCATTTAGGGTTCCTTAAGGTTTCATTCTCGAGTGACTTTTATTACATGCTTCCCTAATAGGCATTACAAGGTAGTACAACATCTTTACATACGTACACTGGTGACACACAACTTTATATCCGAGTCATTATGAACACAGAAAATTAGGATGACGATATCTTAATAAGTGACATCACGTCTTGCTAGAAAAGAGAGTCAAGAGATGTAAGCAGGGTGAGGTAACCATATGCAGATGGAACCTGTGAGTGTGCGTGTGTGTGTGTGTGTGTGTGTGCGCGTGTGTGTATATACGTGCATACACTGGCAGCTGCAGGAAGGTTCCTGCAGAGAAAGAGCAGGACATGTCATCTGCTGTGGCCACAGCATCAAAAAAACACACACACACACATACACTCACACAAATGCACGCACGCACACATCAAAGCATGTGTGGCCTGCTCGTTCCAGCACTGTTGTGGTGTGTGAAAACAAATAACAGCGTCACAAATTCAGACACACAAGTACACACACTCGTATACAATTTCTCTGACTCACTCTTACCGACACACACTAACATAGACATATGCAGTAAAATCAGTCAGATTTATGCATATAAACAGAAACACATACACACTGACGAGGCCCACATAATTGGCCATTTCAGCACTGAGACCACAGCTAATACAGTAAATGACAGAGAAGGACTAGGAGAGAGCCGATCTAAATGTGACACTGATTTCTGAAGCATGTGTCTGTGAGTGTGTGTTTGTGTGTATGTGTCGTGTTTACTGCCCATACACCATGACTGTGCAGGCTGGGACACAGATGCTGGTGTGGCCGCTGTGCTGTTTGGTTCACCGTCCCGACCTACTGTGGTTCAAAGATACATGTTCAGTCTTATGATGAGATACATGCATGGAGCACTGTCCTTAAATAACATGGCTGTGGTGCTGGAAACTCTGACCAAAGTGTCAGTGGAAGCATCAAAGCAGCGTAATGAGAGAGCAGAGAAAAACCAGTCAACAAGGCAGCTCACACCAGTCCAAAACCTAGGAATATACTGTACAATGTGCCGACTACGCTGTCCGCTCAAAAGGCTGAACATGCAAATGTGTGTCTGTATCTGTTTAAGTGCAAAGGATGAATAAGGACATTAGATAATTTGGCTGAGCTTAAGGATTTAAAGCAGTCCTTACCAAGATGTGCTCTTTTAAAGAAACTTTTAAAAACCCACAGTTCCTGTTCAGAACTCTCTTCTAATCCCCTGCAGCTGAGGCAGAGAGCCATGGACCCTCAGTGGGTCTGGTGGATGAGGTTTTTTTCTGAAGAAAAAGACAGTTTATCTTCACTACTTTTAGCTAAAAAGAGAGTTCTTTGGTTCTGGAAAAAAAGATCTGGAAAATGCCCTGGGATGAGTCGTAATGATCTTGTGGTCAACAAACAGAAATGAGTTTAATTGTGTACTGACTGCCACCAAATAAACTTTGTTTGTCACCATTCTGTGTTTTTCCAATAAATAACCCCTTTTTTAAGAATAAGCTCCTAAACACAGTTTCTACACAGAACTGGGGAAACAATTGCTCATTCTCCAGAATCAGTGGCTACATAACCAAGCCATTCTCATATTTACCATAGCAATGAAACTCCTCAAAGCTCAGTAAGCCAACTATAGCTTAATGCCTAACCTTAATCAAGCTAGTCTTAGGCTTACATTGACTCAGACATCCATATAATGAAAAAAATTTAAACAAAAAAAAAACAAAACATACTTCTCACATGTAAGGCCACCTTGTTGCACCTTGCAGTAGCATTAGATTCAAAAATTATGGGGACACTATAAATTGAATATTATCCTGGAAGAACTTGTTACTCGTTTTCTGGTCCCAATAAGGATCAAAGAGACTGTAAGGGAATAAGTAGTATCAAACATGTGAGTCATTTCTGGGAAAGTGTTTGCATGTAGCAAAAGCTGCTTCAGAATAAAGGCACAAAACATGTAAAGGAAATTTGACAAATTATTTATGGACTTCAAAAGAATTTAAATGTTGAACAAATCTGGTACACATTGTACTGCATTTCTTCTCAGTTTGGCGTGAGTCCACCTGGTCCAATCCCGTTAACATCACACTGTACTCTGATTGGGTGATTCCCGGTTGATGTCTTCGAAGGAAAGTCTTGTATGATGTGCTATTTATGCCAGTGTCAAATTCAATTTTCTATTTTTATATAAAACTTAAAATTAATTGGTAAGTTTAACTCTAGATCTGAATAAATGATTGCTGAAATTATTTCAAATAATGTAACTTTTAGTAGGGGCTTTCTTAAAATCCCACATATTTTAGACAAAATTTTCAAACCTTTTCAAACTCTTTTATACCATTTTGGACATTGAGAAAAATACATTTACTGACTAGATTTTAAATTTCTGTAGGTTGCACAAATCACAACCAAATTCAACACTCACGTTAGCTGCTGATTCACTTGTGTTTTAAATGAATATTTCACTGCTTTTAGTATCTTGGCTACCTTAGAAAAGCTCTGTTTCAAATTTGGAATTTAGATTTGTTAAAGCAGGATTAGATTAATACATTCAGTTAAATAATTGGTGGGCGTGGCCTATTTTTTCCACAGCGCCTCCTAGAAGCACTAAAACCAACAGCCTCCAGCCATGCTTTGTCGTAGGACTATGAAATTCGGTACACATATGCAATTTCTTAAGACCTACTAAACAAATCTCTTGGAGCCATGGTCCAAACCCCACAGGAAGTTGGCCATTTTGGATCAAAGCTGCATTTTCTCTCTTTTACACACGTCAGATATCAGCAAATAACTCCTATTGCTTTTGACCCACAGAGTTCAAAATGACTCAGTTTGCTCTCAAGGCATTGGGGATCAAAAGTTATCAAAAGCTTTTAACCGCTTTAAAGCGTGTGGGTGTGGCAGTGTGGTAAAATTCAATTTCTTGCCATTTACATATGTTCAGCTCTGAATCACACATGTATGATCCAATTTGCTACAAACTGGATATGAATGATCTTTGTCAGCCTACAAACAGCTCAATAGATTTAGGCTTTTGCTGTACAAAAACGTATCAGCATTGCCAAGCTCATTTATCACATTAGCCCTGCCCACTTAGAACAGGAAGTCATGTTTCACTGTTAGATGTCCTCCTTTTAAACTCTTCCACATACAAGTTTTTCAAACACTGTCTGATGACACAGAAGGTCATGTTAATTCCTACCCTGAACAGTGATGTTAGCTGGACTGTGTGGGCGTGGCAGTGTCAAATTGTGATATCTCGCAGTTTACATTCAGTCAGCTCTTAATCACACATGCATGAAGCAATTTGCTCCAACCTGGATATGTATGATCTTTGTCAAACATTTTATTTGGATTACATTGGAATTTGACTCAACTGCCCCTTTTAGAAAATTTCAAATGGCTATATCTCTCTGATACATCAACATGGACGACTGTTCAACTTGCAACATAGTGAACAGTCGTCCACGACAGTGTCCGAAAGGTCGTGTATCTGTCAAATGTTGAACACGTCTTGCCAGAGCAGAACTAATCATGGTCAAAGGTATTGGGAAACCTTGCTCATGGTACCACCTAGTGGCGACAGTGCAATTGAGCGGCAGGTGGGCTGGTAGGATGGAGGTGGCGATGCGAGATTTCTGTGGTCGCAACACAGGTTTCGACCCCAGCAATGGATTTCAACATTTAAAGGCCAGTTTGATCTTTTCTGGAATTTTCAAAATAAATCACAGTGACCTACTCCTAACTCAGCCCAGGAACAAAAGGACAGCCGACTTCCTGTGACATCATTGTTTGAATAAAAACCCCGCGTTCCAACAAACAGACCTCTTCCACACAAGTCCCCAGCGGAGCTGGAAAGAGGGACAGCTAATGTCTCCGTGCTGGCAAGCAGACATAACTCTTCAACTTAGATCCATAGCGACTATGACCACATGCTACAAAGTTAAGTAATGATTTGCGGTTCGAGTATCCGGCATTCATTAATATAAAGGGTGTAATGAGACAAGCTTGACTTAGCGGATTTCCCCCACAGCCTGGAAAAGAAGGCCGGGACCGCGTCACACTCCTTCCTGCGTTCAGGTCCAGGTAGCGCGAGCTACCCCGCCGCATCGCGGGCACTCAAGGAGCCGAACGTGCCTTTGTCGTACGGTTCGGCAAGGCCAGCTAAAGCCCTTCCCCACAGCTATGGAGATTAGCTGCAAGTTAACCCACATGTGGATGTTTTTCCTCAACGCCCTGGAAAACTTCTCCTCAGCACAGTTCACGTAAGAGGTAGTGTTTTGGCATAGAAGATTGGTTTAGAGTTAAATAATCTAAGTGATGTTTGTTTAATGACGTTTTTTTTGTTTTTGTTCGTGTTGAGAAACTCAGCTACAGTAAGTGCTAGCAGACTAGCACTCAGCTAAGGGTGTGTTCTGTGTTGTGTGAGGTAAAGTTAAGACAAACTTTATTTAAAGGGTGGGTTTTAAACACAGAAGATCGGCCATAACACGCCATCCACGCTTATACATTTCAACCCTTTTATTAGTGGTATTTTAAAGGTATGTGTTTGATTCTGATGACAAGCTATAAGTTTCTTTTGTTAGCTCCAACCGCTAACAGCTAAGAACACGTGCTTGCCTACTTTATGAGTATGAGCTGAAGATCATTTACCCAGAAAGGTTGCTGGTCCTCGTTCAAAATATTTCCTTAAATATTATTTGTACTAGGCGAAGCCAGCCAATTAAACACCATTAAGACCCATTTATCCAAAAGGTTTGGATCAAAGTTTTTTCTTAAATATTAAAGTTGAGAATTAGTCATCCTCAAGGTTGGTTTTATTCAGCAAATCATTCTTTAAAATGTTTTATTAAAATAATGTTTTATCTGATCTTGCATTGTGAATGGTTGTTTGAAGGCATGCCAATTATTGCCTAAGTTAGTTCCAAGACTAACATAACTTCATTTCCAGATTCTTCAAGATAATCCTTGGTTCTCAAACATAAATATTGAATGGTAATATTGCATCACTCTTTCGGTCATGGTTTTCAATCTTTGATTCACTTGTTTATACTGTACATAGCCCATTGGTCTTACCATATGGTATTCACAGGACAAGCCTTAACAGACCGAATTATTATTTAATAATATACATTTTATTAAATATTGTTTAATAAAACATTAAAGTATTAATATTAAATAATATATTCATAAT
The DNA here is from genome assembly GCA_036173005.1 of Crenichthys baileyi. Lineage (NCBI taxonomy): Eukaryota > Metazoa > Chordata > Actinopteri > Cyprinodontiformes > Goodeidae > Crenichthys > Crenichthys baileyi. Next base: position 149,682 of record JAHHUM010000878.1, on the reverse strand, counting down.
CATAATCACAATAACAGCCGGGGCGGTGTGAAGCTATGAGGGCTGCCAAATGCTGCTTGCAGCTTTAATTTCCTCCAGAAAGTTTTTCTGATGCTAAAAATCTGTGGAATATTATCAAATAAAGAACTGTGTTAAAAAAAACTACACAGTATCTCACAAAAGTGAGTATATCTCACCTTTCTGTAAATATTTTATTATATATTGTCAAGGGACAATTTTGAAGATATGGCATATTGAAACAATGTGAAGTTGTGAGTGTAGAGCTTTTAATTTATAATCCCTGAAGCTTTACTTTTGTGGAATTTTGCTGTTATCGTCAATTATTAGTTTGATTAGCATCGTTTGAAGCTTTACCTTCTATATGCACGAATATGCACATAGATCATTTCCAAAGTAACATGTACACTAAGACCTAAGCCCTGTATCTGTATAACTATGTGCCATATATTTTGATGCATGTGTGCATCTGCAGCCTAAGTGTTCATAAATCAAATCTCCTGCTGTGGATGTGCCTCCACCCCTGCAGTGCAAATTTGTCCAATTAGCCACGGGCCCTGGGGGGAGTGTGTGAGCATGAAGACACACACACCCACACACACTCTTGCAGACCCCTACAATCCAGTGTGAAATGGGGCCTTCACACAGTGTGAGGATTAGGTGACAATAAAATGCATTTCACGGCTGTAGTGCTTTACAGGACTTGCCTCCATCGTGCTGTTGGCCCTAACACAGCCACTGCTCCACCCTTTTAATCTCTGCCCCTTCCATTGAAACACACGCACATGCAGAACAAATCCACACCCTGGGGGAGTCTGAGCAAGATGTTTGTCCAAATGAAGTTGTACACTTCCATCTCTGGCAGCAGATTAGTGGTAGGTTGTCATGAACAGACCATAAGGCTGATGACGGATAGTTTATTTCTCAGATTATCACCTTTCCTGTGGTATGGAAATATTTTCAGTTTTATTGAAAAAATAGCAAATTATTCTTTCTCTTCAGGAACAAACAAATAAAAACCAACCTTTTTTACCATAGTGGTGGATGCTGTGGCATTTTTAAAACAGTTGTAGTTCATTCATTCCACTATGATCTTAAATATTATTTTTACTAGTGCATAAATTGTTGCATATGCTGAAGTATGAAAACAGCATTTATTCAGTTTAAATCCTACTCTGACTTAGTGGCATGTGTTTAATGAATCTAAATTTATGTCTCTAACCTGCAGATACCAAACTTGTTTGTTTTGACCCTACGATATGGAGGTGGTGTTGGAGGTCTGAAGCATCTTCAGTCACTTTTATTATGTTAAAAGCAAATAAACCTTGTGGGGCTAGATAGGAGGTCACACACAACGTGGATTGTACCAGGTATGAATGTGACGGCAGGCCCAGAAAGGATCCTGTCGCAGTAAGAAAACACACAGACAAACCAAGAAGCATAATGATAATGACATGAACACACAGCTTTTTGTCTCATTATCACTGTCCGTTTAAAAGATGGCGTCAAACTATTTTGGACATCAGAGAGATATTAGAATTCAAAATGTTTGCTTCACTAATGAATTCAGTTTGAAAGTCTCGTCCAATCATGTGGAATGTCTGATTGATTGCTTTAATTATTCCTGAATGAAAAAGAACTTGTGATCATTCTTTTGCTTCAATTTTCACTTTACTGCTCCTGTTTTTCAGTGTGTATCAGTGGAATGCTTACTTTAAGGCTTGCCTTTTCTTCAGATACTGACTTGATTGGATGTTGTATGTGTCTGTAAATTTGTGTGTGTGTACGTGTGTGTGTGTGTGTGTACATGCGATGCAGACAGTAGTCCTGCAGTGTTGGACACATTTAAGGCTCTTATACGAAGGATTATCCAGGACGGCCAAGGGGTCTTAGCTTCAACACACAGGGTGTCACTGGATGGGTCGGGGGGTGGGGTTCTGTATGAGATTTTGGCCGTTTGATAAGCATTAGCAAAAATACCACAGTGTCACAGTATAATGATAAAAATGTGCAAAATGATCCATTTGGTTTAAAAGAAAAAGACAAAACAACAACTGTTGATACTGCTGCATAAATAAGCATAGAATTTACAATAAAATTGATCGTTATGATTATAGCTAAAATTTTATCTATAATCATTATTTAAAGTAATTTTGATATGTAGACATGGAAACCCACCAGATTGCATCGAGTCAGTAACTTGCATCAGTCACTCCTCCTGGATGAGCATGTAGAGACAGTGGAAGAGTCGCTTGCATTGACTTTGCAGCAATCCCTCATACTGAGCATGAATGTAGCGACAGTGGAGAGGAAAATTCCCTTTTAAGAGGAAGAAACCTCCAGCAGAACCAGAACCAGAACCAGGCTCAGTGTGAGCGGCCATCTGCCATGACCGACTGGGGGTTTGAGAGAACAGAGCAGAGGCAAAAAAGAACACAAAAGCACTGATCCAGGAGTACTTTCTAAGGGAAAGAAAAGTGAAACATTAATGGTTCATCTAGGAACAAAAGACAGCTAAGCAGATGAACTCTGAGCCAGTTTTCAAGTCTTGAGTGTGAAAGAGAGCACAGACAGTTAGTCACAGTAGAAGCTTATCCAGGAGCTTTGTCCAGGAGAGACAGGGTTAAACACTGAAAGAATGGGCCAAGTGTATCATCTGTAGAAGGTGAGCATTAAGTTGTTGGCAGCAGCAGCTTGGCCGATGCCCCCCTAAAGGGAGGTGCCACAGCTAAACCCAGAGCCAGGCCAGATGTAGCTTCTAAATTGAGAAGAAACAGATGTACACAAAGATCTGAACAAACATAATAAATACCAATTACATTTAGAAAAAGTTTGTTAGTAAATGTATTTAATACATTTAATAATAAGTCTTTTTTGCTGCTCTCATAAAGTAACTTTGAGAGACTAACAAGCTGATGTTAGCTTGCTGATTTTTAAAGTCAATTACAACCATGCAGTAGGTCGATTACCTCCCTGACATGCTAGCTCTTGTAGCTTGATGCAAACATGCGTTTAAAAATAAAAGAACCTATTATCCAAGCTGAGACTGCGTTTTCTGAAAAACTTTTTCTGAATGACTAAATAACTCTTTGAGATCTCAGAAACAAATTTAAAAAATGTACTTTTTAAGATCAAAGCAGACGACACTAAAAAACAAAAATGGAAATACTTTTGGATTATTATTTAAAGCGATGAAACATACGCCAGTCCATCACAGTTGCCCTGCGATGGACTGGCGACCTGTCCAGGGTGTACCCAGCCTCTCGCCCGTAGACTGCTGGAGATAGGCACCAGCTCCTCCGTGACCCACAATGGAAGAGGTTGGTATAGAAAATGGATGGATGAATGGATGGTGATGAAATGAAGAAAGGAAAAAGACCCAAGGATATTTGTGTGGGTAAATAAACATAGAAGAAGAAAAGTAGTTCCAGACAAAACGAGGAGTAATTAAAAAGACAGTTAAAACAGAAAACAGGACGTTTAAATGATTAAATTTATATAAATGGTAATGAATCAACCAATCAGTATTGGCCGATGAAAATAAAAAAAAAACCTTATAAAATGGAAAAGAAACCAAGTCAGAAAGAGTTAAATAAAGAACGAAAAGAAAAATTGGCAGATGATCCTCTGTTTTTGTCAGTGCATGCAGCCTGATGAAAAACTGCTGTTTGTGTATGCGTGTGATTTGACGGATCTGAGGGGGTGTTATCAGGCGAGGTTAATCGGCCTAAACCTGGTGCTAATGTCTTGCTGGGGGTGTGGGAGAGATTAATAAGGACCCGCTCCAAAAGGCTTTAGCTGGCTCGCTAAGATTCTTAACCCAACTAACCTCTCTTGGCACAACCTGAAATCCAAAATGAGTGTCTCTGGATGTTAAAACAGAAAAACATTCACACCAGTCAGATTTTTGCTAAAACATGATCAGTTAGACTTTTTGGATTTCTCATAAATGGTAACAAATCAGATGGCAGAAGATCAGCTTTTCAAAGTCATGTTTGAAGATAAAACCATTATCGCAGTTGCCTGATATTGCTTTACCATTCTCTACTTTTGATTTTTGTTTACAATATTATATACAATATTATATATTTTCATTTATTTTAGGAGCTGTAAATAATAATCCCATAAAAAGAAATGAAATAAATGAGTTTTAAGTACTGCACTTTATAGCAAAGAAAGAAATAGGGAGACTTTAATCCATGTCAAAACCTCTTAGAGGCCAGTTGTCTGTGGTATTAGGAAGGATGTTAGGAAAATGTGTAAAGACTACTAACTAGAGCTCATTCCGCATGACAATCTCTCTCACTGCCCTGCTTACTCCAAACCTATTATACATATTATAAAACAGATCTTGTCTTAAGCCATTTTAATTTGACTTGTTTTTAAAGCAGAAAACTACGAATTAGTAAGTGACTAAAGGTGTCTCCTAATAATACTATAATACCAGAGAAGATGTCGAAACCGTGCAAATTGTTAATAGTTCGTCTTACAGATGCATTCATTTGAACATTCTATTTCAGTCTTTTAAATTGCTTTATCACTTTGCCCCTTTTTATCCCAAAATTCATTAAAGTATTACCTAATCCCATGTTAATATTACGTATCTGTAAGTGGATGAATGTAATTTAGTTGTGTCCGGAGTGTTGTGATGGAGGAACAGGCCCTGACCTCATCTCTGCTGGCTGGGATTGAGACATAAATCTGGATCATTACTGATTCCCAACAACAGCTTGCCTCCTCTCCCTCTGGTAGGGAGGGAATTTGCTGCTTTTATTTACTCCACATACACAAAGCTAACTGACAATTAAAGGTGGAAAGCAGCAATTACAGCATGTAGCTCTCAATAGCTAATCTTGTGACTTTAATATCAGTAGTTTTAATCAAACTCAGTACAAGTGATTGTGGGTTTTTTATGTTTTAAAGGGATTTTATTCAGGACTTTTGGAAATATCATGTATCAGTCTAATCAACAAATCTGAATCTTAATCATAGTCATGGAGCAAAGAGAACAAAGAGCTCTTTATTAAATAAAGTTAAATCTAAATCTAAAATGATTTACAGATCTATTATACTAGTCAGGTAAAACAACTCGTACTCGTACTCGTCGTCTTCCGCTTATCCGGAACCGGGTCGCGGGGGAAGCAGACTCAGCAGAGACACCCAGACGTCCCTCTCCCCAGACACCTCCTCCAGCTCCTCCGGGGGGAGCCCAAGACGTTCCCAGGCCAGCCGAGAGATATAGTCCCTCCAGCGTGTCCTGGGCCGTCCCCTGGGCCTCCTCCCGGTGGGACGTGCCTGGAACACCTCCTGAGGAAGGCGTCCAGGAAGCATCTGGTATAGATGCCCGAGCCACCTCAACTGGCTCCTCTCGATGTGGAGGAGCAGAGGCTCTACTCCGAGCCCCTCCCGAATGGCCGAGCTCCTCACCCTATCTCTAAGGGAGTGCCCGGCCACCCTACGGAGGAAGCTCATTTCAGCCGCTTGTATCCGGGATCTCGTTCTTTCGGTCATGACCCAAAGTTCATGGCCATAGGTGAGGGTAGGAACGTAGACTGACCGGTAAATCGAGAGCTTCGCTTTTCGGCTCAGCTCTCTCTTCACCACAACGGACCGGCACAGCGCCCCCATTACTGTGGCAGCCGCACCGATCCATCTGTCGATCTCCCGCTCCATTCTTCCCTTACTCGTGAACAAGACCCCGAGATACTTGCACTCCTCCACTTGAGGCAAGTACTCCCCTCCAACCTGAAGAGGACAAGCCACCCTTTTCCGGTTGAGTACCATAGCCTCTGACTTGGAGGAGCTGATCTTCATCCCAGCCGCTTCACACTCGGCTGCGAACCGCCCCAGCGCATGCTGTACGTCTTGGCTAGAGGGGGCCAGCAGGACCACGTCATCTGCAAAAAGAAGAGACGAAATCCACTGGTCCCCAAACCAGACCCCCTCCGGCCCTTGGCTGCGTCTAGAAATCCTGTCCATAAAAGTTATGAACAGGACCGGTAAAAGTCATTATAAGAGTCATTATTATGCAAACATGAAAATGTTACCAAAGTTTACATTGAAGAAAACTCACTGCAAATAATTTCACATGGATTTAAAAACAATTAAGTTAAACATTCACCAACTGAAATTCTAAATTAAATTTATTTTCCCATTATGAACTATTTTCATTTTATTTTTATTTTTAATCAGATAAAGTCTTCTGGCTAACATTTGACATCAAGTCATCTTTACTCTCCCATTCTAAGAACCTGTGTGAGAGTGAAGAGAGAGGAAACTTACTGATTTTTAAACCGATTCATTATTTTAGTTGACCGCAGCTTTAAAGGTGCTGTGCCCCCCTCTCTGTTTTGTAATATAGAGCGGGTTGAGGTAAATTGTGTGTTTTGGTTGCCCCCTAATGAGAGAGTTCCTGACCCTGTGAGGAGGCAGTGAGAGACAAGCTTTAAATCACTACACTTCCCATAAAATCTCCGGTTCCGACTGCCTCCTCATTTACACAAACAAAGGCAGACGCACAAAAAAAAAATCCACCTGAGATACATTCTTCCATTTTGGGTGTTTGTCAGCATTTAAAGTTGTGCTATTCTATTCTAAATTAAATGAACACAGATTTATCAATGATTATGGATTTAAAGGTATGGTAGCTGACTTTCTTTAAAATTAAAAACTGGGAGTTTTTAGATAAAAACTCAAGTATCTTTGACTTTATCTGAACACCTTAAATGAACTTAGTGTGTAGAATGTTACAAACTGAAGTATCAGCCTGATTCAGACTGGTAAGTATCCCTTCTGAAAATGATCAAAATAGATTAATGAACAAATGATGGGAGACTTGAAATAAAATCATCCAAACACACTTGATTGAAATTCTAATAATACAAGTAACAACAGTGAAGTGTGTTCTGTAAGAAAACTTCACAGTAACCTGCATACTTATTTGACACCGCTGGTAAAGGTGTGCAAAGTAGGGCTGGGCGGTATGGAAAATAAACCTGTCACGATAATATTTTTCATATCAGTCGATATCAATATATTACAAGATATACAAAAAAACACTATTTTTGTCAATCTTTAAGATTCCCTGGTACTATTTAGTGATATCTGAAGATATCAGTAGGGTATTTGTGATTTAAAGATTTTATTTTCAAAAGTTGAACATGTCATCGAACATTATTCAACTCTTTTGAAGAAGTAAATTCAGAATCAGCATTATTGACAAGCTTGTGCACACAAACAAGGAATTTGACTCGGGTACACTTTGCCGTGTGTGAAGATTTTATTTTTTGTCAATATAAATGGAAATAAATATTATGGGAAGAACCTTGTGCCATCAGAAACTGAATTTGAATTGCTCTGACTGGATCTGTATTTGTGTAATTTGAAATTAAATGCATTGGTTTGAAAATGAATTTCGCTAAACTGAAACTGAATTTTATGGATTGAAACTGAACTCATTTGCTTTTAAAATGTATTTTGTTGTATTAAAAATTCAGTTTGACTACTTTCACTTTCAGGTCTGTAATTCAATTTCAGTTCCAAAATTCAGTTTTTTTGTGTCACACATCCGGGTCCTTGAGGATAGCCACAGATTAATCAAACACAGATTCATCGATTTACGTTTCACATCAGGTTTAACTTCCTTTACGGCATGTTGAGCTGCAGCAGTGCAGCATACATGAGCTTGGTGGATGTCAATCACCAAGTCAAATGAGCATCCATAAGAAGCGTCATGTAAACAAATGATGGTCAAACAGTAACACTTATGCTACCTGTAGCTATTAGCTACACATGCTAGATTAGCATAGTGTGCCGCCGGTGTTACGTCTGTCTTCGTTTCTCTTGCCCTCACCTCAGCGTAACTTCTGTTGCCTAGCAACCGTGTTAGCGTGAAGCGCAGAGCTGTGAAGCCGAACAAATGGAGCCTGAAGGTTAATAATGCTGTCTACTGTAAATGACTACACGGTTTTAATTTACCCTTTTACATATTGCTGATGGCTTTTAATGCTGTTTTGTTTTAAAATGTTATCGTTTTATGATCTTCATTATTCAGCCATTTAAAATTTTGAAAATATTTTTTGTGTTCATAGATATAAAAATCTAACACTAGATAAAATGCATTGATGACAAATACTATTTGTTTAATTTATTTGTAAAGCTTTCAACAACTTAAACACTAACATATTAACTTTAAGAACAAAGTTTAAATCAGTTTGTTTGCAGCGCATAATAATAATAATTATTATTATTATTATTATAATAAATAAACCAAACATTAATATTAGATTTCATCTGACTGAATTATATCTGTTTAACTTCCGCCCATTCGGGAAACCCAGTGGGAGTTTGAAATCAATGTGCCGGGAGTCAGTTGTTCTCTCGGGGTTTAGCGCACCTCAACCACCCGGTCAGCTGACAGCTGCCGAGGCGAGCCGGCTGCTGGGACAGCGGACGAACACATCGGCGCATTTGTGTAATGAAGCGGTATCTTGAAAAACTGATTAGATATTTTAGGTTTACACAACTACATTCTCATCTAAAAACATTGTAAAAGTTCAGTTTTTTGACAGAATGCGCAATATATCCAATTTTGTTCACAACTTTTCTCTCTCCTCCGGCCTTTGCTACTTCCGTTTGAACAATCTACTTCAACCCGCGATGAATCATGGGATAGGGTGGGACACGGAGGATACACCGGACCCATCCTTCAAATCTGGGGAAAAGAAGGACGCATTTTTTTGGAACCTTGGAGATTGGACAGGATTCGTCGCCTCATCAAGGACGTTATCGGCCTACAAATGCGTCCTTAAAAAGAATGCAGACCTGAATTTGGACACAGCAACAGTGAATGACATCTGTGAATCAGTAAATCTGTGTTTGATTAATCTCTGACTTCAAGAACCCGGATGTGTGACACAAAAAACTGAATTTTGGAGCTGAAATTGAATTTCAGACCTGAAAGTGAAAGTAATCAAACTGAATTTTCAATACAAAGCAAAGCAATTTTCAAAGCAAACAAACTCAGTTTTAAAACATTATATTCAGTTTCAGTTTAGTTAATTTCAAATGACACAAATACAGATTCAGTCTGAGCAATTCAAATTCAGTTTCTGATGGCACACGTTTCTTCCCATAAATATACATATATACACAAGTGTCTTTCCAAAAGAAGATATGTATGCTTGTTGTTGTTCTGGACTGTCAAGTGTTCATCAGAGAAATAGCCTGGGGTGAGAAACTGTCTCTGTGGCGGCTGGTTTTAGCAAACAGGGCTCTGTATCTCTGTCTCTGTGTCGCTTTGATTTTTTTATCATAAGGTGCGAGAAAGCCGACTCTATGGTCGGTTGTCACAGTTGTACAGGCATTGTTTTTGGGTAGGGGGAGAGGAGAGGTGATTGGGGATTAGCACTCACTCTCCTCTGGGATTGTAAAGTTTTACATTCTGCGTGCTTCATTGTGTGGCACTGGTTCGCGTGGTAAACGGATTGGTGGTATTTGCCGACTTTGTCAGAACATGCGCTCAACGTAACTTGCAGTGCACCCTACTTAGATTTTTTGTCCGACTTTAAATAGCCAAAATACCTCCACACGACTAAACTGCTCGGACCCTTCTTTTCAATGATGTCTTTCACTGTGTCCTCTGTCTTTTTTTCTTTCAGGGCACTCATTTTCTATATCGGCCCTTTTTCATATGTCTATTAAGGAAAAATTATATCGCAATATACTGTATATTGTTATCATTTTATCGCCCAGCTCAAGTGCAAAGAGCCTTAAAATACAATAATATTTCATACAGGTAGCATAATGACCTTCTGAAAATTTTAAAATCCCACTTTTAATTTGACTAAATTTTTTTTACTTGACTTTTTTATCTGCCCTTACTTAGAATCAGAGCAATAATTAACAAGTTTAAAACAACAGTGACAAACGTGCTCAACAGGGACCAACGTTTATCTTACCGCCTTACACCCTGAGGGAGATAGTTAACTAGGTAAACATTTCTCCAAAACTCACTGTTCGAAAACTGCAGCAACGGTTGGCATCTTCCAAGTCTCTAACAACTGTTAGATAACTGACACAAAAAAGCTTTATCCATCCTACCATCATGAACATAAATGTGTAGCTTATGTCAGATGAAACTAACATCAAGCTGTTCAGTAACAAATACTTCAGGTGAATTTGGAGTAAAACGAGAACGAATATGTGGAATTGCATGGCAGAGGTTCTGTGCTGCTAAGGGTTCGTCTCCCAATGGCCCTGGGAACTCTGTTAGGAGTACAGTGAATATTAAAATAAAAATCCAGTGGACTCTGCTAGAAAACCAATTATAGATAATCAATGAGTCTTTCAGCATTTCAGCAATATCTGACCAAGTTAACACAGACATGGTTCACCAGAAGCAAAATCAGCATGGAAAATGTGACAAGAAAAGAAGTGCTGTCCTGCTGGGAAAAAAGGCCTTGTATAAAGTATTAGCATCAGAGGTGCTAATAATAATTTCCCACTGAATGAATAAACTAAAATTAAAAAGCTGGTTTTAATTTTAAAATGTATCGATGTAAGATGACACTACTACAATAAAATATTTTATTGTTATTATTTTATTATTATTATTATTATTATGCATCTTTACAAAGGCTGCACATAAGTGTGAAGGGTGCTGTATACACATTCTTAGTGCAAGTGCTATTTCCATAAATACCCACATAGAGAACATCAGAAGGTGTTTTCTGAATAATGTAAAGTTTGGTACATTCCAGTGCAACTCTGTGGAGCAATCTTTGGAAACTGGCAATATTTGCTTCCACCCCCCCAAAAAATATGATACAAACCATTTAATATTCCTAAACAGTGGGAGCTACTGTTGGCCCAGTAGGACAGCCAGAGATGAAACACCTGGGTTCAAAAGTCCAAAGGTCAGAGCACAAGAGAGAAAAAGGAGGAGCAGGTAGGATGGGGTGGATGGAGAGGTGTATGGGAAGTTATCAGGGAAAAAAGGAGAGCAGCAAGAGAAAAAAAAAGTTTGACAGAGAAACAGAAATGAAGTCCAGTCATGATGTGCTGCAGAGAAAAACACAGAAAGGGAACTGGAAGTGGAAGACCTGAGGATGCTAAGATTTATAAAGTTAAAAATTAATATATCAGAGGCATTTATTATGTTGAGATTTTTGGTGTCAAAGTTGAAAAGGCGAAACAGAATTTGTAGATATTTGGGTACAGAGGAGAAAAGTGACCTAACAGTATAGAAGAGTGAAAAGAGGACAGATCATCTGCTGTGTTGACCGTTACAGGGAGCAGCTAAAAGAACAGAAAGAAGAAGGGGAGGCTGGAGGTTCTCCATCAACATGTGGAACAGAGAAATGAAGCCTCCACTAATCCAGTCTCCTGCTCACAGGATGGAGATCGATGAACGCCAGCACTTAGAGCGAAGACACACAGAGTGTATTGTGAAGGAACTGTCAAGCCATTGACAACAAAGAGGGTAAACACACATAGAACTATTCATGGCTGCATACATACATCATCACACACCTACATGTGCAGATGAGGATGTGCACACACTGCCAACACACACACATGGCAAGGCGTGTACTCGCACACACCTTTTGACATGTAGACACATCAGGCGAGTGCAGGTCTTTGGCTTGGGGAGGTGTAATATTTCAGTAATGTGATGGAGTTTGATCCATGGTGTCCAGTGTCCTATAGAGCTGCTGTTTTATTAGCACAAAGAGCACTCAGGGGCTCTCCAGTTCTCTCACTCACACACACACAATCACACACACATACGTGTCTGTACACTTCGATAACCACAGCAGATTCTGCAGTACAGGCTACACATGCATGTGGGGCTCAACTGTACAACACCAATACCATCTTGGATTTAGTTGACTGAGAATGGAGTCTGAATGTAAAAGCAATATACTTATCCAACACAATGCCCTTCTCTGAAAACTTTTACAGAACTTCAGGACAAAGACAAAGCTTAAAGGCAGCAACAATCTAACACTGATCTAAAGTGGGATGCGTCCTGTAGAGGTTGCCAGTCCATTACAGGGTCAGCACAGAGACACAATCACCCATTAACATTTACAACTCACGTCCATTTAGAGTGGTCAGTTAGACTAACGTATGTTTTTATACTGTAAGGATGAAACCTTAGTACCACGCATGCAAACTCCACACAGACAGGCATGATGTCACCATAGACCTTCTCACTGTCAACCATAATAACAACAGAGCTGGTCTTACAGAAACTGTTAGCGTAGTGCATATGTCAGGTGTAAAGTGAGAGCAGGTTGTAGTTTAAGCATACAAGACTTTAATGGACTGAAGTTTGAATCTTCTGACTGAAGGACCTTCACTTCTCCACTTCTCCAAACCACTTTAGTGAAGGTTAGCTGAAAATGTGTTTTGAAAAGCTGTGTCTCTTAACAACAATATTTTTCACATTAAACTTGATCCCATTCTATCTTCATTAAGAGCTTCATATGTCAACGTATCAAATCATATTTTTTGCTTCAAAAACACCAATGCATATCAGGAATCAGTATTATTAGTAAGCTTACTGTTTTCTTCTTGCCACACAACTGATCTACAAGTAGAGGAGGCCCTTCAATGCTTATGTATTACTGCTGTCTTACAGAGCGATCAGTGGCTGTTGTTAGTTCACTGTCAACACAACAGGGCAACTACAAAACTACCTCTTAATTTCAAAATAAGGGTCCTAAATATATAGCGCAGCGCTGGTGGCGTAGAGGGTTAAGCGTGCGACCCATGTTTGGAGGCCTCAGTCCTCGACGCAGGCTGTCGCGGGATCGAATCCCGGCCCATTGATGCTTTCTGCTCTCCCTTACCCCACTCTTTCCACACCATTTCCTGTCTACTCACTGTCAAAAAGTACTTTGAAAAAATAATAACAGCCATTGGAGTCAAAAAATAACTTAAAACAAAAACAAAAAAAAGAGTATTAAATAAAGATACAGGGGATCATAGCACTCCCCTTGAAATGTGGGGTTCATAATAACAGCTTAGATCTATTTCTCTAGACAATGTCCAGCTAAAACATCAACTAGATATTGTTTTTTGAGACACACTTTATTTTAAGGGGACATACTGCAAGGTCTTGGGCCATGAGATCTCTTTACAGCTCTTCATACAACTAATAAAAATCCCTTGTCTACTGATTGATGTTAACCACTTCTGGTATATAAAATACACTTAATGCCAAACATAAATTCAGCTTGCTGAATGAAGTATAGAAACGGCAAACAGTCTGAGACTGCTGTGGCCCGTTACTGTCCAGTACAGCTTTGCACTGTTATTTTAGAAGACATCTCAAAAAGACTAACTCCTGGGAGGAAACACATTATCCTCATTATTCCAAATATTCTAGTACTAATTGCATCTGATTGTCAAAATGCATTGATTATGTAGAGACTGCCATATGGACTAAAAGCACTGATACTGGATCTACTTGGGCATGTGGAGTAGCCTAGTTAAGTCTCCATACCATTCCCCTGGCTATATCTAGAAAACAGTCAATGTGAAATTTGAACAACTTGATGTCAGTATGTTCTTTTTTCCCCTAATATCGATATGAGCTTACTATGCTCTTTTACAGCAAACACTACCAGGGGAGCATCAGCAGATTTGGTATTGACAGAGAAAGGAGGTTCTGGATAAAGCACAGACTGTGACTGCAGAGTGGATCATATTAACACATCTTATTGATGTGGCTTATAACAGATATCATATTCATGCACAGCGTCATGTGTGGAAATGGTCCATATGAACTGGTGATGTAGCTCAGAGTTTCATCTTGTGATCACATAATAGACTAATGGCATTAAGAAACCATCATATTATGTGAATCATCCTCATAAGACTTGCATTTGCTTTTCACTGACACCCACAGAAAAATCTCTAACTGGAAGTTGGCCTGAAAAGCAAAACAAATCACTTTTCATTTTACTTACGTAACATCAGTGTGCTGAACAGAGAAGCTATGTGTGCATCTTTACACAATTATAATGTGCCTTTATGGACAACACTGTTTAGTTTGAGAATAAATTGTGTAAACTATTTCAAATGCCAGCCCTTCTGGTCTTGTGATAATATATGACATGGAAAATGTATTGTATGAGTCATCATAAGACTTGGATTTGCTTTACTGCGTCCACTGGAAACGATTAACAGCTTTATTAACTGTGCACCCTGAAAGGTTTTAAGCATACAAATCTCCATCTATGCTTGTTCCATCACCAACAGGATGATACTGGGTTGCATGCACAAAAAGGATTAGGACCTGTTAATGAAATGAGACTGAAGTGAGACTGAAGTGAAATTCTATGTAAAGAAAAAGTAAAAGTAAATTTAGTAGCAAATGAGCATACAGCCATTATTATGAAAAATACATTATATTATAAAGACAATCATTTGGAAATGGGAAAATCAGGTACATTTAATATTCATTAAATAATCCTATTGGTGTGTGCTGTTAAACAGCGTTTAGCTTCTTTGCACTATGTTAAATAAAGATTTAACACACAACACCATTTCAAAAAGGCTAAAATATGTTTACTAATGTGTAACTCATGACAGATGCAGAAACCTTGGTAGCTATCCTTACAGCTCACTGAAACAATGCTTCATTTCTCCTGAGGCATGATTCAGTTAAATGTAACTGCCCAATGTATACCTGCATGCCTACAGCATGTGATAAAATAAACTGTGGAAAGAAATGATATATTGTTTCTTTCAAAGATGTTTTGGTACCCCTAAATATGTTAGCCATCCTTGCATTAAAGTCATATTTCCAACTAAATGTTGAACTTTAACTACAATCATTGTTGTTTTCGTCATACATTCAGGTAATTTATAGGGAACAAACATGCTGCTGGGAAGTTTGCCATTGTTGCGTACACTACACTGAACATGTAGCGGAAAAGGCGAAGCAGAGAAGTGCAAGAAGAGCATAGAAAGATTACAGATATCCATGTTAAAGATAAAGAATACAAGATAATATACAAGCAGCTTCATGTTGCTGTGACCACAGTGATCATTATTACTACGAAGTATAAGGTTCAGTGCGTGGATGCAGGAAGAAATGCAACCCCAGGCTGATCAGATGGAGAGAGCAAATGGTAGAAATAGAGCCAAGGAAACCATCTAAACCCTTCAAGGTTTAATCCAAGGTGAAGATATCTCACTTTCTGTCCCATTTTGAACCAAACTGGGCTCCATAGAGGATGAAGGATAAGCGGGAGTGAGGATAACTCCATTAATGACAGAAAAACACAAAAAAGCCACAGTAAAATGTTCCAAAATGTATGTTGACAAACCCTGAAGTTAGTAAAAGATTTTTAGTCTGTCACATCAGCTTCATGTTAACAGAAGGGAAAATAAAGCTCATGAAAAAAAGAACAGATGCCTACTGTGAACCATGGAGGCTCAACTTTGTTTTAGAGCTGCTTCACCTCATCTGTCATTTGGAATCGTATAATCCTAATCCCAATCTATGTGCAGAACATATAAACCAATCTTCAATATGCTGCCAATGATGCAGAGATGAGAGGCAAGCTTACAAACTTTACCTTACCAAGTTTTTCCAAAATTCATGGATAATCTACAAAGTGTCCAGTCTTGGCCTGTAATCACACCTGGCATGGGTGCTGAGTGATCAGAACACACGTAAGCACATAAAATGCAAAATACCATGTAGGCATGTTACAGAGTGGGCTCAACTGAGCAATAATCAGGTATAATGATATTTCTGTAACCTCACAGATATATTTAATCAGTGTATCTACGTTATTATCCTGAAACATCACAGCTGAGATCTATCTGATTGGATGTTTGTGTCATTAGTTCAACTACCTGTGTAGCTTAACAGATGATTGCACAGGTTTTTTAGTGTAAGCACATTGTGCTGCATAATGGTGACTCTACATAAATATAGGGATTTTGTGCTTCGGGTTCAATCTGTTTTCAATACAAGAAAAACACATTTCAGAGAGAACTTCACTGACCTTTACAGCGTAAGTAAATCCACTTATCAATAAAGTTCCAGCATGTGACAGAATGGCCTTTGTGCTGAGGGGTTGCTGATTTTGGCAACTCCACTTAAAGTGTTTTTGTCTTCATTTATTAAAATTGTTAACAGAGAGTCGCCCAGGTAATGCTGCTGCTCCAGTGACGACATATCAGTGGGCGGTCCTTAATGTGTCTCAGGACAGATTGTGTTCAGGCTGCCAAATTAATGAAGACACAAGGCTTAAAGGCAAGTTCTGAAAGTGGCCTGAAGAAAATCCTCCTCAAAGTCTCTTGCCTATGTGCACACTCGTAATTTGCACTGTCTGGACACAACAGGATCACTTAGAACATGCTATTGCCAGGTGTGAATGAGACCTGAGAGACAGTGCTCTGAATGATGAGTTTATTCCTTTTATATTCAATTCTTACATCTTTACATCTCACCTGTTATTTAGTTATTGTAGAATTCCTCAGAAGATTCTCAGGCTACCTGTATATTCTACTTGCTATTTATCCCATCTTTCACAACAAAAGCATGTTGTTATAAAAGTTTGTATTTGTGTAAAATTCCTAAATAGTACAAAGGTATTGTGTAACTAACACAATAACTTTGTGTTATTTACACAAAGTTGTGTAAATAACTTTACACAATAAAGTTATTTATTGGTGACACAATAAATAACTTTGTTATTTATTGTGTCATAATAAATGACACAATAAATAACAACTTAGATTGTTATTTATTGTGTCATTGCTAAATGATAAATATAAGCGCTCTATTTATGTGCTTATATTTAAATTGTCTTCATTGAGAGCAAAGTGGAACCAAAGACAAATTCCTTGTTTGTGTGCACAAACTTGGTGAATACACCTGATTCTGATTCTGATTGTGGGGACCTTGTTTTAACTGTAACACATCGATCAAAATGCCTGGCATCATGGAAAACAATTTGTATGTTTATATGTATGTATGAATGCTTTATTTTATTTATTTATACATGCATGTATGCAAATTGATGACTAAAACCTGGGGCAAACAAACTATACTATCTGGATGGTAAGAAACCTCAAGACATGAATTGGCAGCTATCCTTCCTGACAGAAACACAGTACCCTTCCTGTCCTGGACCTGATGGATTATTCAGTGTCTACAGGGTCACAGAGAGATGGGGCACCTCAAAGGGAAGAAAGGGGTTGTGATCACCGAGGAGTGTTTGGTCCATCTCACCTCTCCTGGCCTTTGGGGTGGACGGTGATAGGACTGGGTCTTTCTGAGCCAGAGGGTAGACAATGAATGAGGGTGTGATGTTTGTGTGTGTGCGTGAGTCTTTGTTTGTGTAGCTGCTAACAGTGTGAGGAACATGTGTTATGAATTTATCAGAATGGGCGCCCAGCCCGTCATCAGGTGCATTGGGGTTCATTTCCAAATGTTCTGGACTGCTAGGATGAACGGCATGCATCACAGCTACCTGACCCCTCCCACACACAACTCCCTCCACCATGACAAACACACACATTGACAAGCTGGCCCAGTGCTCGACACTTTAGACTGATTAGGCGAGCAACTGCAACAGCTGGCTGAGGATTAAGGCATGGCCAGATTCAGAGTGTATGTATTTCTCTGTGTGTGTCGATGAGTGTGTGTGTATGTATTGCATTGAAGGGACTGCCTGGTCCCTCTGGCACCTGTCATCTAAACCCAATCCTTGCCCTCATAAGCTTGGTGGATGAGCATAGCCCAGACCTCCTCTGGGACCCTGTTCTCCTGTCCTAAAACAGCGTCAGGCTGAGTTGATGAGTTCAGCTGGGTGGCAGGGCCAAGCAGGGGGGCAAATCGGGGACAGCTAGGACTGAGACTATGGATGAACAGGGAGGAGATGTTTGGGTCCAAAAAGATGTTAAGATACCGCAATAAACTGAAAACTAGCTTAAATAAGCTTTCAAAAAGAGAATGAAAATGATACAGTAATAACCTTCACACTGCTGCTGAGTCACCCCTCAGGGAGTAAATTATAGGAGCAAAACAGCTTACGTGGATCAAACCCATATTAATGGGACTTATAACACATGAGGGTGAAAGGGGTCTGACAATTTTACGCCTACATCCGTGAAACAGCATGAGCACATATACTGAAATATTGGTGAGGGAACACACACTGAGTCCCATTTGGGAATTGCTCTGGTGAGAGAAGGCAACACTCAGCTCTCAGCACCATGCCTACAACTTGTCTGATGACTCTATTTTCAGACCACCACCCCTTCCCCCCTTTTCCTTTTTAAATGACTTCAAAAGAATATTCATTTTCCAGCTTTGCTATTGCTCACATAAGTAATAACTGATGAAATTAGATTTATGTAGCACCTTTCACACATACAAATCACAAAGTGCTTCACAAAGACAAGGTTATCTATTCATTCCAGACAGCATCATTATAAATAAAGATCTGACCTACGGCCCAGATAAAGGCACACATCTGGTTGTTTAAGTACTGAAAATTTATCTCCTCAAATGTGAAGGTTAAAGAACTGAGTAGAAAAATCTTTTGCAATCAAAATTAGTTTGGATTTATTTCTTCATACAAAAGGGTAATAAGCAATGACCACATATAGCTGATAAAAGTGTATTCTGATGTTGTATAAGCTGTCCACTTGTGAATGGAACACAGATAACACGTCTTCATGCAAGATGGGAAAAAGACCTTAGATAACTTCCTAATGGGATAACTTGGGGGGTGGGGGTGGGGGGGTGTATCTGTTACTGTATGGCCTTTTTTGACCTAATAGAGCAAATGTTTAAAACCGCTGAACCTGGAACATAATTTGGGATTCAGAGACTACTGTTAGAAGTAATCTGTGGCAGACACAATATGTCTCTGGCTACGACTATTTCACTAGATGATGCAAGAATTATACACTAAATGATCTTATCTGACAACTGCTTCATACTTCAAACTAAAAACTGAACATTGTTGGTTAGCTACGTAAGGTGTTAAAGTATCCACGCAGAGCAGAAGAAAAAATCTGTAATATTTGTTCCAGTGTTACACAAATTCCAAACTGAACTCCTAGGCTCAGAGTGCAGATTGGAATTAGGGCACAGCTTCTGTGTTTAAAATAAAACATAGAGCAGCTGTTGACTCACTACCGTGTGCTGGAGAAAAAGACATTAACAAGCATGAAATATTTAAGGATTATTGCGGATTACAAAAAACACATTACATGAAATGTATTTTTAGTGATGTGCAGATTGTGCTTTTGTGTCCAGCATGTGCAGCCCAAAGAGCTTTAGTAATGTTCATCCTTCTTCTACTCCTGTGTCAGATTGGCTAGTTTAATCAACTGTGGATGAATAGGTGTGTGAGTGTGTGCTGTGTGAAGTCGGGCCTTTTCCGACCCTGGGCAGCTCGGTGTGATAGAGAGCAGATCCTAGTTCTGCTTATTCTCGCTCAGCTCTCGCAAACACACACACACACTAGTATATATTTATATATCTATATATAGATATATATAGATATATACACACATATGGATGCATTGCCTTAAGATGGATTGATCCACTTCAACTACTGGGCTAAATCATACAATTAGTACACAGGAAGTTTGACATGCACATCTCCATCCCTGTCAAACTGACCTCAGGTAGCTTGCATTACACATTAGAGTATCAAAACGTTCTTTCAACACAACCTTTAGCTTAGGGATCCAGGGGAACAGTCATTGCATTAAAGAGAATAACTGTGGAAAGATAAAACATCCCCACGCTAAGCACATATGCATACATTCACACCCAGGAATTTCTTAACCTTGGCTGAAGCGATAGGTGAAACTCAGAAAAACAGGATCCTTTAAATGAATGTGTTGTGCACATACTGGTAGAAAAACATGCAACCCTGGTTATAAATGTAACAAATTCAGTCACAGACTAAAGAAGGATCATAAAGCTGTAGCTATTCACAGATGGGGAGGAACATTTTAAACAGACTGTGAATCAAATGTTTGGCTTGGGCCACAATGTTGTAATGTAATAAAGACAAGTGAACAGAACATAGTTTTTCACTTTCTGGATAAGACTGTTGGTTTAATAATTGCTGCTGATGAGCTTTAATATGACAAATGCACTGATTTGCTGGCAAGCAAATGTTAGTTGTTTCCATTCAGCTGTGTTAAAATCTGGAGCCAGTTCAAACAAAATGTTCAGCTTGTAAGAAGGAACGATCTGGAGAGAACAAGGAAGACATCAAAATGCCTCAAAGCAATATGACTTGAAAATAGACGATGCACAGCAAAAGAAATAAAAGACAAACAAGAATCGACGTATGTGACTAAACTGCAAGAAATCAGCTGATTTCTACACAGAAAACCCAAACTAGAACCATCATTGAAGACTGAACAGAAGGTCCAAAGCAGTTAAGGACTGTGGATGATTGGATGAAGAAATGTTGTAATGATGAATCTGCTTTTGACCAAAGACATGATGCTGACATGTTCAATGAAGAAAATCAGAACATTTCCACAGTTATTAATGGTATGGGCCTCATGTTGAGCAAAGTAGTGATTACCTGCACAGGGAACACACTGGTGGACACTGAAATGTTAGACACTATTCTCATTCCATCAATTCAAAGTAGGTTTGGTAATTATGAAGTGTTTTCTTTTAATGGTAATGCATCTGTCCACCAAGCTTAGAGAATTAAAACTTTTATTCGATTCAATTCAATTAAATTCAATTCAATTCAAAAATACTTTATTAATCCCAAAGGGAAATTAAATGTTGTTGTAGCTGTGGGCAGGAAGGATCTCCGGTAGCAGTCTGTCTTCTGAAGAACCCTCTGACTTCTCAGGCTTCTCCATAATGTTCTTCATTTTATGAAGAATCCTTCTTTGCACAATGATCTCCAGAGGTTCCAGAGGAGTTCCCAGAACAGAGCCAGCTTTCTTTACCAGCTTGTTGAGCTTTTTTAAGTCCCTGGCTCTGATGCTGCTTCCCCAGCAGATGATGGCAGAAGAGATCACACTCTCCACAACAGACTTATAGAAGATATGCAGCATCTTGCTGCAAACACAAAAGGACCTAAGCTTCCTCAAGTGCAGTCTGCTCTGTCCCTTCTTGTAGATGCCTTCACTGTTGCATCTCCACTCCAGTCTGTTCTCCAGGTGAACACCGAGGTATTTATACTCCTCCACCACCTCCACCTCTTCTCCCATGATGGAAATAGTTTTTGACTTATTCCTGCTTCTCTTAAAATCTACAATCATCTCCTTTGTTTTAGTCACTTCAAGATGAGATAGTTTTTTACACCATGCCACAAAGGGGGGCCCACCAGCTCCCTGTACTCAGCTTCTTGTCCATCTCTGATCCCCCCACAAATGCAGAATCATCTGAGTATTTCTGCAGGTGACAGGAGTCTGTCTTGTACTGGAAGTCTGAGGTGTACAGAGTGAAAGGAATGGTGAGGGTACAGCCCCCTTGGGGTGCTCCTGTGCTGCTGACTACCTGGTTAGACACACAACCTTCAGTCTCACAAACTGTGGTCCTTTTTGTCAGATAGTCTATGATCCGGGGAGATTGTTGAGGCCCCCCCTAGTCTTCTGGAGTATCTGACAAAGCAAATCAGGTTGATTGTTTAAAATGCACTGAGAAATCAAAGAACATGATCCTCACAGTGCTGTTGGCTTTTTCCAGATGACAGTGGGTTTGTTGTAGCAGGTGTATGATGGTATCTTTCAACCCCAACTCCACAGCGATAATCCAAAAGAAGGGGGTCCTGATAGTTTTTTTGTTTGCTTACTCAGGGTGGAAAACGGAGTCTTTTTAGGACCTTCATGATGTGGGATGTCAGGGACAACAGGTCTATAGTCTTTGAGGACTGATGGGGGAGTTTCTTTTTTTACCAGAACAAGACAGGAGGCTTCCACAACACTGGGAAACCTTTTCTGGGGCCGGCTAAGATTGAAGAGGTTCTGCAGAATCCCACACAGCTGCTCTCCAGGCCTTCAAGACTCTAGGGCTGACACTATCAGGACCTGCAGCCTTATTCTGATTCAGTCTCTCCAGTTGCATCTTCACCTGACTTCTTGAGACACAGGTGGATGGGAGAGGCAAAGGGAGTATCAGCATCTTCTGATTTAGTTGAAGGCAAGCATATAGAAGCAGAAGGGTCCATGGCTAGGATGGAAGATAAAACATTTGAGGTATGACAGAAAAGCTGTAGGTCAGAGGAGGGTGAGATGTCTGTTTGGCAGGAGAGGAGGATGCTGAGCTTTTTCTGAACAGAAGGTATTGAAGAATGTGTTTAGTTCATTGGCTCTGTCCAGACATTCATTGGTTCGATCTTCCTTCTGCTTGAAGCCTGTGATCTTCTTCATCCCTGACCACACATCTCTGATATTGTTTTGCTGGAGCTTGCTCTCCAGCTTCTTCTTGTACACCTCCTTGCTGTCTTTTTATCTTGACTTTAAGTTGCTTCTGTATACTCCTCAATAATTCCCTGTCTCCCTCTCTGAAGGCTCTTTTTTTTTTGTTTTAAGCAGGTTTTTTCGGTCCCTGGTGATCCGGGTTGTCATTGGGGAAAAAATCTCAACATTCTGGTGGGGATGGTTTATTCACACACAAGTATATATAAGCGGGTACACTTCAGTCATGGCATTGATGTCCTCTCCATGTGGCGGGAAAGTCCGTTCCAGTCTGCAGCCTCAAAGCAACCTTGCAGAGCTTCTCCCCGCTTCCTGTGACCATTTCCCCACTTTTCTTTTTTTACAGGTTGGCCTGAACAAAAGGGGCTTATATTTCGAGCAAGAAAAAAAAAGATTGTGATCTGATTTGCCAGAGGAGGTCTTGCTGTAGAGATGTATGAGTCCTTGACATTTGCAAAAAAAAATTCAACGTTATGTTTTCTCTAGTAGAGCAGCTGACAAAACTGCTGAAACGTTGGGGAAGTGTAGCAGAGAGTGAACATGGGTTAAAATCACCAGATATTGCCACAAAACGCATTGGGGTGTTGCCTGTAGCTTGCAACAACTGAGTTGATGGGGACACATGCGTTTTTGGCAACAGCGGAAGGTGGAATGTAAACCTGCCAAAATAGCACTGGTGAACTCTCTGGGTAAATAATATGGACGAAAACTCACCGCTAGCAGTTCAATAACTGGACTGCAGAGATAACACTTCACAGTACCATGTCCTGGATGACACCATCTGTTGTTCACAAGTACTGCCAGTCCACCTCCTTTACATTTGCCGCTCCTCTTTAAATCTCTGTCTGCTTGTATGGTTAAAAAGCCTGGCAGAGAGATGCTGGAGTCGGGGATATGATCCTACAGCCATGTCTCAGTGAAACACATAATACTGCATTCCCGGTACTCTGGCTGGGTCCTTTGTAGGGCTTGGAGTTCATCCAACTTGGTTCCCAACAATCTCACATTGCCCATCATAATCGACGGAAGAGATGGTTTGAACTTCCTCCTTTTCTCTCTTCTCTTTGCTCCTGAACCATCCACGGCGTCTCCTTTTCAACTCATCAGGGATTTGGGGTTGTAGTTGAAGTATATTTGAGCTTTTGAGATATTAATCAGTTGCTCCTGGTTGTAAGAAACAACCCCGTTGCCATGGCAATGCATCATAACAAATGTCCAAAAGTAGAAAAGTATAGGAAAAATCCTCCCAGCTGCACAGCATCTGACACCGGAGAGGACAGCCGTCCAAAAAAAACCAAAAAAAAAAAAAACAATTGTATCCACCACAAAGGGAAATTGAGTTCTCAAAAAAGAATCAATCAGAATGAAAAGTAACAGAGCTACACCAACCTGCTGCCATCTTGAGCGGCGCAATTCTAGAAAGAAGGTCAGATCAGCTCAATTAACACTCCGGATCTCAATCCAACTGAAAATTAATGTTGGAAGCTGGAAACATGGTCAATAAAATCCAGCCAAGTTGATCTGTGAGCTGTTATAAAGGCTCCTGGAAAATGACTGATTAAGAACATTGTTTTTCTTCAGTGAAGTTCATGCCTCAAAAATTCAAGCAGTCAGGGCAACCACAGGAAGTGCAACAATATACTAGGTGGGATGTTTTTTTGTTCACGATTGCAAGTTTTTCCTCAATGTTGAAGGATTCCATAATGTTTTTACTCTGTCTGACAAAAAACATTTGCAGCGACATTTAATGTAATTGTTTTCTAAAGTCAGGACAGTCAGCTTTAAAATAAAACATTTTGTGTCATATCTGTTTTTTTCTTTTAATACAAAATAAAAAAATTCACTGTAATTTCTCCCAGGAAAGGGATAAGATAGTTTTTGCCAGAGGTTGTAACGAAATAACTACAAAAAAACGTGAGGTTGAAATTATATGAAAAAGCCACAAGACTTCAAAACTGATTCAAGATGTTGTTAAAGCTAAATGAAATAAAACAGAACCTCCATTATTTTCCAGTTCTGAAGCTGTTTGTAACGGGACATACAAACGTATCTTTTAGTCTCAATTGGGTATTAATATTGACCAACACATGACAGCGTCTCAGTGCTTTGCTTAACATAAACTAAAGTTCAGTAGAAGACAGGAAGCCTCTGTACTGACTGCAAAGTGCAGAGTTCTTGTGATTGCAAAACAAACCCATTGTCACAATTCTTAAAACTTAGGGTATTTGTGCTGATATTCTGTGGTTATCTGTATTATAGATATATACAAGATGGTTTCTATATATTTTTTCTCATGTTAAACCATTTATTTCAAATGCTAAAAAAATTTTAACTTTTGCTAACATTTCTAAAAAAGTTGAATTTCACTGAATAATTTCATCAGATAAAACAATTTTTCCTTCTCACCAGTTTTGCTGTACACTTTTTTTTTTGGTCAACAGCAGCCCCAAAGAATGAGATCCTTTTTTTGTTAACAGGACTTCAAAGTCTAAGATTTTCCACTGCTTAAGAAAGAGTGGGAGAGAAAGGCAACCAGGGCTCCTGGCAAAGTGTTGCTGCGATGCCTCCACTTGATATGAATACACACTTCTGACTCATTTTCCCGGCCCAGAGTTCACCACTTGAAGCCAATGATTTACTTTTTCAAATCCTCCCTCTTGTTTGATCCCATGGGGAGCTGGAGCAGAAGTGGGGGCAAAGCTAGGTTACAGAAGTGTGTTTTTGCCATCCTCACGCTCCCTTTTCTTCCTCTCTAGCTCTTCTGCTTAGGTCGGCCATTTTGTAATTTACGGCTGTCATAAGGCTCACCGTCGGCCATGAACAATGTGGGATTATATGAAACGCTGTCTGCTGGCATATTTCATGAAGAAGATCAAACAAAGCTAAGTGATTTCTTTTTCTGAGGACCATAACTTTATAGTGAAGCAATTTTTCACAGCCTTGGTGAGAATGACTTCTTGTTCTGAAGTATCCAGTGTACTTTGAATGTGTGTGTGTGTGTGTGTGTGTGTCTACTGAAGTCCTGTGGGTCACATTAGACTTTCATATCAGTTCTTTGAGCTTGATCAGACTCTAAAAATTCTTAAAATAAAACAGGAAAAAAAATTGATAAAAATATGTCATTATGTGCAAATGTTTTCATACTGACTAGAACTAAGTTGGCATTCAAAGAGATTCTGAATATTTGGGTTAAAAAATAACGTTCAAGAAGCAAATAGAATGGTTAATCTAATTTTAGACAGGCAGGGACAACTTCTACAGCAGAAACACACGTGGGATGAGTCGCCACATTGCAATGAATGAATTCTAAAATTCCTTAGAAGCTGATAATTCTGAATTACTAATGTTCATAATCCACTACCTAAAAATGTTAGCTAAAATAACAACTCTCGACATGAACATGTTCAAGTCCATGAATTCATTTCAACGAGGTGAAGGTGATGTCATTGGATCATGCATATTAACAGCATCATCATAATGTATTAAATTGTTTTGCTTCTCTCTTATTTCCTTTGCTCCTATACTCTGACTTTTATTATGAGTATTTACGTCTTGGCAGTAATTAATTAAGACTGCTTCCATTAACATCTTTTCTGTCACTGTTTGTAAAACATAGAGCTGCACATTATATCAAGTCTCAGTGTGTGCAGTACTGCAAACCCAAGGACCAGCTAGATGTAATATCTGGAAGTATATTATGTTGCATGTTTCATGGATTCCCACTCTGTATAACTGTAAAATATGTGGCCTGATGTATGGGCTCTAAATGCCCTTAATACCCACACCAGATGTCAATATTTAGTGGCTAAGAAACTAAATGGGCAGATTGCGTAAATAGTCAGGGAAATTTGGCTCAATCAAACCCAACCATATTATCACTACATATTGTCCTGTTACCAAACAGTTGAAAATAGTCACAAATTGAAGACAAATTAAAACATAGTCTATTGAGAATTTAATTGTGCAACATTAACGGACAAAACCTCTATGTAGTTTAAAAACATCTGCACCATTAATTTGGCTATATTTAAATGTACAATGGTTGAAAAAACTAAGTAATGGCAGAAATAAGCAGGTGCATTTAAACATGTACATAACTGTGGAGCAGCCAGCAGATTCAGTCTTCAAGATGGATTATTGGTGACTCTTTCACAGTACGGTTATCCTAAAAACTCCCAAATAAAATTCCATTTAATGTCTCTACTGAAAGCGTTCAAGCTCTTCATATAAGAAACAGCTTCTTTATGTTCAAAGAGTTCATACATAACTCTGGTTCCGTTGGAATGTGTTTTTTATTGTACTTGTAGTATTCCATTTATTCCGTCTTGGTCTGTTTATTTGCAGTATCATGCCCTGAGATTCCCTCAGTGGACTCAGGTCTTGTCCACAGTAATGCAGGTGTTTTTTGCTCCTTGCATCTCTAGTCCACATGCAGGGTCTCTGTAAAGACAAACTGAGACTCTGTTTGTGGTGTATATAGACTAGATACACAACGATTAGGAGGAAATGATTATATAGAGGACAACCTTAGGCATACACACCATCACTTTTAGTGCTAGACATCATAATCATATATTTTTTTAATTAATTTTTTTTTTTCACAGCCATCATGCTATGTCATAGACTCATCTGATACTGTTAATGCCATAGGAAAGGTTAAGAATGTTGGGGAAATTATGAGTTAAATTAGTAATGGAAGCCTTCTTCGCCCTAGCACTACTTTAATCAGGCTCAGAGTCTTCTACTTTTCAAATTTGATGATGTTATTTTGACATTACTGCCACTTGCAGGCACGGCTTTTAATCAACCCCATATTATTCACACCCCTGCCAGATTTGGGTTAAAAAAAAACTTTCAATTTAACTCATAGGTTTCTTCTGACTGAAAGTAATATTAATGATTTCAAGTGACCCAGTCAGAATTCTGACTTATATTTGATAGAGAATCTGTGGAGGTAGGCAATGATTAGGTTAATGACAAGGGGTTGATTTCTATGGTGCCAATAAAGATTTTTCTTCTTAAACTGCTGGCTAAAGATAAGTGTTAATACAGTAAGATTGTTATTCACGCTGGCGGTAATGACACCCGGTTACGTCAATCGGTTTGCCAAAACAATGTCGGACTCCGTAATTTTCTCTGGTCCCCTCCCCGATTTAACCAGTGACGACATGTTTAGCCGCATGCTGTCCTTCAACCGCTGGCTGTCTAGGTGGTGTCCAGAAAACAATGTGGGCTACATTGATAATTGGGCGAACATTTTTGAGGAAACCTGGTCTGATCCGGAGAGACGGCATCCATCCCACTTTTGGATGGAGCAGCTCTTCTTCTAGGAATCTGGCCGAATTTATTAGTTCTCCAAAACTCTGACAACCCAGGGTTCAGACCAGGAGCAGGGTCGTATTTAACACTCACTCTCTGCAGCTTCTGTACTGCTACCCACCCATTACCCTATTAAGATGGTGTCTCGCCCCACGGCCAAAAATTGAATAGATTAAAAAATTATCTAAAAAGAGGAAATCAGGAAAATCTAATAAAAATAAACACCACTCAGACTAAAATAAAAATAGAAACAATTAAAATGTGGCTTACTGAACATAAGATCTCTCTCGTCAAGACTTTGCGAGTTAGTGACCCTGATTTTGCAATATCAGATTGATTTATTTTGCCTCACAGAAACCTGGCTGCAGCAAAGATTATGTTACTATAAATGAGTCAACTCCTACTAATTATTTAAATTTTCACATTCCTCGAAATACTGGGTCGAGGAGGAGAGTAGCAACATCTTCAGTCCGTTTTTTGATTAGTCCCCGACCAATCAATAGCTACAACTCTTTGAATATTAATCCTTAGTTTTCCTCATCCCAAATTGCAAGCACTAAAACCACTTCTGTTTTGTTGTTTTTGTACCGTCCACCAGGCCTTACGCTCAATTTTAGATCAGTTTTCAGACTTTTATCTGATTTAGTGTTAAAATACAGATAAAGTTATTATAGTGGGGGATTTTAACATTCATGTTGACACTGGATTGATAGCCTAAATATAGCCTTTAATGTATCTTAGACTCAATTGGCTTTACTCAAACATTACAAACCTACCACGTTTGTCTTCATTCTCTGGACCTTGTGCTGACATATGGCATTGAGTGTAAAGACTATATTTTTCTCACAACCCGGTGCTGTCTACCCATTTTTTAACAACCTTTGAGTTTAAATTTAACAGAGTATTCCACCCTGAAAGAAAATTTCTTATAGTATATCACTATCAGACAATACTGTAACAACCTTTAAGAATCTGTTCCACTTTAATTTCCTCTTATCACAGAAAAACAGAGTGGAGGGAAATAATTTTTGTTTCTTCCCTTCACAAATTGATTTTCTTGTTCAGATTGTTAGCTTCATCATTGCGTGGTGCATTAGACAATGCAGGCCCCCTTGAAAAATGAAGGAATTAATTCAGGAGGCAGGCTCCCTGGTTTTAATTCAGAGCTGTGTACTTTAAGCACTGGTTAGAAAATTGGAGCGAAAATGGCGCTCTACCACCTATAGGATTCCTACTTAATCTGGAAAAATAAGCCCTACTGTTGTATAAAAAACCACTTCACCAGCTAGAACAGCTTTATTTCTCATCCTTAAAGAAGAAAACAAGAATAATCCTAGGTTTCTCTTTAATACAGTTGCTAAACTTACACAGAGTCATAGCTCTGTTTAGCCATCCATCCCTTAGCTCTCAGCAGTCATGACTTTATGGGATTCTTCCAAAAATAATTGATTCTATTAAGAAAAAATCGTTGACATACTCCGAATAATGATTAGTTTCATCCTCAACAAGTGAGACAACATTGGAAGTAACTGTAGAACCTGATCTGTGTTTGACTGTTTTGATCCTGTGGAGCTTCCTGAGTTATCAAAAATATTAGCTTCATCTAAACCTTCAACTTGTATGTTAGACCCATCCCAACCCAATTATTTAAGGAAGTGTTCCTCTTCATTATCACCCCATTTTTAGATATGTTAATTTATCCTTAGTAACTGGGTATGTACCCAAGCGTTTTAAGGTAGCTTTAAATTAACCTTTCTTAAGAAAACCTTTGTGCACTTTCAAGAATCAGCTTATGTGCTGCAGGACAGCCAATTTAGACTCTTTTCGTTCAGATTCTGCTGTGGACTTTCAAGAATCAGCGCATGTGCTTCAGGACAGCCAAATGAGACTGTTTTCGTTCAGTTTGGCTGTGAAATGTGAAGAATCATCGGGGGGGGGCATGTGCTGCAGGACAGCCAAATGAGACTCTTTTTCGGTTCAGATTCTGCTGTGAAATGTGAAGAATCAGCGCATGTGCTGCAGGACAGCAAAATGAGACTCTTTTAGTTCAGATTCTGTTGTGAAATGTGAAGAATCAGCGCATGTGGTACAAAAGGACAGCCAATCAGACTCTTTTAGGTTCAGATTCTGCTGTGGCACTTTCAGAATCAGCTTATGTGCTGCAGGACAGCAAATTAGACTCTTTTTCGGTCAGATTCTGCTGTGGACTTTCAAGAATCAGCCTATGTGCTGCAGGACAGCCAAATGAGACTCTTTTCTGATGAGATTTGGCTGTGAAATGTGAAGAATCAGCTTATGTGCTGCAGGACAGCCAAATGAGACTCTTTTCGGTTCAGATTCTGCTGTGCACTTTCAAGAATCAGCTTATGTGCTGCAGGACAGCCAAATGAGACTCTTTTCGGTTCAGATTCTGCTGTGCACTTTCAAGAATCAGCTTATGTGCTGTAGGACAGCCAATTTAGACTCTTTTCGGTTCAGATTCTGCTGTGGACTTTCAAGAATCAGCTTATGTGCTGCAGGACAGCCAATTTAGACTCTTTTCGGTTCAGATTCTGCTGTGGACTTTCAAGAATCAGCGCATGTGCTTCAGGACAGCCAAATGAGACTGTTTTCGGTTCAGATTTGGCTGTGAAATGTGAAGAATCATCGAATGTGCTGCAGGACAGCCAAATGAGACTCTTTTCGGTTCAGATTCTGCTGTGGACTTTCAAGAATCAGCCTATGTGCTGCAGGACAGCCAAAATGAGACTCTTTTCTGATCAGATTTGCTGTGAAATGTGAAGAATCATCGCATGTGCTGCAGGACAGCCAATGAGAACTCTTTTCGGTTCAGATTCTGCTGTGAAATGTGAAGAATCAGCGCATGTGCTGCAGGACAACCAAATTAGACTCTTTTCGTTCAGATTCTGCTGTGGACTTTCAAGAATCAGCTATGTGCTGCAGGACAGCCAAAATGAGACTCTTTTCTGATCAGATTTGGCTGTGAAATGTGAAGAATCAGCTTATGTGCTGCAGGACAGCCAAATGAGACTCTTTTCGGTTCCAGATTTTGGCTGTGAAATGTGAAGAATCATCGCATGTGCTACAGGACAGCCAAATGAGACTCTTTTCGTTCAGAGCTTTTTGGCTGTGAAATGTGAAGAATCAGCTTTTTTGTCTGCAGGACAGCCAAAATTAGACTCTTTTCGGTTCAGATTCTGCTGTGCACTTTCAAGAATCAGCGTATGTGCTGCAGGACAGCCAAATGAGACTCTTTTCAGGTTCAGATCTGGCTGTGAAAATGTGAAGAATCAGCGCCTTTTGATTCAGTACAGCCAATGAGACTGTTTTCGGTTCAGACAAAATGGGGATAACTTTGGGAGGGTGTGGATAGCAGGTAGAACTTGGTGCTCATGTTTGGAGGGATACTGTCCACCCTGGTGAAGTCCCTGTTTCCTAGCATGTCCGGTAATATTTATCGTTCTTGTATTTGTGGCAAAAGGATCAGATAAAAAGGTCAA
Organism: Crenichthys baileyi; assembly: GCA_036173005.1. Classification (NCBI taxonomy): domain Eukaryota; kingdom Metazoa; phylum Chordata; class Actinopteri; order Cyprinodontiformes; family Goodeidae; genus Crenichthys; species Crenichthys baileyi. Next base: position 118,417 of record JAHHUM010000878.1, on the reverse strand, counting down.
AATTGGAGATAGGAAGGCGTGATCCAGATGAGAATGGGTTTTCTGGGTTCATCGGCCATGCCGGATTGATAGATGTGTGACATGGCCACATTCCAAGAGTCAAGTAAGTTTAGGTTCAGATTTGGCAGTGAAATGTGAAGAATCAGCGCATGTGCTGCAGGACAGCCATTTAGACTCTTTTCGTGTCAGATTCTGCTGTGGACTTTCCAAGAATCAGCGCATGTGCTTCAGGACAGCCAATGAGACTGTTTCGGTTCCAGATTTTGGCTGTGAAATGTGAAGAATCAGCGCCTTTGATTCAGTACAGCCAATGAGACTGTTTTCGTTTCAGACAAAATGGGATAACTTTGGGAGGTGTGTGATAGCAGGTAGAACTTGGTGTCCATGTTTTGAGGGATACTGGACACCCTGGTGAAGTCCCTGTGTCTCTAGCATGTACGGTTGTGGAGATGCTTGTATTTGTGGCAAAAAGGATCAGATAAAAAGGTCAAAATTGAAGATAGGAAGGCGTGATCCAGATGAGAATGGGTTTTCTGCGTTCAGCTGGCCATGCCGGATTGATAGATGTGTGACATGGCCACATTCCAAGAGTCAAGTAATGTTAGGTTCAGATTTGCAGTGAAATGTGAAGAATCAGCGCATGTGCTGCAGGACAGCCAAGTGAAGCTAGGATATAGGGAAAAAGCGGACCGAGACCGAGGAGCACTTTGAATAACTCAAAACCGTAAGTGGCATCGGCTGAAACTTGCTGTGGGGGCTCCCAGGGTGCCCCCCCAGGTTCCCCTTGAATTTGTGTATGTAGCTGACTTCCTTCATATAGCTGCCATTGACTCAATGTAAAGGAGCACTTTGAATAACTCCAGTACGGAGTGTCGATATGCACCAAAACTTGTGTGTGTACTGCCCTCCAGCACCCCCCAGGTCTCCACCAAGTTTGGTGGCTCCAGCTCACTTCCTTCATATAGCTGCCATTGACTCAATGTAAAGGAGCACTTTGAATAACCTCCAGTACGAAGGTGGCATATGCACCAACTTGGTGTGTATACTGCCCCCGGCCCCCCCAGGTCTCCACCAGTTTGTTGGCTCCAGCTCACTTCCTTCATATAGCTGCCATTGACTCAATGTAAGGAGCACTTTGAATAACTCCAGTATGGAAGGTGGCATATGCCACCAAACCTTGGTGTTTATACTGCCCCGGGCCCCCCCCAGGTCTCCACCAATTTGGTGGCTCCAGGTCACTTCCTTCACATAGCTGCCATAGACTCCCATTCATTTTTTCTGCCAGTGTGCAGATGACGCAGCAGTCACCACCAGGTGGCACCCACGCAAGATATGTGTGACATGGCCAGACTCCAGGAGTCAAGTAATTAACATTGCATTCTCTCTGACACATACTCCAGTGACCTTAGTTTAGTCAAAGCCTCATGGTAGTTGACAGTTTGATAAGGCTGATCAGGAGCTTATGCTGGGTTGATAGACATGTGACATGAGCACATTTGGAGACTTGTGTGCTCAAGACAGCTTCAGGACAGCAAAGTGAGACTGATTTTTGAGTGAAAATTCTGCTGTGGCACTGTCAATACCAGCTCATGTGCTACAGACCAGCAAATGAGACTCTTTTCGGTTCAGATTTGCTGTGAAATGTGAAGAATCAGCGCATGTGCTGCAGGACAGCCAAATAGACTCTTTCGGTTTCAGATTTGCTGTGGCACTTTCAAGAATCAGCTTATGTGCTGCAGGACAGCCAATTTAGACTCTTTTCGGTTCAGATTCTGCTGTGGACTTTCAAGAATCAGCGCATGTGCTTCAGGACAGCCAAATGAGACTGTTTTCGGTTCAGATTTGGCTGTGAAATGTGAAGAATCATCGCATGTGCTGCAGGACAGCCAAATGAGACTCTTTTCGGTTCAGATCTGGCTGTGAAATGTGAAGAATCAGCGCCTTTGATTCAGTACAGCCAAATGAGACTGTTTTCGTTCAGACAAAATGGGATAACTTTGGAGGTGTTGGTGATAGCAGGTAGAACTTGGTTGTCCATGTTGGAGGGATACGGTCCACCTGGTGAAGTCCCTGTGTCTCTAGCATGTACGGTTGTGGAGATCTTTGTATTTTGTGGCAAAAAGGATCAGATAAAAAGGTCAAATTGGAGATAGGAGGCGTGATCCAGATGAGAATGGGTTTTCTGCGTTCAGCTGGCCATGCCGGATTGAATGATGTGTGACATGGCCACATTCCAAGAGTCAAGTAATGTTAGGTTCAGATTTGGCAGTGAAATGTGAAGAATCAGCGCATGTGCTGCAGGACAGCCAAGTGAAGCTAGGATATAGGAAGAAAGCCGGACCGGACGAGGAGCACTTTGAATAACCTCAAAAACCGTAAGTGGCATCGGGCTGAAACTTGCTGTGGGGCTCCCAGGTGCCCCCCCAGGTCCCCTGTGAATTTGGTGTATGTAGCTGACTTCCTTCATATAGCTGCCATTGACTCAATGTAAAAGGAGCACTTTGAATAACTCCAGTACGGAAGGTGGCATATGCACCAAAACTTGGTGTGTGTACTGCCCCCGGCCCCCCCAGGTCTCCACCAAGTTTGGTGGCTCCAGCTCACTTCCTTCATATAGCTGCCATTGACTCAATGTAAAGGAGCACTTTTGAATAACTCCAGTATGGAAGGTGGCATATGCACCAAACTTGGTGTGTATACTGCCCCGGGCCCCCCCAGGTCTCCACCAAGTTTGGTGGCTCCAGGTCACTTCCTTCACATAGCTGCCATAGACTCCCATTCAATTTTCTGCCAGTGGTGCAGATGACGCAGCAGTCCACCACCAGGTGGCAGACCCCGCAGAATATGTGTGACATGGCCAGACTCCAGGAGTCAAGTAATTAACATTGCATTCTCTCTGACACATACTCCAGTGACCTTAGGTTTAGTCAAGCCTCATGGGTAGTTGACAGGTTGATAAGGCTGATCAGGAGCTTATGCTGGTTGATAGACATGTGACATGAGCACATTTGGAGACTTGTGTGCTCAAGACAGCTTCAGGACAGCAAAGTGAGACTGATTTTGGATGAAATTCTGCTGTGCACTGTCAATAACCAGCTCATGTGCTACAGGACAGCCAAATGAGACTCTTTTCGGTTCAGATTCTGCTGTGAAATGTGAAGAATCAGCACATCTGCTGCAGGACAGCCAAATAAGACTCTTTTCGGTTCAGATTTGGCTGTGAAATGTGAAGAATCAGCGTCATGTGCTGCAGGACAGCCAATGGACCTCTTTTCGTCAAGATTCTGCTGTGAAATGTGAAGAATCACTTATGTGCTGCAGGACAGCCAATGGACTGGTTTTCGGTTTCGATTCTGCTGTGAATGTGAAGAATCCAGCTTATGTGCCTGCAGGACAGCCAAATTAAGACTCTTTTCGGATCAGATTGGTGTGAAATGTGAAGAATCAGCCTATGTGCTGCAGGACAGCCAAATGAGACTCTTTTTGGGTTCAGATTCGGCTGTGAAATGTGAAGAATCAGCACATCTGCAGCAGGACACCAAAATGAGACTCTTTTTGGGTTCAGATTCTGGTTGGAAATGTGAAAAATCAGCGTATATGCTTCAGGACAGCCAAATGAGACTCTTTTTGGTTTTCAGATTTGGCTTTTAAAATGTGAAGAATCAGCGCATGTTGCTGCAGGACAGCCAAATGAGACTCTTTTTTTTTCAATTTTGACTGTTGAAATGGAAGAATCAGCGCATGTGCTGCAGGAACAGCCTAAAAAGACTCTTTTCGGTTCAGATTCGTTTTGGGGTGCACTTTCAAGAATCAGCGCATGGTGCTGGGGGCAAAAACCAAATGAGAACCTTTTAGGTTTCAGATTTGGGGGTTTTGAAATGTGGGAAAATCAGCTTTTTGGTGCCTTCAGGACAGCCAAAAAAAAAACACTTTTGGGGGGATCAGATTTTGGGCTGTACGGGTTAAAAAGAATCAGCGTATGTGCTGGCGGACAGCCAAATTAGCCTTTTTGGGGTTCAGATTCTGCTGTGCACTTTTCAAAAAATCAGTTTATGTGCTGCAGGACAGCCAAAATTAGACTCTTTTCGGTTCAGATTTGGCTGTGAAATGTGAAAAAAATCGCTGGGGTTTCAGGACAGGGGCCAAAATGAGACTTTTTTTGGGGGGTTCAGATTCTGCTGTGAAATGTGAAGAATCAGCGGATGTGCTTCAGGACAGCCAAAATGAGACTCTTTTCGGGGTTCAGATTCTGCTGTGAAATGTGAAGAATCAGCGCATGTGCTGCAGGACAGCAAATGAGACTCTTTTATTTCAGATTCTGGTTGTGAAATGTGAAGAATCAGCGCATGTGGTACAGGACAGCCAAATCAGACTCTTTTAGGTTCAGATTCTGCTGTGCACTTTCAAAAACGCTTTTTTGGGGGGGGCAGGACAGCCAAAATTAGACTTTTTTCGGTTTCAGATTCTGCTGTGGACTTTCAAGAATCAGCGCATGTGCTTCAGGACAGCAAATAAGACTCTTTTGGGTTCAGATTCTGCTGTGAAACTTTTCAAGAATCAGCTTATGTGCTGCAGGACAGCCAAATTTAGCTTTTTTTTCGGTTAAATTCTGCTGTGGACTTTCAAAATTTAAGCGCATGTGCTTCAGGACAGCCAAATGAGACTGTTTTGGGTTCAGATTTGGGCTGTGGAAATGTGAAGAATCATCGCATGTGCTGCAGGACAGCCAAATGAGACTCTTTTGGGTTTCAGATTCTGCTGTGAAATGTGAAGAATCAGCGCATGTGCTGCAGGACAGGCCCAAAAAAAATCCCTTTTAGTTTAAAATTCTGTTGTGAAATTTGAAGAATCAGGCGGTGGTACAGGCACCCAAAATCAGACTTTTTTAGGTTCAGATTCTGCTGTGGCACTTTCAAAAACCCGGCTTATGTGCTGCAGGACAGCCCAAAATTAGACTCTTTTGGGTTCAGATTCTGCTGTGGACTTTAAAGAATCAGCCTATGTGCTGCAGGACAGCCAAAGGGAACCCCTTTTTCCTGATGAGATTTGGCTGTGAAAATGTGAAAAATCAGCTTATGTGCTGCAGGACAGCCAAATGAGACTTTTTTGGGTTTTCAGATTCTGCTGTTGCACTTTCAAGAATCAGCTTATGTGCTGCAGGACAGCCAAATGAGACTCTTTCGGTTCAGATTCTGCTGTACCTTTTCAGAATCAGCTTATGTGCTGTAGGACAGCCAATTTAGACTCTTTTCGGTTCAGATTCTGCTGTGGACTTTCAAGAATCAGCTTATGTGCTGCAGGACAGCCAATTTAGACTCTTTTCGGTTCAGATTCTGCTGTGGACTTTCAAGAATCAGCGCATGTGCTTCAGGAACAGCAAATGAGACTGTTTTCGTTCAGATTTGGCTGTGAAATGTGAAGAATCATCGAATGTGCTGCAGGACAGCCAAATGAGACTCTTTTCGGTTCAGATTCTGCTGTGGAACTTTCAAGAATCAGCCTATGTGCTGCAGGACAGCCCAAATGAGACTCTTTTTGATCAGATTTGCTGTGAAATGTGAAGAATCATCGCATGTGCTGCAGGACAGCCAAATGAGACTCTTTTTCGGTTCAGATTCTGCTGTGAAATGTGAAGAATCAGCGCATGTGCTGCAGGACACCAAATTAGACTCTTTTCGTTCAGATTCTGCTGTGGACTTTCAAGAATCAGCCTATGTGCTGCAGGACAGCCAAATGAGACTCTTTTCTGATCAGATTTGGCTGTGAAATGTGAAGAATCAGCTTATGTGCTGCAGGACAGCCAATGAGACTCTTTTTCGGTTCAGAATTTTGGCTGTGAAATGTGAAGAATCATCGCATGTGCTACAGGACAGCCAAATGAGACTCTTTTCGGTTCAGATTTGGTGCTGTGAAATGTGAAGAATCAGCTTATGTGCTGCAGGACAGCCAATTAGACTCTTTTCGGTTCAGATTCTGCTGTGCACTTTTAAGAATCAGCGTATGTGCTGCAGGACAGCCAATGAGACTCTTTTCGGTTCAGATCTGGCTGTGAAATGTGAAGAATCAGCGCCTTTGATTCAGTACAGCAAATGAGACTGTTTTTCGGTTCAGACAAAATGGGGATAACTTGGGAGGGTGTGTGATAGCAGGTAGAACTTGGTGTCCATGTTTGAGGATACTGGACACCCTGGTGAAGTCCCTGTGTCTCTAGCATGTACGGTTTTGTGGGATGCTTTGTATTTGTGGCAAAAAGGATCAGATAACAAAGGTCAAAATTGGAGATAGGAGGCGTGATCCAGATGAGAATTGGGGTTTTCTGCGTTCAGCTGGCCATGCCGGATTGATAGATGTGTGACATGGCCACATTCCAAGAGTCAAGTAATGTTAGGTTCAGATTTGGCAGTGAAATGTGAAGAATCAGCGCATGTGCTGCAGGACAGCCAATTTAGACTCTTTTCGGTTCAGATTCTGCTGTGGACTTTCAAGAATCAGCGCATGTGCTTCAGGACAGCCAAATGAGACTGTTTTCGGTTCAGATTTGGCTGTGAAATGTGAAGAATCAGCGCCTTTGATTCAGTACAGCCAAATGAGACTGTTTTCGGTTCAGACAAAATGGGGATAACTTTGGGAGGGTGTGTGATAGCAGGTAGAACTTGGTGTCCATGTTTGGAGGGATACTGGACACCCTGGTGAAGTCCCTGTGTCTCTAGCATGTACGGTTGTGGAGATGCTTGTATTTGTGGCAAAAAGGATCAGATAAAAAGTCAAAATTGGAGATAGGAAGGCGTGATCCAGATGAGAATGGGTTTCTGCGTTCAGCTGGCCATGCCGGATTGATAGATGTGTGACATGGCCACATTCCAAGAGTCAAGTAATGTTAGTTCAGATTTGGCAGTGAAATGTGAAGAATCAGCGCATGTGCTGCAAGGACAGCCAAGTGAAGCTAGGATATAGAAGAAAGCCGGACCAGACCGAGGAGCACTTTGAATAACTCAAAAACCGTAAGTGGCATCGGGCTGAAACTTGGCTGTGGGGCTCCCAGGGTGCCCCCCAGGTCCCCTGTGAATTTGGTGTATGTAGCTGACTTTCCCTTCATATAGCTGCCATTGACTCAATGTAAAGGAGCACTTTGAATAACTCCAGTACGGAAGGTGGCATATGCACCAAAACTTGGTGTGTGTACTGCCCCCAGGCCCCCCCCCAGGCCTCCACCAAGTTTGGGTGGCTCCAGCTCACTTCCTTCATATAGCTGCCATTGCTTCAATGTAAAGGAGCACTTTTGAATAACTCAGTACGGAAGGTGGCATATGCACCAAACTTGGTGTGTATACTGCCCACCCGGCCCCCCCAGGTCTCCACCAAGTTTGGTGGCTCCAGCTCACTTCTTCATATAGCTGCATTGACTCAATGTAAAGGAGCACTTTGAATAACTCCAGTATGGAAGGTGGCATATGCACCAAACTTGGTGTGTATACTGCCCCCGGGCCCCCCCAGGTCCTCACCAAGTTGGTGGCTCCAGGTCACTTCCTTTCACATAGCTGCCATAGACTCCATTTCATTTTTCTGCCAAGTGTGCAGATGACGCAGCAGTCCACCCCAGGTGGCACCCACGCAAGATATGTGTGACATGGCCAGACTCCAGGAGTCAAGTAATTAACATTGCATTCTCTCCTGACACATACTCCAGTGACCTTAGGTTTTAGTCAAAAGCCTCATGGGTAGTTGACAGTTGATAAGGCTGATCAGGAGCTTATGCTGGTTGATAGACATGTGACATGAGCACATTTGGAGACTTGTGTGCTCAAGACAGCTTCAGGACAGCAAAGTGAGACTGATTTGGATGAAATTCTGCTGTGCACTGTCAATACCAGCTCATGTGCTACAGGACAGCCAAATGAGACTCCTTTTCGTTTCAGATTTGGCTGTGAAATGTGAAGAATCAGCGCATGTGCTGCAGGACAGCCAAATAAGACTCTTTTTCGGTTCAGATTTCTGCTGTGCACTTTCAAGAATCATCTTATGTGCTGCAGGACAGCCATTTAGACTCTTTTCGGTTCAGATTCTGCTGTGCCTTTCAAGAATCAGCGCATGTGCTTCAGGACAGCCAAATGAGACTGGGGTTTTCGTTTCCAGATTTGGCTGTGAAATGTGAAGAATCATCGCATGTGCTGCAGGACAGCCAAATGAGACTCTTTTTCGGTTCAGATCTGGCTGTGAAATGTGAAGAATCAGCGCCTTTGATTCAGTACAGCCAAATGAGACTGTTTTTTTCGGTTCAGACAAATGGGGATAACTTTGGGAGGTGTGTGATAGCAGTTAGAACTTGGTGTCCATGTTGGAGGGATACTGGACACCCTGGTGAAGTCCTGTGTCCCTAGCATGTACGGTTGTGGAGATGCTTGTATTTGTGGCAAAAAGGATCAGATAAAAAGGTCAAATTGGAGATAGGAAGGCGTGATCCAGATGAGAATGGGTTTTCTGCGTTCAGCTGGCCATGCCGGATGATAGATGTGTGACATGGGCCACATCCAAGAGTCAAGTAATGTAGGTTCAGATTTGGCAGTGAAATGTGAAGAATCAGCGCATGTGCTGCAGGACAGCCAAGTGAAGCTAGGATATAGGAAGAAAAGCCGGACCGGACCCGAGGAGCACTTTGAATAAACTAAAACCGTAAGTGGCATCGGCTGAAACTTGCTGTGGGGGCTCCCAGGGTGCCCCCCCAGGTCCCCCTGTGAATTTGTGTATGTAGCTGACTTCCTTCATATAGCTGCCATTGACTCAATGTAAAGGAGCACTTTGAATAACTCCAGTACGGAAGGTGGCATATGCATACCAACTTGGTGGTGTGTACTGCCCCCGGGCCCCCCCAGGTCTCCACCAAGTTGTGGTGGCTCCAGCTCACTTCCTTCATATAGCTGCCATTTGACTCAATGTAAAGGAGCACTTTGAATAACTCCAGTATGGAAGGTGGCATATGCACCAAACTTGGTGTGTATACTGCCCCCGGGCGCCCCCCCCCAGGTCTTCCCCAAGGTTTTTGGGGGCTCCAGGTCACCTTCCTTCACATAGCTGCCATAGACTCCCATTTCCCTTTTTCTGCCAAGTGTGCAGATGACGCAGCAGTCCCCACCAGGTGGCAACCCACGCAAGATATGTGTGACATGGCCAGACTCCCAAGGAGTCAAAATAATTAACATTGCATTCTCTCTGGCACATACTCCAGTGACCTTAGGTTTTTGTCAAAGCCTCATGGGTAGTTTAAGGGTTTTAAAAGGCTGATCAGGAGCTTATGCTGGGGTTTTAAAATTGACATGAGCACTTTGGAGACTTTTTGGGGCTCAAAAACAGCTTCAGGACAGCAAAATGAGACTGAGTTTTTGGATGAAATTCTGCTGTGCACTGTCAATAAAACCAGCTCATGTGCTACAGGAAAAGCCAAATGAGACTCTTTTTGATCAGATTTTGCTGTGAAATGTGAAGAATCAGCCCATTTGTGCTGCAGGACAGCCCCCAAAAGGAAAACTTTTTTTTTCAGATTTGGCTGTGAAATTGAAAAAATCAGCGCATGTGCTGCAGGAAAAGCCCCCAAAAGACCCCTTTTCGTTCAGATTTGGGTTTTGAAATGTGAAGAATCAGCGCATGTGCTGCAGGAAAAGCCAAAAAAAGACTTTTTTTTTGGTTCAGATTTTGGGTGTGAAATGTGAAGAATCAGCTTATGTGCTTCCCTGACAGCCAAATAAAATCTTTTTTTTGGTTTTAGATTCTGCGGGGAATGTGAAGAATCAGCCCCATGTGCTGCAGGACAGCCAAATAAGACTCTTTCGGTTCAGATTCTCTGGCAATTTGAAGAATCACGCATGTGCTGCAGGACAGCCAAATGAGACTCTTTCGGTTCAGATTCTGCTGTGAAATGTGAAGAAACCCGCGCATGTGCTCCAGGACAGCCAAATTAGACTCTTTTCGGTCAGAAAATTTTGCTGTGGACTTTAGAATCAGCCTATGTGCTGCAGGACAGGCCAAATGAGACTCTTTTCGGGTTCAGATTCTGCTGTGAAATGTGAAGAATCAGCACATGTGCTGCAGGACAGCCAAAAGAAAACTCTTTTGTTCAGATTTGGCTGTGGGAAAAGTTTAAAATCAGCGCATGTGGGTGCAGGACAGCCAAATAAGACTCTTTCGGTTCAGATTCTGCGGAATTGAAAAATCACGCATGTGCTACAGGACACCCAAATTAGACTCTTTTTGGTTCAGATTTTGCTGTGGACTTTCAAAGAATCAGCCTATGTGCTGCAGGACAGCCAAAAAAGACTCTTTCGGTTCAGATTTTGGCTGTGAAATGGAAGAATCAGCGCATGTGCTTCAGGACAGCCAATGAGACTCTTTTGTTCAGATTCTGCTGTGAAATGTGAAGAATCAGCGCATGTGCTGCAGGACAACCAAATAGACTCTTTTCGGTTCAGATTCTGCTGGGACTTCAAGAATCAGCGCATGTGCTGCAGGACAGCCAAATGAGACTCTTTCGGTTCAGATTCTGCTGAAATGTGAAGAATCAGTTATGTGCTGCAGGACAGCCAAATTAGACTTTTTAGGTTCAGATTCTGCTGTGAAGTGAGAATCAGCACTCTGCTGCAGGACAGCAAATAAAGCTTTTCTTCAGATTTGCTGTGAAATGTGAAGAATCAGCGCATGTGCTGCAGGACACAAATTAGACTCTTTTCGTTCAGATTCTGCGGCTTTCAAGAATCACCTATGTGCTGCAGGACAGCCAAAGAGACTCTTTTGATCAGATTTGCTGTGAATGTGAAGAATCAGCTTATGTGCTGCAGGACAGCCAAATGAGCCTTTTCGGTTCAGATTCTGCTGTGGCTTTCAAGAATCAGCCATGTGCTGCAGGACAGCCAAATGAGACTCTTTTCGGTTCAGATTCTGCTGTGAAATTGAAGATCCACATCTCGCAGGACAGCCAAATGAGACTCTTTTCGGTTCAGATTCTGCTGTGAAATGTGAAGAATCAGCGTATATGCTTCAGGACAGCCAAATGAGACTCTTTTCGGTTCAGATTTGACTGTGAAATGTGAAGAATCAGCGCATGTGCTGCAGGACAGCCTAATAAGACTCTTTTCGGTTCAGATTCTGCTGTGCACTTTCAAGAATCAGCGCATGTGCTGCAGGACAGCCAAATGAGACTCTTTTAGGTTCAGATTTGGCTGTGAAATGTGAAGAATCAGCTTATGTGCTTCAGGACAGCCAAATTAGACACTTTTCGGATCAGATTTGGCTGTGGACTTTCAAGAATCAGCGTATGTGCTGCAGGACAGCCAAATTAGACTCTTTTTGGTTCAGATTCTGCTGTGCACTTTCAAGAATCAGATTATGTGCTGCAGGACAGCCAAATTAGACTCTTTTCGGTTCAGATTTGGCTGTGAAATGTGAAGAATCAGCGCATGTGCTGCAGGACAGCCAAATGAGACTCTTTTCGGATCAGATTTGGCTGTGAAATGTGAAGAATCATCGCATGTGCTTCAGGACAGCCAAATGAGACTCTTTTCGGTTCAGATTCTGCTGTGCACTTTCAAGAATCAGCGCATGTGCTGCAGGACAGCCAAATGAGACTCTTTTAGGTTCAGATTTGGCTGTGAAATGTGAAGAATCAGCGCATGTGCTGCAGGACAGCCAAATGAGACTCTTTTCGGTTCAGATTCTGCTGTGAAATGTGAAGAATCAGCGTATGTGCTTCAGGACAGCCAAATGAGACTCTTTTCGGTTCAGATTCTGCTGTGAAATGTGAAGAATCAGCGCATGTGCTGCAGGACAGCCAAATTAGACTCTTTTCGATTCAGATTCTGCTGTGAAATGTGAAGAATCATCGCATGTGCTGCAGGACAGCCAAATGAGACTCTTTTCGGTTCAGATTCTGCTGTGAAATGTGAAGAATCAGCGCATGTGCTACAGGACAACCAAATTAGACTCTTTTCGGTTCAGATTCTGCTGTGGACTTTCAAGAATCAGCCTATGTGCTGCAGGAACAGCCAATTTAAAACTCTTTTCGGTTCAGATTCTGCTGTGAAATTTGAGAATCAGCCATGTGCTGCAGGACAGCCCCAAAGAACTCTTTTTAGGTTCAGATTTGCTGTGAAATGTGAAGAATCAGCGCATGTGCTGCAGGACAGCCCCAAAAAAGACTCTTTTTGGTTTCAATTTTTTGTGTGAAAATGTGAAAAATCAGCGCATGTGCTGCAGGACAGCCAAAAAGACTCTTTTTGGTTTCAGATTCTGCTGTGGACTTAAGAATCAGCCTATGTGCTGCAGGACAGCCAAAAGAAATCTTTTCGGTTCAGATTTGCTGTGAAAATTTAAAAACACGCATGTCTTTCAGGACAGCCAAATGAGACTCTTTTGGTTCAGATTTGCTGTGAAATGTGAAGAATCAGCGCAATGTGCTGCAGGACAACCAAATTAGACTCTTTTTTTGGGTTCAGATTCTGCTGTGGATTTTAAAAATCAGCGCATGTGCTGCAGGACAGCCAAATGAGACTCTTTTCGGTTCAGATTCTGCTGTGAAATGTGAAG